>CM021106.1:666331-1125954 GCA_007115665.2 Sequoiadendron giganteum | reverse complement strand
CTCCCACCAACCTTATCTCTCTATGTCTATAAATATAACATATCCCTCTCTACTTCACTCTCTCTCCCTCCCTCCTCTCTCTCTCACTCTCTCCACCCTCCTTCCCCACTCTCTCTCTCCCTCTCTTTCATTCTCTATGTCTCACTTCTCCTTCCCTCCCTCCTCTCTCTATATATCACCTCTCTCTATCTCTACTTCTCCCTCACTCTTCCCCCCCTCTCTCTCCTTCCCTATATACTTCTCTCTATCTATATCTCCATATCTACCTCTCCCTCCCTCCTTTCTTCTCTCTCCCTCTCTCTCCCCATCTTTCTCTCTCTCTCTCTCTCTCTCTCATTCCATCTCTACTCTCTATCTCACCATTATCTCTCTTTCTACTTCTCCCTCTCTATCTCTCTCTCCCTTCTTCCTTCCCTCTCTCTCCCTCTCTCTCAATATCCCAACCTTCATCCTCTCTCTATTTTGATCTCTCTTTATCTCCCTCTCCATATCTACCTCTCCCTCCCTCTCTCTCCTTCTCTCTCCCTCTCTCCCTCTCTCTCAATCTCCCAACCTTACTCTTTCCCTCTATATTTATCTCTCTCCCTTCCCTATCTTTCTCTCTCACTCTCTATCTCACCATCATCTCTCCGTCTATCTCAACCTTCAAAACCCTATACCGAATATACTAACCCTAATCCTCATACCTTATACACTTAACCCTATACCCTCAATCCTGAACATTATTCCTCAACCCTCAACCTTATACCTTAAACCCTAAACCCTCAACCATCATTCCTATAACCTATACTCTCAACTTTATACACTAAACCCTAAAAATTATCCCATAACCCTATACTTAAACCCTAAACCCTACATTCAACCTTGTACCCTACACCTTAAACCCTAAACCTAAAACCCTCAACCTTATAACCAATATCCTAAACCCTAATCCCTATACCATATGCACTTAAACTTATACCCTTGAAACCCTTAACACTATCCCTCAACCCGCAACCCTATACCTTAAACCCTAAACCCTACACTCTCAACCCTCATCCCTATACCCTATACCTAAAGCTTATACCCTAAACCCTAAACATTATCCCTCAAACCTAAAACCTCAACCCTTAAAACCTAAACTCAACATTCAACCTTGTACCCTAAACCCTAAACCCAATACCCTCAACCCTATACCCAATATCTTAAACCCTAATCCCTATACCCTATACACTTAACCCTATACCCTCAACCTTGAACACTATCCCTCATCCCTATAACCTATACCCTCAACCTTATACCCTAAACCCTAAACCCTAAACACTACCCCTTAACCCTATACTGAAATCCTAAACCTATATTCAACCTTGTACCCTATACCCTAAACCCTAAACCCAATACCCTCAACCCTATAACCAATATCCTAAACCCTAATCACTATACCCTATGCACTTAACCTTATACTTTTGAAACCCTGAACATTATCCCTCAACCCTCAACCCTCAACCCTATACCTTAAACCCTAAACCCTACACCATCATCCTTATACCCTATACCTCAATATTATACCATAAACCCTAAACATCATCCCTCAAACCTCAACCCTTAACCTATAATTAAACCTTAAACCCTACATTCAACCTTGTACCTTAAACCCTGAACCCTAAACCCAATACCCTCAACCCTATACCCATTATCCTAAACCCTAATCCCTATACCCTACACCCTCAACCCTAAACACTATCCCTCAACCCTATACCTTAAACCCTAAACCCTATACCCTCAACCCTCATCCCTATAACCTATACCCTAAACCTTAATTGTTGACATTTCATGCCACCCTTTGATGACCCATCATTGATAACCAATCTGAGAGATCCTACATGGGCCATCTTGCATGAATTCTCCTTGAAGGTTCCTAAAATTGGTTAAGTCCTAGTGTTTCAGGCTTTCACTTACCTCTCTACTCGATCTCCTTCTTCTTCTTTTCCCTTTCCTTCCATTTTTCCCTTTGGCATTTTGGGTTTTTCCCATCAGGATTTATCCTTTCCCTCTACTTCCTATCCTTCCTTCTGAAAATCAACTAAGTGTTGATCTTTTAGGGTCATACTTTGACCTTACCCTTTACCTCTTACCATTTTTTATGGTAAGAGGTAAGCCCTCCATTTGACCCCTAACCCCTAACATGTTCTCCAAAAGTGACCAAGTGTTTTCTTTTCAAAGTTCGGGGATCAGCCAAGACTTTCCCTTGACCCTCAACGTGCTTTTGGAAAAATAACTAAGTTTTTTTTTTTTGGGCATCAGGGATCAGTCTTTCCCTTTACCATTTACCGTTTCATGGTAAGTGGTAAGATGTAAGGCATTTACCTGATGCCCAACTATCAAAAATATCTCTTCCCTTTTTCCTTCTTCTTTAAGCCCCATTTTCTTCTCAAAGGTTTTAACATTCTCTCCCAGGGTCCCCTTTCTTCCAAATTTGTCTGTCATTTGTTCAGACTTTCAGATGTCAAAATTTTGTCTTAAATCATACTGTTTTGTCTTGTATTTGGTAAGAGGTAATCCTGAACCATGATCTCCAATGATCGATGAGTCCTTTCAAGATTCAATGTTTTCCTTTCCTCTTGCGCTTTTCCTTGCTTAGTGGTAAGTGGTAAGTCTCATGCTTGATCTTTGAAGCTCAATGGTGATGCCAATATAATATGAAGTATGAAGGAAGCCCGAGGTATGATGTCCAATAGGGTGTTGATTTTTAGTCCTATGTACCATTTAATGATGCAAAGGTTTCCTTTTGGGCCCAATGCCTTGATCTTCCTGCAAATTTGGCATGTTTTCTGGGTGATGCCATTAATGCTCGATCCAACTTTTGAGCAGCCTCTTTCAACTTCTAGGCTTCAAGGAAAACATTCAGTACATTCTCTTACTTCTACAAGTAAATTTAATGAGCACCCATGCTCATTTATTTTTGTTTTTTGACTTTCCCAAGAGATCCATTCCCTAATCACGATTTTCATAGGATGGATCCATTCTTTCACACATAACCTTCTTTGCTAACCCTAGTTAGGGTTAGGATTCATTTTGTGATTCTAAGTTATGCCTGATCTATAAAGGCAATAAAAGTATTCATTTCAAGGGTTCTTCCTTTGGCTCCTCTGGGGTTTTTCTTTAGCAAAAACTATATTTTACACTCTTCCATTGTAAGGATTGGCATTTTTGCCTCTACATCAAAGAAATCAATCAAGATTGCCTCTTCTAAGGTTTTTTATGTTTGTGTAAGTTCATTACCTTCATATCTAAGTGTTTTTTCTTTCTTTCCATGCATATATGTTTGAGTTACATTATTTACAATTGTTGCTTGAGAATATCCTTTCCTTCCAACACCTTGTCAAAACCTAACCTCCATATTTGCCTCTAGAAATTGACAAAATAGAGAGTTGTGTGGGTCCCCTAGTCCCTCTTTAATGATGTTGTTATTTAGTGTAAGTAAAGAAGAAATGACTTTTCCATCTTGTTGTATCACCTTCATTTCCCTTTCATGCATTCCTTCTCCCCTTTACCTTATGAGCTATTAGAGTAGGATAGTGGTAGGTTTTCATGTGTTGGGTTGGATCAACACATTGCACTTGGATCAAAAGAGGAAGTCATCCTTCTCTAGAGATTCAACCTCATACACACAAAGGTCCCACACCTTGAGGTTGTTTCCATTGTGTCATTGGAATATTGAACTTCGTGTTCAAAAGGGTGTAATTTCATGCGACAATAGTTTCTGGCACACCTGATGGGAAATATTTCTCTCCATTGAATAATTTGGTGTTTTCTTCAACACATCTTTCCTTTTGAGGCATGTATTCAAAGAGCATGGTGACTTTGAGATAAATCTGTTGGTTCAAGCAACCCAATTTTACTTCATACTATTGAGGAAGCGGTGCCTTTTTTAACATTTCAGCCTTTGTAGGCAGTTCTTCAAGCACCATGTGACTACAATATCCATCATTTGGGTGACTCTATTGGTATGTACCCAAAATCTATGGTTGGGCAGTCCTCTACTCTTATTTTCTAATTTTCAAAGCTTTCCTTATGCATAAAAATATCAAATTTTAATGGAAACTACATGTACACTCCCCTATACCATGACAATGCCAAATTTGCACCTCCCAATCAGAAATATCAAGTTGGTTATGTCTCCCATTTCACTTTGTAGAGCCCTGCTGTTGTGGGTTCTCAATATTCTCAAAATGCTTACCACCCACCCCCCTTAGTCTTCTTGGACACCCACATATTCCTATTAGAAACCTCAAGAGACTCATCATTTTTTAAATCAACCTTGTTTCTCTTGTTGCTAGATTTCAATAGATAGCTGATTGAGATTAAGGAGAAACAATATTTTGACCTACAGTAGGAGGAGTGGGCTGATCAAGCCTATCAAGGGCAGAAAGATTGTTTCCCACAACAGGATGATATTTCTCATCAAGCTCACTATCCTCAAAAATAAATGACATAATCTCACTGGAGGTATTAGCAACAGTTGGAGGAAAAAAATAGGAAACAACAAGAGGAGTATACAACAAAGGATGTTGTTTCTATGAAATATCAACTCAGACTTTCCCTTTCTCTAGAACAAATAATCGAGACTCAAGCATCCCCTTGTGTGCCTAGTTTCAAACAAACACCTCCACCAATTCTTGAACAACCTACTAAGGATGAGGTAAGAAAGCATAAGTTTGTAAGTTTCAAGAACCCTAACAAACTTCTTGAAACTACCATTAGCCCTCCAATCGTTCCAGAACAACCTATTGTGTAGGAAGTATGGAAATACACAATTTTTAGTTTCAAGAATTGTAACATGTCCATTGTTCTACCGAATGATTTTATTATGGTTTTAACCTCAAGTAAATAAATTATGATGCCAACACTTAGCATTTTTTTTTCTTTTCATGTATAAGAATAATATGCACATTTGAAATAAACATCATTCCAAAATTTCCCATTGCATTACAACAAATTATTTCAACTTCCCAAAGTATTGGTTTCATATTACATAATAACATGATTACATTTCCTCTTTTACAATCTTCCATAGAAATGGATACATATATACTTACATAGCTTCCATAAGCTTTCTAGCACTAGGTATACGAATGGTTCAGGTAGTCCCCCTTCCAAATCTTGGCATCCAAATGATGAGGATAATCATCACTCAAGTTATTTTCCACTAACCACAGACTCACTATGGTCCCCCACACATCTACCACAAATGGTAAGATGGCCCTCCCTTCGATGAAGAGATTGGTTTGGTAACCTCATAATAAAATTGACCTTCTCCGAGTTTGGTGGAGTGTCCTAAATTTTTTTAGATCTATCATACAATGGCTACAACCTACACATATGGAATTCCCTATCTAGTACATAAATTTGGAAACACAACAATCTGACAGTGTAAATAGTGGCAACTTACACTACTTTGGCCAAAGTATTCATCACTCTTGATTTTGGAGTGTACATCACACATTCACCCACCTTCCTAGATCAATTTTTATTTGACAATTCATACCCTATACATAGGCTATCCCCTTCATTGGATTATCCTAACCCCAGGAATAACCTATTTCCCTCTTATGTTTACTATGACACTTCTACTTAAGTGATTAAAAGTAACTCTTACTTACTAATTAACCATACAAAAATAGCATAGTGTCACATCATTAAATGACTCTAGTAATAATGGTATAATCCCAACTATGATAGTCTCAAATCAAGGGTTTATCTCAACATTAAAATACTCCCTTCAAAAGTATAAAATTGTCAATAAATGACCTCAATTCAAAAGTGTAACCTTTAACAATAAATGACTTCAATCAAAATATAATCTCATGAATAAATGAGCTCAATAAAAGGATAATCATATCAATAAAGGACTCACTCAAAAGTATTGTCTCAACAATAAATCGACTCCAATTGAAAGTATAATCAATAATCAAATGATCAATTAGATCATATAGGTTAATCCCGACTTATTTGCTTCAATCAACAATCAAAAAGACAACCTACAAAATAAGGTATACCCAACCTAGGGTTCCGAAACAAAAGTAGTGTAATGTTCAAGTGACCATTATAAAATAATCTCTTTCAATATATCACAAACATTCTCATGTTTTCTACAATTGTATAAAATATGGAGGACAATAGCTTGAGAAGGGTTTGTGAATTTTCTCCTTCAAGTTCTCTACTCATCATGGCTTTGGGTTGTCGTTATGTGAGTCCCCTTCTAGAATTTTGTGAATAGATTTTAATTCAAAATAAGATAATAACATAACCATATAGTACAAGTCTCAATCCTATCCTTGAATATTGGAGTTTATACCCTAATACTAGGGTTAAGAATCTCTTCCTACTTTCTAGGAGGAATAAGTAATCAATCAAATAAAGTTTACCCATCAAGGTTTGCTTAACCTTGCTACCTAACAATTTCAACATTTCTATCATTCCATCATTCCCTTTGTATTACCAACCTTATTTTTCATGAATGTTTACATAGTATTAAAGCACATTAAAGTAACACAATAAAGTATATGCACATAACCCTATATCGAGGATTTATAACAACTAGACTTATCAAACATCTTTCATACTTCTCCAAAGAAGACGATAACCAAATCATGATAAAATAACTAGCTTAATTTTCAAACAAGACAAAAAAAAAGTCATACAATCTTTTCAAAAGCCTAAAATGCATAAAATAGTAGAATTTGGCATGCTTGTTTGTGCAAAACTCTGATCGAACAAACTGATTTCCTAGCTCAATATTCTCCTAAATTCAACTTGCAATTTAGCAACTATCACTTCTTCCCTCCAAATTTTTCTTCACTTATCCCCCACAAAACCTCTCACAAATCCTCTCTCAAATTCTCTCACAAACTAAAAATAAATTAACAACTCAGAAATAAGCAACATGTATGCAAGTATGCATCACTATTGAGGTAGATAACTCCTCTATTTATACACAAGATCAATATCTAAAGGCTAGGAACAAGGTAACAAGAAAGACACTTCTTAGCTCAAAAGGTTCGACTTAGCAAGTAAAAGAAAAGGTGGCAGCTATAATCAATGCAAAGTAAACACATACACAACCATGGTGAATGAGTCGCTCCAATTAAATGGACAACAAGAATGATAATAAAAAATGCAAGTTAATTGTCTTCTATAGGTCGACTTACTTGGCTAGCTGCACAGTTGTCCATTTCCCATATTTCATGATGCTTCATAATCTAGAATTCATACTGCAAAATAGAATTCTAATCAATTTATGCTTCTCTTAAGTTTGCACCACATTGTTTGTAATGACTTGGTCAATAGTTTCTTATACATGGACATTCATTTATGCCTTTGAATTGACTTAGACTATGACATTTTACCTTACACTTTGGTTTAAACTATGGTTTCAAGTGCCTTTTCTCATGCACTGGTCCAAAGCACTTTACATGTTCTATTTCACATTATTATCTTTGCATACTATGCACATAGAATAGTCTCCTTTACACACTATCCCTAAGTCATAAGCATTGGTTTTGTTGTTTGAATACTTGGTTTATGTTTTCATTCATGTGCCATATGCAATGTGTAGCCTATGCTTGCTTTCAACACTCTAAGTTATAATGCAAAGTCTTCTATCTTTTATACCTGCCAATGATATATAGTATTCACCATTTAAATACTTCAAACAATTTTATTACTTATGAGCATTCATAGCTTATGCTCTTATATCTTTATTTATGTCCTTTCTATTATGCATATGTAATGCACTATACATATATAATGTGTTTTTCCTTTATTCATGCACTCCACTTTATATATGAGTGATGCACTCAATGAAATATGCACATAAGTATTTTAAACCAGCCCTATGTGAATATTATAACATATGTATAATATATATACATACATACATACATACATACATACATATATATATATATATATATATAACCTTACATGTTAATATATATTTGTATCTATATATTTTTATCAATTTACAAACACAAAGAATGCATAATTTTATATTCAAATGCATGTACACATACTCATGCTACATATTTTGCATTACTAATGCATGCACATATATACGTTTATACATATATATGTATATATATATATACTCGTATGGACATTTCCATTAATGAAGATACATACACGTATATTAATATATATTTATATATACATATACTATATATATCATGCCTTGATATTAAAACACATATATTCACAATCTTATCAATCAACACATATATATCTCATCGATTAAGTATAAACCCATAAGGAAGAACTCACTCATTTCAAAGAGAAAATACTTAGACTCTTAAGCAAGAACATTCAAAAATGCAAACAAGACTAAAGATAACTTACTATATCCCAACTATTATCTCTACTTGACCAAACTATAAGTGAGTGGGTGAAAGATCAGTTTAGGTATTATTAAGGGTTATCAAACCAAGCCCCTCCTGAGTGATAATTCCCCTCTCTTTCGAAGGCTTGAACATGTTCCTACATTTAGCTTAGTACAACACCAAGGTAGTTGGATGTTAACATTAAATCCTTTTGCATCATAAAACATTTGCATCAATAGAGTATTAGAATATCCACATTTGCAATTTAATTTGATTTCATTTCATCAATATAAACATATTAACCACTTTAGAAGCATGAATGAATTAATATCCATTTTAGTATTTTGTTCATCTATCAATCATATTAAAGTCACAATTTTCATTTAACAAAATTTTCACTCATGAAGGTAAAAGTAACTCAGTAATCAAGAAACAGGGTGTAATATACTTCTCCCCTTGTGAATCATCTTCCCCAATAATCTTAAGCACTTAAACATATAGACAAAGTTAAAAAAAGTTTATACTTCCCTTTTCTAATCCATGTAAGAATAAGTATTTTTCCCACTAATCATCCCTCATAGCATGATCCTTTGTATCCTTGTCCTTCTTGGACCTTGCACTTGAGTGACTATGCTAATGTATAGGAAGAACTTGTGTGCTTCACACATACCTTCCCTTTAAAGTACTATACATTATATTAACTCTGTTGTACTTCATAAGTACAATAGTGACCATATCTTATATGACACCTATACCCTAGTGACTGGAAAACACATTCTCATAGGCTAATGCAATTATCCTTAGTGTAACCCAAATAGATAATGAATGTCTATGCATTGTACACTACACTATGGGTCCCATCCTTTATTTTGGTATTTACACCATCGAACAATTCAGAAGCCGAGACTGTCCATCACTGACACAATATTGACCTTAAGAATAATAATATTCCTTCTTAATTTAAGCTTTGTATCAACAAAGTTTTCCTGATCCTTTTTTATCTACTCTTCCATTTTTTCAACCTTTCTGATCTAGGGTCAATCCTATTCCTAGATTCTCCCAGCTTTTAGGAATTCAACCCTTCTAAATTGTAAATGGATCAAATTATAATGATATAAGTTTATTGTTTCCTAAAAATATTCCTCAAATCTTCCAAGATTGAATTTATCCCTTTTTCATAATTGGCTAACTCAAAGTAATAAATTAAGCATTCATCTAATAATATGATCATGGTTTACATGAAACCTTATTATTACTTTATTTTTCCCATATGAGATAACCTTCTTAGAAATATTAAACAATCGATTCCCACGATAAGTTGTTTAGGAGTGATATCCTATAAATCAAATTTCCCAATCTATATTGGTCACCTTCGTGAGCCTATCCACCTTAACATTCTGTCAGTTCCATCGACATGGAAAGATTAAAATGTTCTAATGATCTACCACTTTCCCCTTTAGAGTTTCATAAGAGTATACAAGTCCTGCCAATGATGACATCCTATCTATATCCTCTGGCATGTTGGACAACAACTTGCTACATACTTTACAAAATCCTACTTTATCCCTTTCCAAATTATAGTGGCTTCCCATTCATCAAATAATATTGTCATAAATGTGTGTCCTAAGTATAGCATCAATTCAACTCATTCATTCTTTAATTTCCAAAAATCCTAGGTACATAGGTTCTTTTCCGATTCATAAGAGTCCATTCTGACTAAGTGAAACCTCTTCCTTGGTCTTATACCATATTTGATTTTCAAAATATTATGTTTAGATATTTTTGTCGAGATAAAACTCCTTCATCCTAGGTCATTTGTACCCTAGATTTCTTTCATCCTTTAATCCTTCCCAAAGTTGTAATCTGATTTTCAGCTCAATATATTTATTCTAATGAGTGTATATATTCTTTCAAGTAAAAATTATCATCTAATCATGTTGACTTGACATTGTCTTCCAAAAGATGTCAACAATTATTACTTTCCTCATTTCCAATCATGAGTATATAATTCTTCCCTTTTCTATTGCATAGGAAATATTCTTTCCTTCCATGGTCAAGTATACTACCCATCTTTCTCCAAAGTATCAATGATATTATAAATTTTTTCCTCCAAAACAATTTCATATATAATTTATGTTGCATATATTTATTTCTCATTGGTCATAAGCCTTGACCTTCCCTCTACCTTATCCTTTCAACTTTACCAACCTTGTTACTGTCATCTAACCTTGTTGATCCAAAAACTAATACACAGTTGAATCCAAAAACTACATACTTTAATGACATGGACTATGGAAATCTAATGTCTTTAACCTTGTTACCGTCATATAAGACTTCGGTTGTAGGTCTTTGAATCGTGGCTTACAAAGAAGTCAAAATTTCTTCCAAATTCATTAATAAACTTTGTTGTATGGGGTACTTTATCTGAGTCTAACTACTATCCTTCTTCCCCCTTAGTGTTTCCATGATATTAGATTATCTTAAAGTTGAACTCTTAGCAAACATTCACTTTCCCCAAATTGAATTGATTTATCATTCATTGTTGTTGACTTTTGATTGATCAACCATTACTTGCCTTTCTTACCCTCCATGGTATGCCTTGAATATTATTTTTCATTCCCAAAATTGGATTCATCACCACCTTCTAATCTCTTAGAATCAATTGTTGGATCCACCATACAAGATCTAATGAATAATCAAGAACTTTACAAGCTAAGAGACGCTCTAGTATTTCATTCCAATTCTCTTTTCCATGTATGATAATAGCCTTTTTAACCATAGTAGAAGAATGTCTCACATCCACAAAGCCCCTTTTGTTGATGTGATAACGAGCTTTCCAAAGGATCCCTGTGACAAATGTGTCTTCACCTTTGTAAATTTTTCCAAATCGATTTGACACTTAGTCTCCCTCCATAGACAATTTCCTTTTGGAACATATAACATATCTTTACTTTGGAAAGTTGGTATGTTCAATATGCACTTCCTACCAAACTATGTACCAATCGAGCCTATCGGGTTAGTCCTATTCACTTTTTTAGTTCCCACTTGCAATCATCTTTCCAAGTGATTTTGTCCCAATTCTTGGTAATTTTATTTTCTCATAACCTTAAACATTCTTAAGTTTCTTGGTTTCATCTTAATTAGAACTCCAATCTAACCTTGCCTATTCTAGTTGGTGGAATCATGTTGGCTTTCATCTTCTCCTTTTGAGTTGTTTTCCTTTACTAACCAATCTGGTCTCTAACCTTTATTCTAATTTATCAACATTTCACTCTTTAATTAATAAGCAAGATCTTAATATTTTACTAAATCATATTTTTCATGGGTTATCCAACCACTTGGATACCCCTCTAGTTGTTTTTGATTCTCAAAATTTGGACTTTTTACTTTGATTGAATTTCCAATTTATGCTATGAATTAGTTCTATTTCAATTAGGCATACTCACAGACTCATAGTATCCTTACTAATTCCAAAACCTTAGACTCTTTACAACTATAGGTTACTATAAATAAGGGGGATTACTTAAATCCTTTCTATCCCTCTGAGTTATTTAACTATTTTGTAGGATGAATGTACCCATCGGTAATTCCAATAACCATCCTACATAACCTGTTTGCATAATCTTTCACAATCCAAAGGTGTATCTTAATGAATTGTTGATTTTAGAGCTCTCAACTCCTCGGATGACTCTTTCCAAGTCTCAAACTTAACAAGTTTTTAGGAATCTAAACTTCCCTTTTTGTTTCCCCTTTGTTCTTTTCCTTTTGCCATCTTGGCATAAGAACCTTTCAACTTTAACTTCCAATAAGGTTTACATTTTACTTACGTAATGAGCCCATAGGTTCCAGAGCTGAACTTGGTAGCATTGATACCATGTGTAACATTCCCATTGTTCTACCCATTGATTTTACCATTATTTTAACCTCAAGTAAATAAATTATGATGCCAAACACTTAGCAATAATTTTTTCTTTTCATACAAAGAATAATATGCACATTTGAAATAAACATCATTCCAAACTTTTTCATTGCATTACAACAAAGTATCTCAACTTCCCAAAGTATTGGTTTCATATTACATAATTACATGATTATATTTCCTCTTATACAATATTCCATAGAAATGGATACATATATACTTACATACCTTCCATAAGCTTTCTGGCACTAGGTATATGAATGGTCTAGGTAGTCCCCCTTCCAATGCTTGACCACCAACTGATGAAGAGAAGCATCTCTCAAGCATTTTTCCACCAACCACCAACTCACTACGATCCCCCACACATCTACCACATATGGTAAGATGGCCCTACCTTCAACAAAGAGATTGGTTTGGTAGGCTCATAATAACACTGAACTTCTCTAATCTTGGTGGAGTGTCCTAAACATTTATAGATCTATCATACAATGGATACAACCTACACAGATGACATTCCCTATCTAGTATGTATATTTGGAAACACAGTGAGCCAACAACGTAAATAGTGGCAACTTACACTACTTTGGCCAAAGTATTCATCATTCTTTATTTTGTAGTGTACATCAAATTCTCACCCACCTTCCTATCTCAGTTTGTATTTTACCATTCATACCCTATGCATAGGCTATCCCCTTCAATGGATTATCCTAACCCTAAGAATAACCTATTTCCCTCTTATGTAACTCTTAATTACTAATTAACCATGCAAAAATAGCATGTCACATCATTAAATGAATCTAGTACCAAAGGTACAATCCCACTTATAATAGTCTCAAATCAAGGGTTTATCTCAACATTAAAAGACTCCCTTCAAAAGTATAAACTTATCAATAAATGACCTCAATTCAAAAGTATAACCTTTAACAATAAAGGATTGGAATCAAAGTATAATCTCATCAATAAATGACCTCAATCAAAGGATAATAATATTAATAAATAACTCACTCAAAAGTATGGTCTCAATAATAAATCGACTATGATTGAAAGTATAATCAACAACCAAATGATCCATTAGATCATATAGGTTAATCCCAACTTATTTTCTTCAATCAAAAATCAAATAGACAACCATACAAAATAGGTTATACCCAACCTATGGTTTCCAACAAAAAGTAGTGTGATGTTCAAGTGACCATCATAAAATCCTCTCTTTTAGTATATCACAAATATTCTCATGTTTTCTATATTTGTATAAAATATGGAGGACAATAGCTTGAGAAGGGTTTGTGATTTTTCTCCTTCAAGTTCTCTACTCGTCATGGATCTAGGTTGTTAGTATGTGAATCCCCTTCTAGAATTTCATGAATAGAATCTAATTCAAAATAAGATAATAACATAACCATATAGTACAACTATCAATCCTATCATTGAATATTGGTATAACCTCTAAGTTTATACCCTAATAATAGGGTTAATATTTTCTTCCTAATTTATAGGAGGAATAAGTAATCAATCAAATAAAGTTTATCCATCAAGTTTTGTTAACATTTCTACCTAACAATGTCGACATTTCTATCATTCCATCATTCCCTTTGTATTACCAACCTTATTGTTAATGAAGGTTTACTTAGTGTTAAAGCAAATTAAAGCAACACAATAAAGTATATGCATATAACCCTATATCAAGGTTTTCCAAACACTAGAATTATCAAACATATTTCATACTTCTCCAAAGAAGATTATAACCAACCCATGATAGAATAACTTACTTTTCAAAAAAGACAAAATAAAGTCATACAATCTTTTCAAAAGCATAAAATGCATAAAAGAGTAGAATTCGACATTCTTGTTTGTGAAAAGATTCAATCGACTAAAATGATTTCCTAGCTCGGTCTTCTCCTAAATTTAGCTTATAATTTAGCAACTATCACTTCTTCCCTCCAAAATGTTCTTCACTTTTCCCTCACAAAACCTCTCACAAATCATCTCATAAATTCTCTCACAAACTTAGAATAAACTAACAACTCAGAAATAAGCAGTAGGTATGCAATTATGTGTCCCTATTGAGCTATATAGCTCCTCTATTTATACACAAGATCAACAACTAAAGGCTAGGAATAGGGTAACAAGAATGACACTTCTCAGCTCAAAATTTTTGACTCAACAAGTAAAAGAAAAGATGGCCGCTATAATTGATGAAAAGTAAACACATACACAACCATGGTGAATGAGTCACCCCAATTAAATGGATAGCAAGAATGATAATAAAAAATGCAAGGTAATTGTTTTCTATCGGTCAACTTACTTGGACAACTACACACTTGACCATTTCCCATATTTCATGATGCTTCATAATTTGGAATTTATATTGCAAAACAGAATTGCAATCAATTTTAAACTTCTCTTAATTTGGTGCCACATTGTTTGTAATGACCTGGTTAATAGTTTCTTGTAGGTGGATATTCATTTATGCCTTTGCATTGACTTAGTCTATGGCAGTTTACCTTACACATTGGTTTAAACTATGGTTTCAAGTGCAGTTTCTCATGAGTTGGTCCAAAGCACTTTACTTGTTCCATTTCACATTATTATATTTGCATATTATGTGCATAGCATAGTCTCCTTTACACGCTATCCCTAATTCTTAAGCATTGGTTTTGTTGTTTGAAGACTTGGTTTATGTTTCCATTCATGTGCCATATGCAATGCATGTCCTATTCTTGCTTTCAACACTCTAAGTTATAATGCAAAGTCTTATATCTTTTATACAGTGCCAATGATATATAGTATTCACCATTGAACCGTAGAATTTAGGGGAAAGAGAGGGGTCTCTAGCACTTCTAGGGTTTTGCACCTAAAAGGAGAGAGTTCGTTCACACCCAAAATTTGGGGGGTTCATTCAATATTAGATGTAGATGTGTGTGTGTGTGTGTGAAATGTGTCTAAGTGAAATGATCTAAATGTTGGAAATTGATAAAAGGGATTAAACACTTAGAAGATGTAACTTGTTTGAAAACACATTGAGATATGCAAAGAGGTAGATTGAAGACAACACAAGACAAGATAGAAGGGAAGATAAGAAGGAGTGCACCTGGAATATGAAGAAGGATAGGATTGAGGAATGAAATCTTGAAAAACCTGATGCAGGAGTCAACTTGGACACTTGTGCCAATCTGGGCGACTTAGTCTAGTTTCTGAGAAAACCTATCGAAACCAGTTTTAGATAAAAGGGTACTCAAATCTATAGAAAACAATTTTTAGGCCTGGCAGTGAGATTAATTCATCAATGATGGTCTTATTCCACTTTCAAGATTCAGGAAATCTGAAGGTGCATTCTATAGCCCTCAGTTTGCACTTTTGTTCCTAACAAGCTTCCAGATCCGAAATTGTAGAATTTGGTCTGTAAGTGTTCTCCAAACTCCAATTAGGGTTTTTGCAACCTTTAAGGGCTTTGAAAAATTATTGAAGACTTTTCCACCTTTGTTCTTTGTCAAATCTACACACAAGACCTGCAAATCACATAAAGAGGGAAAACTTGTTGATTGTTAGGTCATGGGGGTTTGCCTTGGTCAAACCCCTTTTTAGGTAACTAAACCAAAATGAATAGACAATGTAATGAAGTATGAACATGAAATAATGGAGTTAGTACCTTTCCATGATGATAGATCTTGAGTTGCTGCAATGATTGTTGAGGAATCTTCCCTTGAATGCTTGCTTGATGACTTAGTATGCTCAAAACCTAGCTTGCTTGAGAAGAATGAGAGATGAGTGATTGAGAAGAAATGAGGTGTAGAAGATATGAGATAGGATATGTAGAAGATATTAGGGGTGATAAATGAGGGGAAAACCCTTTATTTATACATGTTGTACCCTAATTTCTTGAAAATACCTCATCACAGGCCAACCTTAGGGTTTAGGAGACAATATCCTGCCAGAATTGAGTTAATTTTGATTTTTATCACAAATGGGAATAAGTCACCCAAGGTAGAGACTTATTCCACCTGGGAAATTTCAAGTGGTTGTTAGAAATTAAAAGGTGATTAATGTGGTTTAATGAGATTGTCCTCCGAAACACACTTAAGTAGGACCTATAAGTGCATTAAGGGGTCATTTTATCATAAGAAAGGGTTAATTGATTGATGAAAAGCGTAGAAAAGTGTGACAATTTGTTACAAATATTTACAAAAATTTGAAAAAAGGCTTGGAAAGGGGTTATTAAGGGATAAGATGCAAAAAATAGGATCAAATTAAGCACAAAATTGTCCTTTTCTTCAAAGGTATACAATTTTTGGCGACACATTTAGGCCCCACTTTAGTGAGAGGATTGATGAGGTAAAAATAACCTCATAATAATAACATAATGAAATCCTATTTCATAAATTGAAAACCCTAAGCCTTTGCCAATTAATTAAACTTTAGGAGAAATAATTGCTTCTTTTAAAGAAATTGTACAAACTTTATTTCTTTGTGATTTATTGAAATATCTTAATAATGCTGATTTAATGGGTTGTTTTAAGTATTTTGTAGGATAATAATCAGTCATTATGTAGTAGTTGGAAAGCATTCCACTAGCATGTTCTCTAGAAAAGGTTAAATATGTGCACTTGAAGCTTGCTCCTAAACTATAGGATAATGGACCAAAATTTCAATTGTTGTTAGTTTTAATTTCAGTTATGTTTTAAAGTTCAAAAGACTTCATGGCTCGACTTGAGCCTCTTTAATACTTATGTAATGGATATTTAAAGTTTGTTGAAATCTGTTAAAGAATTTTTCAATGGTCATCTACACCATCTGAAATTTAGGATTTAGTTGAAAGTTTTCTATAAAGATGTAATCTCCATAAACAAAAAATAACGAAAAAATATTGTAATGTTATGCTGTCAACTTGTTTTATGAATTTCTATGAATAAAGAGATAATTACATATCATTTTTTTAGTTGTTGAAATATGGATGAAAATTATTCTTAATGGAAGAACTTTCGAATCAGTTGTGTATGTGACCTGAGGACGAACTTAGTAACCTGCGAGCTGGCCACTTGAGGGAGAGTAGATTAAATAGATGAGTATTTTCTTTTTGTCATTTTTTATTACATGCATGATAATTATGAGTATAGCTACCTGCATATGTTAAATCTTATAGGATTCATTAACACTGTTGTTGTAGAGTTTGAAGTTCTGGAGCACTTGTTTCGTCTGTTATTTATGTAGTAAGCTAGTTGTTGTGAACTGTTTATTTACTATATTCAATTAGATGTTTCCTAGTTTGTTTACAAGTTTTTCTACTTTTGTAGTTCTTACACTTTTTAGTTTAATTGGTTATATGCTTTCTTACTTAGTTATCATGTTTTCTAGTTTAATATACTCTTAGATTCTTTTAAGATAAAATTTTTTCCAGTTAGATAGTTAAGTGGCCTTAGGTTAAAGATTAACATTAGCTGCTCTGAAAAGATTAAAAAAATTAAGGGAGATAGTTGAGTCTTCTTCTATTCCAAAACTACCTTGGACATTGCCCGGTCGACATATTGAACTTTTATCTTCTAAAGTAATGGGACCTAACAACAACCTATCACTTTTTGGCACCGTTGTCGGGGATTAGTTTTCTTGATTGAGTGTTAATAGGAGATGCCTCAAATACCTCTTTTTAGGCCAAAATACCACCCTCTTGGCTTCCTTTTCTGCATGGTCACAAAAAGAGGCCCTCACGGAAGATTTATACCAAAGACCCCCCAAATAACATTCCAATCATACATAGGGAAGCCCAAAGCTCAGAGGACCACTCCATCGATGAAATACTTGAGCCTATTCCACCCGAGGCTTTCCATTATCTTCCTGAAGATCATCCAGTAGAACAAACCATGATCGAAGAAATTATCTTGGAGGAACATATTCCTCTGAACATCATGGGTGATCCTAGGGTTGAGCCTAACTGAAATAATGCCAATTGTAATAAAAATGATCCTCAGCCACCTCGAACGTCCACATATCCTATTACTTTGGATGCAGATGATGATACCACAATGAAAAATATCTCTCCAAATTTCCTACCAACTTTTCATGGTTTGTCCTTAGAAGACTTGAACTAGTTTCTTTTTGAATTCAAGGTCCTTTGTCAAACCTATGACTATAAAAATGATAAACATAAACTGAATTTGTTTCCTTCTACCTTGAAGGATACGGCCATGCGTTGGTTTATGGGCTTATCTTCAGGGTCTATTATGTCTTGGGAGGACATGGAGAATGCTTTCCTACATAAATACCAGAGTTATTCTAGGGTGAGTGATCGAAAAGAGGAGTTGTTTAAACTTAAAAAAAATAAGGATGAGAGTCTAGAGGACTACCTAGACATGTTTCTTTTCTTGACTAAACGATGTGGAGAAGAGACCATTAGCGACAAAATTCTCAAAACCATATTTCTTAAGGGACTCGACGAGGATGCAAGGCAAAGCTTTGATTTGATTGGAAAAGGGGACGTGTCTCAAATGGACCTTGAAGAAATATGTAAATTGTGTCAGAATTTCTCATGTACCCATGGAGGAATTCACAAAACTACTCTTTTTAAAGGGTCCAACAACATAGGTAAGCTTTGAGAGGAAATAGAAAACCTTAAAATGAACATACTCATTCAATCAAACACTACTCTAGATGGCATCCAAGCTAAGACACGTAATCCTAATACTTTGTCCATTTACTGTCCTAGATGCCGAAATAAACACCTGTTGCGAGAATGTCCCTTAGACAAGGTTAATTTCTGTCAACTTTGTGAATAGAATCATCCTACAAACTAGTGTGAGCACCTTACTGATCTCAAGAATTCCAAGAAAAGGATTGCACATGTTGAGGAAGAAATCAATGTGGTAAATCAATGCCAAGGAGGGAACTTTCCTTATAGAAAGAATTCCAATACTGCTTGGAAACCTCAAAACAATTGGGTTGGTAATCAATGGACCCCATCATGGCCTCAAACACCACCTCAAAAACCTAATTGGGGACCCCCTGAATGGGTGAACCAATCATGGGGAAATCAATGGTGGCCAACTCAAACTCAATAGCAGTGGTATCCACAACATACTACTCAATGGAATCAAGGGCAGAATCAATTCTATACCAGCCCTCATAGGAATCAACAACAAAATTTGTTATCTCCACCCCAGAATCCTCCTTAGAGTGAATAGATAAATCAGCCTCATCTCTCAACGCAGCCACTTCCCAATCCAAAGAATAATCAACAAAATACTCTGGTATACTCTACTGAACAAGATAATGTTACCAGACTTAATGCCATACATTGTGGAAATGTTCAGTTGTGCTCAAGTCAAACGATTCAACCACCAACCATTGAAGAAATTATGGACGAGCCTACTCCTAAAACTTCGGAGAAGGATACTTCACCCAACCATATAGTACCTCCTTCAACAACAAGAGCTACTGATTTACCTCAAGAGGAGGAAGAAGGTCAGTCTCCGACTGAACTTAGAAAGGATACCTCTCCAAAAGAGAAAATTCAAGCACCATTTCCAGAGCATCTGAAATTGACAACTTCGAAAGATACTCCAGAAATATCTTTGACCTCTGAAACTGCATTAATTCAAGAAATCAAACAATTGCAAATAGAGGTTCCTTTGCTGCAAACCATAAAGGAAATTCCTAAGTTAAATCAGCTGATCTAACAACTATGTATTAAAACCCCGAGAAGGAAACTGAAGAAAATCAATACTGTGCACATTGATGGCTATTTAGCTAACTTTTTGTCTGGAAAAACTATCGCTCCAAAATATGATGATCCTAGTAGTCCACTCATAACTATCACAATTAATAAGGTAGCAATACCAAATGCATTAGTGGATTTAGGAGTAGCCATTAACGTAATGACTGTGGATGTGATGGAAAAATTAGGTCTTACTGATTTACGTCCCACAACTACAGTCTTACAGATGGAAAATAAGTCCATAGCCATTCCAAAGGGCATTATTGAAAATGTCCTTGTCAAATTTGATGGATGGGAATACCCAGCTGACTTTCAGGTCATTCATTCGCTTACACCCAAAGATAGCTATCCAATAATTCTCGGAAGACCATGGTTGGAAACTGTTGTAGCTAAAATTGATTGCAGACAAGGAGGAATGACCATTTATCATGGTCGAGACAATAAATGTTTATTCTTGTATCCTCTTGCTAAGCCCACTGAATATAACAAAGTCTGGATTGATGAGCTAGAAGATGTTAATAGTCAAGATAGTTTGGCCTTGTTAGCCATGGTAGTCATTAAACAACATGGAGAAAAATTAGAGGATGAGTTAGTAAGTGATATTGAACATCTTTCCATAGGTTCAAGTGAGGAGGAAATGGTCGATGCTCCAGAACTTCTAGGGCAACTGATCGACGTACATGGGATGGAACAAAATTATACTGCTATGGGAATGCCATGTCCTTTGGATAATATGATTCCCAAAACTAGATTATTTTTTAAGGATATTACTATATTTCATTGAATAATACCTCATACTTGTCCCCTCAGTACCTTGTTGAGACCAATTCATACAGTCACTTCGGCCCATCCAGGAACGAAATCAATCATGTTGCTATCGGGTAAAACCTTGAACATCAATAGTTGGCTAACAGAAGTAGAAGAGGATAGATTATTTAATGTGTTGGTAAAGCGGTCTAAATATTTTTCTTGGGACTACATAGAAATGAGGGGAATCCATCCAAGTGTCTGTATGCATCACATTTATACGGATCCTAACATAAGACCTATATGTCAGCCGTAGAGAAGAATCAATCTTGTTAAAGTGGAAATTGAGAAACTTCTCTGAGCAGGGTTTATTTATCCCATCTCCGACAATAAGTGGGTGTCACCTATGGTTGTAGTGCCAAATAAAAATGGGAAGTGGAGAATCTATGTAGATTATAGAGAACTCAATAAAGCCACTCATCGAGATTATTTTCCCTTACCATTTATAGACCAGGTTCTAGACAATTTGGTTGGGAGGAAATATTTCTCCTTTTTGGATGGATTTAGCGTTTACAACCAGATTCAGGTAGCACCAGAAGACCAACCTAAGACAACATTTACTTGTCCATGGGGACCATTTTCATATCGTGTTCTTCCTTTTGGACTTTGTAATGCTCTTGTAACTTTTCAAAGAGCCATTCTGACTATATTTGTTGAGCTTGTCAATGACTATGTAGAAGTCTATATGGATGACTTCACTGTCTATGGTTCAACCTATGATGAAGCCCTTCAAACTTGGATAAAGTTTTAAAGGTTTGTGAGGATCACCGTCTATCCCTTAGCCATGAAAAGTGTTTAATAATGGTGGAACAAGGAATAGTCTTAGGTCATCATATCTCCTTGGAGGGAACAAAGGTTGATCCCAATAAAATTGAGGTCATTCAACAACTGACTACTCCTCAGACGCAAATGAATGTTAGAAGTTTCCGTGGGCATGCTGGTTATTATCAAAGGTTTATAGAAGCGTTTAGTAAGATAGTTTCCCCTATGTTTTCCCTTCTCTAGAAAGATACAGAGTTTAATTGGATGCCTGAGTGTCAACTATCATTCAAAACCATAAAGGAGAAGTTTGTCTTTGCTCCCATCCTGCGTGGACCAAATTGGAATCTTCCATTCCATATCTATGTCGATGCCTCAGATGACGCAATTGGTGTAGTATTGGGGTAGGAAGATGAGAATGGGGGTAAATATGCCATCTACTTTATTAGTAAAAACCTAACATCCGCTGAGAAAAACTAAACTACTATGGAAAAATAATTCTTGATTGTGGTTCATGCCATTAAAAAAAAAAATCCATTACATTATAGGATATAAAGTTATAGTCTATACAGATCACTCAGCTATAAAATATCTAATGAATAAACCTGTAGTTAATGGTCGAATAATGAGGTGGTTTCTACTCCTTCAATTTCAATGTAACAATACTTGACAAGCCAAGGAGATTTAATGTGGTGGCAAATTTTTTGTCTCGAATTAAACAAGAAGATGGTGATTGTTCACCAATTCAAGATGAGTTTCCAGATGAAAATTTGTTTTCTATTTCTGTAAAGACACCTTGGTTCACTGACATTGCCAACTATTTAGCCACTTTTGAAATACCTCTTATTTTTACATCAAAACAAAGGAAGCAACTTATTAGGGAGATTGCACCATTTAAATGGATTAATGGGATTTTATTCCATTGTGGACCCAATATGGTCTTGAGAAGATGTTTCAAGGCTAATGAAACTTATATTATCCTAAGGGCCTGTCACGATGATCCTTCTGGGGGTCATTACTCTGCAAAAATAAATTCTCATAAAATTTTCGACGTTGGATATTATTGGCCTTCAATGCATAAAGATGTTAAAAATTATGTTCATCATTGTGATGAATGTCAAAGGGTGGGAAAACCTACAACTTCTGCATAAATGCCTTTACAGCCTCAGGTAGTCCTTGAACCATTTGAAAAATGGGGATTGGATTTCATTGGGCCTATAGACCCTTCCTCCCAAGGGAAATAATATATCCTTGTCTGCACTAACTACCTGATGAAATGGGCAGAAGTTCAGGCCCTATGAGTTGCTAGAGAGGAACAAGTTGTTGACTTCCTCTATAATAAATTTTTTCTTAGATTTGGAGCCCACTCAAACCATCGCTACAAATCAAGGACCCTAATTCATGTCCAAAGTTCTTCTAGAATTTACAAACCACTTTCAAGTAAGTCACAAGAAGTCTTCTCCCTATCACCCTCAAGTAAATGGCCAAGTAGAAGTAACTAATAGGGAGTTAGAAAACATATTGACAAAAATGGTTTCTTCAAGAGAAAGAGATTGGGCTAGAAAATTACCTGAAGTCGTCTGGGATTACAACACAACATGGAAATCCACAACTGGATTCAACCCCTATGAGCTTGTTTTTGGAAAAAAACCTCTTTTGCCCACTAAGTTTGAACTCCAAACTCTACGAACAACTATGGAGTTGGGTCTAGATCTAAAACAAGCCCAAGTGGAATGAGTTTTACAGTTAAGTGAGTTGGATGAACTTTGTTTAGATGTAATCTACCAAACTGAGCTGGTTCAACATCAACAAAAAATTTGGCATGAAAAACACATTAAAGAGAGAGAGTTCCATAACGGTGACTGGGATTTTCTATTTGATTCCAGGTATAAAGATCACAAAGGGAAACTCAAGACTCATTGGCTAGGGCCTTACAATTTTTTTGAAGTTTTCTGAAATGGCACAGTTCAACTAAAACCCATTGATGGTGACACACAAACTCTCTTAGTTAATGGTCATCACCTACGTATCTACCATAAGCCTGTCAACAAAGAAGAATTTATAAAATTGGTAGAAATGCAGGGATAAATCTAATGCATTGACTCTGCCAAGGCAGAGTCCACCTAATATTACGTATCAAAAGAAAAATCATTAGTTCTTATTTTCGGACTTAACTACATGTTGTCCCCATTTTGCAGGACTTCTCATGAAGATTGAAAGAACTTCTGGAGCACCCTTCCAAGATGCTTCGAAACTTGCATCTCAACTCATTGCATCAGACAGTTGTTCCTGTAGAATGGTGATTGGTGGAGAAAATCTCCTAAAGTTCGAGTTCATTCATACATAGACATTTTTCTTCTTTTTGGTTGCATCTTTCGATGATGCTTTAGAATCTTCCTTCGGTTGTTGCTTTGGATGCATCTTGTGATGATGTTTGAGAACCTTATTTTAGTTGCTGATCCGGTTTCATCTTTCAGCGATGCTCCAAAAAAAATTCATCTTTTATGTTTCGAATGCATGCCATCAAGCGTGCTCTGGAACTTAGTCATGGGTTTTGAGCACATCTAAAAAAATGTGCTCTGAAACTTATCTATCTTCATTTCGCTGCCTCTTTCCATAAAATTTGAAATCCTCCCAATGCTTTAATTGTAAAACCTCGGTACACATGCCTTCTTCCTTTCTTTTTAAAGTTTATTTTTCCATCATAAATAAAATCCACCATCTTTTCATCATAAATGAAGCTGCCATGATAGCCTGTCCTCATTGACGACTCCATCATTCACAAGCTTCCCCATTCATGTCATAATAAATATGTCGTCACCTCAACCAATATGATTTCATCAACCTGTTAAATCGATAAAGGTACGAAATCTTCAGGCGATCACAAAATGTAAGTAAGTACAATTTTTGCTTTAAGTAAGTAGTTATATTTGAATGAGGTGTAATTAATTGGCACAAGATATTCCTTCCTAATTTAGTAACTTGAGCCACTCTGCAATTACTGCTAGTACGAAACTCTTTTCACACACCTCCATGAAAATTATCATCATTGCATAGTAAGCTCCAAGAAAAGATAACATAAATAATCACTTTTTGATTATAATTTCAAAAATAAATTGTGCAAGCTTCTCACACTATTGAATTCTTTAGCAGAAATCATAGATTGGAGACAAAAAATGGGGGGTTCAAAGAAGAAATCAGAGCCAGCTTCAGTGGAGTGATTACTGGGATTGAGCAATATTTCTAATCTGTTTGAGGAAGAAGGATGGTTAGATTTCATCCAAAATTTTGATGGCTATAATGAAAAGCTGGTGAATGCATTTGCAGAGAATTACTCCAATGGTCAAGTAACACTTCATTGAAATCACTTTAAGGTAAGTCCAAAAATCATCTCTCGCCTCTCTGGGTTAAATAATTCTAGTATTAAATTGTCTGAAACATCTCAAACTACATACCAAAAATTATCAGAGTTATTTGTTAGAGAGGGAGACCCGTAACCAATGTTAGTTATCAATACTAGAGGGATTAATAGAGGGTTTCAAAGAAATTCTATACTGGAACCCTAGGGAACTGCGGTTGCATGGATTATAAAATATTTCACCTGTGAAGGCCAACTCACTACGGTGGTAGTACCTGCATTTCGTATGTTAATACATTTGCGTCATGGGAAGGAAAACCCTGCCCTTAGGGTTAATTTGCCTCACTTTTTATGTGATTCTGTTAACTCCTCTATAGAAAGATACAAGATTGGTTCAGGGCCATTAAAGCACCATGGGTTAATTCAACTAATTTGCAAATATCATTTCCGGAAGAAGCATGAGAGCAAGTAGGAAAATTTTTTGTGGAAATTTGAAAATTCCTTGCCTAAAAGAAAATCAAAACCAAGGGAATCTTCTCAACAAGTTCCTCCACCTTTTGGAGAAACTTCCCCAGAGGCTTCCAGAGCTCCTGAAGACCAAATTCCCACAACCCCTGGTGAAGAAGTACAAGAGTCTGTAAATGAGGAATTTAAAACCCCAGATCAGCTGGAAGATGTGGAGATTATTCATCCAAGTATAGGCAACATTCCCCTAAAGAAGAGGAAAAGAAGAACAGTTATCACTTACTAGAATGCTCCTCCCTTGAGGAGAAGCAAAATATTATCCTTTGAATCTACTGAAACCCCGGTGCTGAGTGTAGGAAGTGGATCAAAGAAGAAGGAATCCAAGAAGTGGGAAAAGCCCATAGAAATTGTTGATCCTATTGGTGATGAAGAAATAAGGGAAATAGGGGAGCAAATTCATCAGTCCCCAGAAAATGAAACTTCTGTTGAAGAAAGGCCTTTCCATCTAGAATGTGAAAAATAAAATTTTGTTGAGGGAATGCCTTCCCACATAGAATATGAAGAATAATTTTTTGCTGAGGAGATTCAAGAAATAAGAAAGGATCAATCTCCACCTTCCATGGAGATTGAGGAAAAAATGTTAGGAAGTTTATCTCCCCTTGTAAATGAAGTTGTTGAGATTGTTGAAAATGAAAATGTTAATGCAGAGTTGGAAAAGTTAAGATTAGAAATTGTTGAGTTAAGAAGTCAGTTGCACAAAAATGAGGAACATATGGTACATCAACAAGAAGAAATTACAATACATATTATTGTAATTGAAAAAAGAGATCAGGAAATGCAAAAGTTAAAACTGCAGATAGAAGAAAAAGATACATTTATTCATGAATTGTAGAAACAAATTCAAAATATGACTGAAGAGAATAGGACATATAAAGCTAATCTTTCTAATAAAAATAAAGAAATTGAAATGTTGAAAAGTAGTTTTGTGCTTATGTTTTCAGCTTTTGAAGAAGAAAAGAAAACATAGAAAGAAGAATTAAATGTCTCTCTTAGTAAGATTGTGGAGTTAGAACAAGATTTGTAGGAAAGCACCACTAAGCCAATGATGGAATCAAAATAATTTAGACCAAGCCAATTGTAACTGAATGGTTCCAAGTCTGAATTCCTCCATTATTGATGAAGTAGATGGAAAGGTGTTATTTCTTAAGAGATGCTAAGATTGAAAACTACAAATTGAAAAAGGAGTTGGTACTTCTGAAGGAGTCATTTCATAAGGCTTATAGAGGAAAACAAGATGCATGTTAGATAGCAAAATTTGTATTATCCTATAGAAGACCATCAAGACTATATTCAATGTTTCTAAATGAACAATGGTTAAGATGGAAATTGTTAAGAATTTATAATGATAAGCCTTATGAACTTGATGACAACGAATTTTTTAAAGTGTTTACAAAATCAACTCCCGAAGAGCAATATATGTTGCGTGAATTATTTATTCATGATCTTTTATTAGAAAACCTTATTGATTTCTTTGTTAACCTTTTTGTTGGAGAAGATCAATTGATATCTTTGTTGTCTACCATGAGAAATCAAATTCATTGGCAAGAGCACAATAGGGAATATGCTCAAGCAAAGAAAAATGTGGGTCTTCAAATAAGATCCCCCAATAGTAGACTTGCAAATTTTAAGGCTACCTTATTAGCTCTCACAGTGGATGAGAAAATGAAAGAAAGATATGATGGAAGCCTCCAAATTTGTTAGAATCACTTCATGGAACATGGGAAGAAATTGATTGGTCCATCTTGGCATGCCTGTGAGGAGAGATACACTCCTTTACCTACATATTTAAAGAAAAGAGAAGTTATCTTCCCTCTTAATATCAAATGGTCTTTCAGAAGAGCAGATGCCTTGGCTAAAATCTTGAAAAACCTCAGGACAAATTGGATAGGGATGAGGTATAGACCTCCCTTGTTACTCTTTCCACCTCCTGCTTTCCACATCAATACAGATAAAAATGATAAAATCTTCAATGAATGGCAAGAGGGAGTTTCTTTTCATAGAGGCTTCCTCCATACACCTATAGACTTTGATAAAATAACAAAGGATGTGTATGATCTTAGTGCTAAATATGAAGAATGGAACAAAGGATAGGGATACAGCCAAGGGGTAGGAGGACTTGCTAGAAATTAGGAAGGGGAGGAAATGATGAGGTAAAAATAACCTCATCATAATAACATAATAAAATCATATTTCATATATGCAAAACCTTGAGCCTCTGCCAATTAATTAAACTTTATGAGAAATAATTGCTTGTCTTTTAAATAAATTGTACAAACTTTATTTCTTTGTGATTTATTGAAATATCTTACCAATGCAGATTTAATGGGTTGTTTTAAGTATTTTTTAGGATAATAATCAGTCATTATGTAGCAGTTGGAAAGCGTTCCACTAGCATGTGCTCCAGAAAAGGTTAAAGATGTGTGCTTGAAGCTTGCTCCTAAACTATAGGATAATGGACCAAAATTTTAGATGTTGTTAGTTTTAATTTTAGTTATGTTTTAAAGTTCGAAAGACTTCATGGCTTGACTTGAGCCTCTTTAATACTTATGTAATGGATATTTAAAGTTTGTTGAAATCTGTAAAAGACTTTTTCAATGGTCATCTGCACCATTTGAAATTTAGGATTTAGTTGGAAGTTTTCTATAAAGATGTAATCTCCAGAAACAAAAGATAATGAAAAAATATAGTAATGTTATGTTGTCAACTTGTTTTCTGAATTTCTATGAATAAAGAGATTATTACGTATCATTTTTTGAGTTGTTGAAGTATGGATGGAAATTATTCTTAATGGAAGAACTTTCAAATCAGTTATGTATGTGACCTGAGGATGAACTTAGTAACCTGCGAGCTAGCCACTCAAGGGAGAGTAGATTAAATAGATGAGTATTTTCTTTCCGTCATTTTTATTACATGCATGATAATTATGAGTATAGCTACTTGCATATGTTAAATCTTGTAGGATTCATTAACACCGTTGTTGTAGAGTCTAAAGTTCTGGAGCACTTGTCGTATGTTATTTCTGTAGTAAGCTAGTTGTTGTGAACCATTTATTTACTGCATTCAATTAGATGTTTCCTAGATTTTTTACAAGTTTTCTACTTCTATAGTTCTTACACTTTTTAGTTTAATTGGTTCTATGATTTCTTACTTAGTTATCATGTTTTCTAGGTTAGTCATTTTATGCTTTCTAGTTTAATATACTCTTAGCTTCTTTTAAGATAAACTATTTTCAGTTAGATAGTTAAGTGGACTTAGGTTAAAGATTAACATTAGCTGCTCTAAAAAGATAGAAAATTCTAAGGGAGATAGTCGAGTCTTCTTCTATTGCAAACTGCCTTGGACACTGCCTGGTCGACATATTGAACTTTTATCTTCTAAAGTAATGGGACCTAACGAGAGCCTATCAAGGATGAACTTGCTTCAAACTCACACTAAAGTAGCCAAATGGTGCCAATGTAAATGGTGAAGAATGACAAAGATGAAGGAGGCGGTCAAGCCCCCAAGATTCAAGATCCTAAGTCAAACTGACATAAGTGTGAAAGATCACATTCAAGGGTGAATGCTTAACATAAAAATGAGATACACAATCATACAATAACAAGGACTAAGGAAAGAGAGGAACAAAATTAAAAAGGTTGGATCAAGCTTCGACCGTTTGTCTAGCTAGTTGTGGATCTAGGATATTTGTCCAAAAAAAAGTGTACTCATTCTGGGGCAACAAAACTTATGGTTGTCTGGTGGGTGAGAAGGCCCAAAAGGGTGAGAAATGAACACATGGCTGGTATGCACTCACACACACGTAAGTGGCTATGTGGAAATTCATGGCACTAGTTGGGCTTCTCGCTCAAACCATACCAAAGTTATACCTCCTGACAACTTTGATAAGGCACCACAAAAGAAAATGACTTTGTAAAAATGTAAGAATGGTGTAAGGAATGTTCAAAGGGATTTTTCTTAGTTCGTGCAAGGTCTCATCTTAAGGAACATCATGCTTAATGTTTCCAAGAGAGGAAAAGTGCAAATGGTCTCATCTTGTTTGTAAGAGAGGACAAGTACAATGTCTCATCTTGAGCAACATTGTACCTAATGTTTCCAAGAGAGGGAATCAAAAGAAAAATAGAATCACACAATGAAATTTGAGTGTCGATGTATGCCCCCACTTTAAAGTGGTTGCTAACACTGTGAGAAATTTATTTAAAGTAGAAGAAGAAGACATGAGAGCTTGGTCAAAAATCCCTATGCCAAGTCATATTTTTTTGATAGGCTATGTCTTGAAAATGGGTGTATGTCACATGCGAGTCAAATTAAGACATGTTGTCCACATCCCAAGCTTGATCCTAGATGTTCATGAAAGTTTAATGACTAGCCAAAAGAGACAACACCATTGGACATACGAGGACAAGGCTACATAACCCCTTTCCCCCACTTAGTGTAGGACAAGATTGAGCCTAAAGGATTGATGAGATGCAAGGTAGAGTGAAAATCTGTATCAATTAGAGGAATTAGGTTCCCCCACATATGAGAAAGTACCAATCTCTTTAAAATGCAAAGTATATACACTTTCATTAATGCAAAAATGTGAAACCCTAGAATGCAAATTAAACAATGCAAAATGCATTGACAACTAAATCTAGGGTGATAAGGGACTCCAAATCAGAAAAGGAGGTGTTTGAAAGTTGGGTTCACCAAAATGAACCACAAATTCTGGGAGAAAGGTTGGGTTCTCTTGCACTTCTAGGGTTTTTCACCTAAAAGGAGAGGGCTCTTTCACACCCAAAATCTAGGGGGTTCATTCAAGATTAGATGTAGATGTGTTTGTGTGATATGTCTCTAAGTGAAATGATCTAAATGTTGGAAATTGATAAAAGAGATTAAACACTTAGAAGATGTAACTTGTTTGAAAACACATTGAGATATGCAAAGAGGTAGATTGAAGACAACACAAGACAAGATAGAAGGTAAGATAAGGATTTCGCCTAGAATTTGAAGAAGGATAGGATTGAGGTTTGGAATTCTGAAAAACATGATGCAGGAGTCAACTAGGACACTTGTTCCAATCTGGGCAACTTAGTCCAATTTTTGAGAAAACTTGTTGGAACCAGATTCATATAAAAGGGTACTCAAATCTATAGAAAACCCTTTTTAGGCCTAGAAGTGGGACTAATTTTCCAATGATGGTGACTTAGTCCACTTTTAGGTTTTGGGAAATCTGAAGGTGCAATTTGTAGCCCTCAATCTACACTTTTGTTCCTCACAAGCTTCTGGATTTGAAATTGTAGGATTTGGTTTGTAAGTGTTCTCCAAGCTCCAATTAGTGATTTTGCAACCTTGAAGGGATTTGACAAATTTTTGAATACTTTTCCACCTTTTTTCTTTGCCAAATATGCACACAATACCTACAAATCACATAAAGAGGGAAAACTTGTTGATTGTTAGGGCATGGGGGTTTGCCTTGGTCAAACCCCTTTTTAGGTAACTAAACCAAAATGAATAGACAATGTAATGAATTATGAACATGAAATAATGGAGTTAGTACCTTGCCACAATGATAAATCTTGAGTTGTTGCAATGATTATTGAAGAATCTTCCCTTGAATGCTTGCTTGAGAAGAATGAGAGATGAGTGATTGAGAAGAAATGAGGTGTAGAAAATGAGAGATAGGAGATGTAGAAGATATTAGGGGTGATAAATGAGGGGAAAACCCTTTATTTATACATGTTGTGCCCTAATTTCCCAAAAATACCTCATCACAGGCCAACCTTAGGGTTTAGGAGACAATATCGTGCTAGAATTTTGAGATAATTTTGATTTTTATGCCAAACGGGACTAAGTCACCACCTTGGGTGACTTAGTTCACCTGGGAAATTTCAAGTGGTTGTCAAGAATTAAAAGGTGATTAATATGGTTTAACAAGATTTTCCGTTGAAACACACTTAAGTAGGACCTATAAGTGCATTAAGGGGTCATTTTATCATAAGAAAGGGTTAATTGATTGATGACAAGCCTAGAAAAGTGTGACACTTTGTTACAACTCTTTACAAGACTTTGAAATAAGGCTTGGAAAGGGGTTATTAAGGGCTAAGATGCCAAAAAGAGGATCAAATTAAGCACAAAATTGTCCTTTTCTTCAAAGGTATAATTTTTTTGGTGACACAACCATTTAAATACTTCAAAAAATGTTATTACTTATGCACAGTCATATCTTATGCTCTTATATCTTTATTTCTACACTTTCTATTATACATATGTAATACAATATACATATATCATGCACTTTTCCTTTATTCATGCGCTCCACTTTATATATGAGTAATGCACTCAATGAAATGTGTGCTTAAGCATTTTAAACTAGTGTTATGTGAATATTATAACCTATATAATATATATACATATATATACATATATATATCTAACCTTCCATGTTAAAATATATGTATATATATATATATCAATTTTCAAACACAGAGAATGCATCATTTGATATTTCAATGTATATACACATACTCATGTTACGTATTTCACATTAATAATGCATGCACATATATACCTTTATTCATACATACATATATATATTAATATAATCGTATGGATTTTTCCATTAATGTCAATACATACATGTATATTAATATATATTTATATATACATATATTATAGATATATCATTCCTTGATATTAACACACATATATTCACAATATTATCAATCAAACATATATATATATCATCAATTAATTATAAACACGTAAGGAAGAACTCACTCATTTCAAAGAGACTCAATACTTAAACTCCTAAGCAAGAACATTCACAAATGAAAACAAGACTAAAGATAACTTACTATTTCCCAACTATTATCCCAACTTGACCAAACTAGAAGTGAGTGGGTAAAAGCTCAGTTTAGGTCTTATGAAGGCTTACCAAAATGGGCCCCTCTCCTGAGTGATACTTCCCATCTCTTCTAGAGGATTGAACCTATTCCTGCATTAAGCTTAGTACAACACCAAGGTAGTTATATGTTCACATTAAATCCTTTTGCATCATAATTTTTTTGCATTGATAGAGTATTAGAATATCCACATTTGCAATTTACTTTTATTGCATTTCATCAATATAAACATATTCACTACTTTAAAAGTATTAATGAATTAATACCTATTTTAGTATTTCGTTCATCTATAAATCATATTAAAGTCACAATTTTCATTTAACAACATTTTCGCTCATGAAGGTAAAAGTAACTAGGTAATCAGGAAACAAGGTGTAACAAGAATCCTAATCAACCTCTTGAAACTCATATTGGACCTCCTATATCATCAAGCAGATCTCCTATGTTAAAGATCCCAAGTTTTGAGAGCCTCCATTCCTCACAAGAACCCATCCTTTAGGAGTCTCAACATTTTTGATCCTATCGAGTAGCACCTTCTTGACCTTCAACAAGAGTTTTAGTGCCATTGTAACCATTTTTCTTCCCCTGATACCATTTCAATTTTCAAGGGAGGACAGGTGGTTTGGCGGGCTATTTGGTCAGAAGAACATAGAAAGGATAATTTTGGGATAAGATTTAAGAGGTTGTACTTGAGGAGCCTTCTTGTGCTCTAGACAATGAGTGTCTTGATTTGTTGCAAGAAACAATTCAAGATGATAAATTGCAACATCAAGACACTAAAAAAGTAAAGAAAATTGATGTAGTAGAGGAATCAGTTCTCTCATTTGATGTCCTACCTTGTTCTATTGAATACACGGAGTAAATATCACCTATACCTACATTAGTAGACATTTTTGAGAAGCTTGGTCCTGGCTTGGTGGATGAATAAAAATCCATGGTTTTGGACTAGTGGCAACAAACATGTTTAGCCCCTATTATAGTGGAGAAAACTCCCCTATCTAATGAGGTCTATAGTTATGAGATGGAGGACCTCTTTTGGGATGATTTAGAAGATTTTTATTCAAGCTTGGATGTTAATCATTCATCCCCAAAAGAGGATCAAAGAGGGAAATAACATAAGAGTGAGGAAAAAACAAAGAATGTGGTAGCCATTGCATGCCAAGAGTCATATTTTGTTGCAGCCAATTGCAAAGAAGAGATTAAAATAGAAAGACAACTTGAATTATTCGGTTCTTCGCTTGAAGTGTCTCAAAAATTTGAGGTTTGTGTTGATGAAGTATGTATCAATGCAAGTAATTTTGTTATTATTGAGCAGCCACATAACTTCTGGGAGATTGATTCTCTTGTTTCTCAATTTGATAGTATGCATGAGCTTCAAATATTTTCATTTGAGGTGCATGAAGAAGAGACTCTTTGTGTAGGTCAAAAACCAGGTTTGGAATATTTTGCATCACCATGTGAGCTAGAAATTTTCTCTTTTTATTTCAGTTCATGTAATGAGGAGGTCAACGGTCATGGTATTGGCCTATCATTTGTGAGGTTAGTTCTCTTCCCTTGCAGAAGGTTTTTCCTTGGATGTTGGCCTATCTTCAAAAAGTTTTACCCTTTGTGCTATATGTTCACCTGAGCCACCAATGTCAGATGAATCTAACACTTGCATCATATGGTTCCCCTATAATGTAAAAGTTTATTGTGAAGTGATACTTCACCTTGCAAGCATTTTATGTAGTTACATGCATGTCAACAATGGTTTTCAGTGGTTACAATTGGGTGAAGTCTACAACTGTGGTTTGATGGAGTTCAGTTCCTTCAAAAGGTTCATCTTTGATAGAGGGAAATTTCCATTTTTTTCTTCCTATTATTTTAATGTATATATTGTAAATATCTTTCTTTCCTTGAAGTGCTCTTGCACACCCTGCATTCTTCTTAAGGGAATGCATGTTCTAATTTATATGCTTTTCTCCAAGTGCAGCCTGCACATGTTTTGTTTTCCCCCTTGGGAGGCCCAATTGTTGAAGTTTTTCCCTTATGACTTAATTCCCAATAGATAGATAAGGCCTCTAGATTCCATGAATAGCATGAAATCATCCAAAATAAATCACCATAAATGTTGATATTTCATGCCACACTTTGATGAACCATCATTGATAACCGATTTGAGAGATCCTACATGGGCCATCTTGCATGAATTCTCCTTGAAGATTCCTAAAATAGGCTAAACCCTAGTGTTTTGAGTTTTCAGGATTTCACTTAACACTCTACTCAATCTCCTTATTTTTCTTCTCCCTTTCCTTCCATTTCTCCCTATGGTATTTTGGGTTTCACCCATCGGGCTTAACCTTTTCCCTCTACCACCTATTCTTCCTTCTAAAAATCAACTAGGTGTTGATCTTTTAGGGGTCATACTTTGACCTTACCCTTTACCTCTTATCATTTGTAATGGTAAGAGGTAATCCCTCCATCTAACCCCTGACCCCTGACATGTTCTCCAAAAGAAACCAAGTGTTTTCTTTTCAAAGTTTAGGGATCAACCATCCCCTTTACCTCTTACCTTTGTTAAGGTAAGAGGTAATACATTCCCCCAACCCCCAATGTTCTTTTGAAAAAAACAATTAAGTGTTTTTTTTTCGAGCATCGAGAATCAATCTTCCCCTTTACCATTTACCATTTCATGGTAAGCGGTAAGCCATAAGGCACCCACCCGATGCCTGAATCCCAAAAATCTCTCTTCCATTTTGTCTTCTTCTTTAAGCCCCATTTTCTTCTCAAAGGTTTTAGCCTTCTCTCCCAAGGTCCCCTTTCTTCCAAATTCATCTAAGTCCTTTGTTCAGACTTTTATATGTCAAAATTTTGTTTTACCTCATATTTTTTTACCTTGTCTTCGATAAGCGGTAAGAAATAAGCCCAACCCATGATCTCAAAAAACCAATGAGTCCTTTTTGGCTTTAGTGTTTTTCCTTTCCTCTATGCTTTGCCTTGCTTAGTGTTAAGCGGTAAGCCTCATGCCCGATCTTCGAATCCAGATGTCGATTCCAATATAGTATGAAGTATTAGGTATAAAGGATGCTCGAGGTTCGATTTCCAATAGCGTGATACTTTTTGGGCCTATGGACCAATTAATGATGCAAAGGTTTCTTTTTGGGTTCGACGCCTCAACCTTCCCATGGATTTGGCATGTTTTATGGGTGATTCCATTAATGCTCGATCTAACTTTGTAGCGGCTTGTTGCAACTTTTGGGATTCAAGGACAACATTCAATACATTCTTTGACTTCTGCAAGTGGATTTCATGTCTATCCATGCTCATTTATTATCATTTTGTTGAATTTCTTGATAGATTCATGCCCTAATTGGTATTTTCATAGGATGGCTCCATTCTTTCATGCACAACCTTTTTTGCTAGCCTCAGTTAGGGTTAGGGTTTGGTTTATGATTCTAATTTATGCCTAATCTATAAAGGAAACAAATGTATTCATTTCAAGGGTTCTTCCTCTAGCTCCTCTGGGGTTTTTCTTTAACAAACACTATATTTTACACTTTTCCATTTTAAAGATTGGAATTTTTGCTTCTACATCAATGAAACTGATCAAGCTTGTCTCTTCTCAACTTTTTTATGTTTTTTTTAAGTTCATTACCTTCATATCTAAGTGTTTTTTCTTTCTTTCCATTCATATACATTTGAGTTAAATTATTTACAGTTGCTACTTGAGAATATCCTTTCCTTATAGCACCTTGTAAAACCCTAACCTCCATGTTCACCTCTAGAAATTCACCAAATAGAGAGCTATGTGAGTCCCCTGGTCCCTCTTTAATGATGTTCTTATGCAGTCTAAGTCAAGGAAGAAATGACTTTTCAATCTTGGTGTATCAACTTCATTTCCCTTTCATGCATTCCTTCCCCCCAATTCCCTGTGAGCTATTAGAATAGGACAGTGGTAGGTTTTCATTTGTTGGGTTGGATCAACACATTGCACTTAAATCAAAAGAGGAAGTTGGCCTTCTCTGAAGATTCAACCTAATACGCTCAAAGTTCCACACCTTGAGGTTGTTTCCATTGTGTTATTAAAATTTTGAACTTCGTGTTCAATAGGGTGCAATTCCATGTGAAAAACCCTAAACCCTAAACATTATCCCTCAACCCTATAATTAAACCCTAAACCCTACATTCAACCTTGTACCCTACACCCTAAACCCTCAAACCCAATACCCTCAACCCTATAACCAATATCCTAAACCCTAATCCCTATACCCTATGAACTTAACCTTATACCCTTGAAACCATGAACACTACCCCTCAACCCTCAACCCTATACCTTAGACATTAAACCATACACCCTCAACCCTCATCCCTATGTCATATACCTCAAGATATACCCTAAACCCTAAACATTATCCCTCAACCCTTAACCCTATAATTAAACCCTAAACTCTACATTCAACCTTGTACCCTAAACCCAATGAAATAAAGGGAGATGGGTTATTTCTATTAAAATGGGGATTCACCAATAATTTACTATAAATAGAAAGGCAAAAATGGGGTATAATGCACCTATCTCCCTCTATCTCATTAAGAAAAAAGAGATCATTTAAGCCAAGGTTGACTTGCAGCCTTTAGGTGAGTCAACCTTGAAGGAGATCTTGTTGCTTTCCTTATGATCTAGGATGGGGAAAGTCTATTGAAACATCACTTTTGGGAGAAAGATTAAAAATAGTAAATAAACCCAAAAATTCAAAGTAACAATTGAAATCAATAGATTAAAATTTAATCTAATGGAACCTACAACTTTCTAGTAGATCTGAGAAGGTTAAGTATTTTTGCATCTTTCACCAAAATGTTGTTCTTGAGTGTCCTCTGGGACTCATTCACCCAAGGGAGAATGGGTCTAGGTACAAGGGTTGAAAAACTTCTTGCACATATCTCTAGTCCTATTTTCGTACTCTCGATTCATCTGGGTTTCATAGTCAAAAATTTGGAAATAAATTCAGAAAGTGAGTTTTTGTGGCTTGACAACAACTTTGACAACATTTGCAACTTTGAAAACTTTTCCAATTTTTCTTCTTTAATAGATCTTAAATCCTTCTTCAACATAAGATCTGTAAAACACACAGAGGGAAAACAAAATATTTTGGTGAATGGGGGTTTTCCTTGGTCAAACCTCATTTTGGTAATTAAACCTTGAATTGAAATAATGAAACATGAAATGAATGATGAATGAACAATTGTTATGTTTCAACTCACCAAACCCTTGATTTGAAATCCTTGAAGGACCAAAACTTAGTAGACCTCTCCAAGGTCTAGATATTACATGAAGTGGCTTGATTGATGATGTGATCTTGATGTTTGAATCTTGACATGAACACTTGAAACCTACATCACAATGTTAGCTCCAAAAACATGCATGATGCTTGAGATATTGAATGTTACGACAAATACTTGAGAAATATTCTCTTGGACACCTTTAACAATAATATTAGCTCTTGAGAAGTTTGGATAATGTTTCTTAGACTTGAATTGATAAAAAGACCTTGCTTTTATAAACAATTTTCTAATTTCTCAAAAATTAAACATTACAAGACGACACTTAAAACTTGAATTTAGGACCTTAAGATGTCACCAAAAACATGTTTAAAATTTTAATTTTCAATCTCAAAGGGGACCCATCCGCCTAAGGGCGAGTGTGTCCTGACCTTAATTATCAGGACCTATTCATTTCGGGGTTATAAAAATAATAAATGCATTAATTAAATCATAATTCCCTTGAATCAATTTTTTCTTCTGGCTTTGATTATGTCTATGTTTTTTCATCAATGTTTTGGATCACATTTCATGATTATGGATTGTGGAAAGTTGATTTCTCTAACATAATTCCCCTTTTAGAAATTATAATTAATTAGGCTTGTAGATACACAATTTAGGTAATTAGAGGCTTAATTAAGTCTAATGCATTAAGGGACCCAAACATAGTGTGAAAATATAAAGGATTACATTTTCAAACACTATATTTAGCCCCCACTTTAGTGAGAGGATGATCCCTATGCTCAAACTCACACTAAAGTAGATAAACTAGTGTCAAGAGAGGTCTAATTGTACAACTGTTGGAAAGATAAGACAACAAGGTCAAGGAGGATGATCAAGCCCCCAAGATCTAAGTGTTGAAATAAAAAAAAGAAAATCGAGAGGGGGGGTGAATTAGTTGTAGAAAATTAAACCCTCAACGGTAATCAGATCCATAAACATTCATTAAACCCTTATTTTGTTAGATTGATTAAACATGAAATACAAATAACAAAAACTAAAATCACAGCACCATACCCATGAGAACACCAAATTTACATGGAAAACTTAATGAGGAAAAAACCATTGTGAGGATTAGCTCACAATATAAGTAATAGAAAAACTGGTACAAAGGGGATCACTGTCCAAAAGGCTCACGGTCAGGGCTCACTACCACATAAAGAATATAAGAAGATAGAAGAAGAATTTTATAGAGAGAAAACACTTCTCAATGCAACAAGGAGTACACCACAATATCTCACACACTTTCACAATCTCACATGAAATATTTTGGATGCCTTCATGAACCCTAACATGAAGTTCACACTGCTCTACTCAATTTTTCATCACACACATTACTCACATAAATCTTGCATCTATATTGCTTCTTACTCTTTCAAACTCTCTTGCATCAACACCATACATATTTATACCAAGTTCTACCTCAAAAATTTCTCCAATGTCTGCTAATAGGCCAAAATTGGAGTAAAGAATAAGAAATATTTCAGCTTGGTCTAAGTGTCAATCTAGGGATCGTAAGCTTGCAAGAGGTGTTGTGGAAGTATACCTAAGGGAGGAAAGCATTGAATTAAGTGGGGATGAATGCAACTAAAACACACGTAAATTTCCTAAATAAAAATTTGGTTTAACTTTTCTATTCTACCTTTTTGACAGGAACTCGCTAGGAACTGTGACATGAACTTTTATAAAAATAACAACAATCTATGACAATAACAAAAATAATCTATGATAGTAATAGTGGAAATTTGTGACAGTAACAACAACAATTTATAACAAAAAGTAAAACACACTTTGCTAAATTAAAAATACTGAAATCAAACTTTAATGAAATATTACATTCCAAACTTGAATCACAAAATCTTTTATCAAACCAAAGTATAATAAAGATGCTAGAATTTAAATCACACAACTATTAAATTTTGAAAGCTATTTAAATTAAATCAAACAAAAAATTAATAACACACAAAAATATTAATAGTATAAATAAATGTCGTTGTGCTTCACTAGGGAGTGGGTCCTTGCTCTGTGGTTTGCAGGTGAGATGGGACGAGAGTTGTGATCAAAAGAATCATTTTATTTTATTACAAATGATACAATAATCTACATATAATATCCCCCTTACAACATGCTGATTTTCCCTCCTTTTTAGCTATTGCATTGCCTTATAAGGCATGAAACCAACTTACAAGCTATTTAATATTCACGCCCTTCCTCTTATTTCTACGTGTATATTTGTTGCATTATTTTTGTAATATTATGCATATACTTTTCCACACCACCAATTATTTTATTTTTCTACCTAGTTTTTTGCATTTCCTTCTATTCTCTTGTCATCTTTTATGACACTATTTATGGCTTGTGGGTTGGAATAAAACCGGCCATAAAAATAGGAGTTTGTTGTGCCATAAAAATAGGATTGTGTTGTGCCATAAAAATAGCTATTTGTTTTGCCTCCATTCATCATAATTTTATTAGTTACAACATCAAATAATATATGGTATTTCGTGCCATATGAGTAGCACAATAAAAAATAATTATTTAAAAAAAAATTAATTGCTGAAATTATTTTCTGTTGTGCAGGTGACACGAGGTTCCTGTGAAGAACGTGACAAAAAGTCTGTATGTTGTTGACAGGAAGTTTGTATGCTGATGAAATGAAATCTGAATGTTGCAAGATATGTTTTTCGAAGATTGAAATCATAATGCTTATTAGTAAATACAATCAATAATTAATTTCCATATTTTATCCAAAACTATATTAAATGCCACTTATATATATTTAATCATATGCAACATAAAATGATAAAATGGTATGATCTTGAATGGAAATGGAATGTGGGAATGGGTATGAAGGCATATGAAATAGGCTAAAATGTGGCATAAAATGGGACATAATTGGCTCTCATATTCATTCCCCCCAACTTAACATATTGCACATCCTCGTGCAATCGTTATTTCTGAGAGGGTAGCCTTAGGATTGTGACTTTGGATTTCCTCTTCACCCCTTTACTGTAATAGCTCATTCACGATCATATTTCCTTTCAATTTTTCTATAGCTCTTTTGTATATTAATCATCATGGCTTTTTTTTGTTTGCCAACTTTCATCTCATTTTTTTTTCATACCTCTTTTGATTTTTATTTTATTTTTTCATCATTTTTTTCTCATTGTTCATTAGAAATTTTCCGTAGCATTTATTTATTGGAAATGCTATATAAGAGGTATCACAAAAGACTATCTCCATATTTATGAGCTGAAATGGGTGGCATAGTAAGCAATATGAATTATTATGACGGGTGAAAATAATGGATACTATGATTATGATGGAATGAAGGATGATAGGTTAAAATATGGGTAATAAATATAGTGGACCTCCCCTCAACTTAAAGGTTTGACCATCCTCGGACAACAAGGAGAGGATGGGTAGGAATGTTGCATGATATGATTAATATAATAAGAAATATTAATAAATTTAAAAGATAAAATAATGAAAAATAAAACTGATTGTTTTATCAACTCGCATGTCCATTAATGCCAAGATCTGGTAGCAAATGTTACTCTACAACTGTGAATCTCCAACAAGGAAGGACAAATCATGACAAGGGTTGTAGCCACACCACACAATAAATATCTCCATCAGACTGAAGTTTTAGGGAGCATATTGATGGTAGCCTGAATTCTCTCTTCATTTTTGCTAACACCTCAATTGAAAGTGTAATTCTTGCGACAAGTGATCAAAGTCAAATGGACCACAACAAATAAGAGTACATTTACACAAGTGAGAAATAGGAGGTGCTAGGAGGTACTCAAACAACCACTGAAGCAATAGAGTATACTTGCAAACTGATTGGCCCATAGAAAGAACACAAATTATTGCATTTTTTCTTTCTTTTTTTCGATTTTGATAACAACAAGTAACCACTGGCAAGCCAATTTTCAACCATTAGTGACACTATAGAAACTGTTTTTACCACTAAGAATTTTATTCAACTACAATCCGCCATAAACTAGTTTTCAAATTGTAGTTGTCTAACAACGCCCGAAGGTTTTCATTGTTAGAATTTATTGTTTTTTTCCCTTTTTTTCATGTTTTCATTTTCTCAAAAAAAAAAATCATTTATTTTCAGATATCTTGCATGTAATGACTAGAGAGAAGGAATCCCTTATATGGATGTTGAAGTGACACCATTGAAAACCTAAGTTCCTTCTATGACCCCACAAAAGTTCACTGCTAAAACTGGGTTGTATGTAGAATTTGAAATGATGACCAACAAGAAAGATACCTCCATCAAGATTGACCATGCATATAGCACAATTTATACAAACAATAATGATCCATTTAACTCATGCCACCATATCAAAAATCTGATTGTAGAACTTTGGAATCCATGCCCACTCACTTGGTTGAAGGAATTACTTACAATGACTGGAATCTTTGAAAGACACATTGTTCTATGATGACCAAATTGAAACAAATCACATTGACGTATCATGAAGCTATGCTATCCTTCCTTTTAAGCATGGGAGATATCCATAACTATTCCCAAAGCTGTATGAAAAGATAGAGTGCAAATAATACTTCCTTAGCAAAGACAAGGTTGCATAGTGAAAGACCAATTATAGTCTCTCAACTAGTCAAACGTGTCCACACAAATTTAGGTAGGTGGATAGTCATCTTAGAGTGTGATGATCTACTTTATGCTCAAGCTGTGTGTGCTTGTCTTCAAGTGGTCTTTTGATTTGTGGTTTGTGAAGAATTAGCCAAGAACATAGTATCTTTTTTCTCATACACCAAGTTGCATATTTTCCTCCACATGATATGGCATCATAGTTGATATCAAATATAACTTGTTTCCATGAATGTTGAACACCTCACCCAAAAATCCTCTTGTGATCTCCAATAGTGAATCACAAAGGAAACTTCAGGTGTTCCATATAGCTAGCAAAGCCAACAAAGTGTGTTATTTGATAATCATGTAGAGAAGCATCATCAACTGGTATTGGTGTAGAAATGTTGGGTAACCATGAAAACATGTAACCATATTCCCATGACCAAGCATATCAAATATAGTAATGCAATATCATCCATTTAATAACTCCACCATTAGTAAGTAGTTAAGTCATTTTTGTAAATGAAGGGTAGAGTTATTAATGTGAATAAATAATAAAATGGATGAATATCATTACAATCAATGCTTGCGTAGACATAATATCAATTCTAATTAACACAAGAATGTGTACCTTTATTTGGTCCAAGTATTACATAATGGTATTATTAGAAGCATCAAAGAAATAATCAATGAGGTTTTATTAGAAATCAACCAAGAATCATCAAAATTCAAGGGATTCCCCCCCAACTTAACTTCATACTACAAAGGCATGAGAGCATTAAGATAATCCAAAGAATGAATAAAGACTGATATTTTTAAGAATACCTTGAGCCTTGTTCAATGAAAAATTAACCAAATATTTTTAAAATTCAATGGCTTTCCCTCTATCTTAATTTCACATTGTAAAAGAATGAGGGCATTAGAATAATCTAAAGAAGAAAGTGCCATATTTAATAATACCTTGATCCCTATTTAATGAATGATCATCCATTTATAACATTTTTCTATGCTCATTAATGCATTCAAACCCTTCTTGTTCTTCTTAATCATAAAATCAATTATTAGACCTAGATCTATAAGTGTGTGAGGAATACATAGTTTTACCATAGGCCTCCAAATATCTAGATGTTTGAGTATAAAATATCTATAAATGATAGATCTTGTAGGATTTCATTATGTATCTCACACAACTCTTGAATCAATAAGGCATATAGTTCACCATTGCTTATTGCATGATTAATTTCAACAAACATATTTATCATAAAATTAGAACTAGATTGAATTGTTGCTTTATGTGTGTGAATTAATTCTAAAAGTTGTGATTCATTAAGTAGATAAGAAGAGCTAAATTGATTATCTTTTAGTTGATCATATTTTTCTTCTAACTCAATTAAACCAAAATCACATCGTTTAGTTGTATGAATAGATTGCAATTGTGATTTACCAATTACAAGTAGATTAACAAAATGTAAATGGATTCTTGAAATCTCATTATTATATGCAAATTGAACCACCTTATTAGATAATAGTAATTTATTAGGAATTGCAATTACCCTTGGTGGATATGTTGGGGTGGATGGTGGGTGATATGAATGGGATAATGACAATGGTAAAAGTTTTGTGGTATATAGAGTAGATGGTGAAGTTGGTAATATATAAGACAAATATGGTGGAGATGGTAATATATGGGATGGGTATGGTTGTTGTGAGAATTCATTATGCCATTCTTGGTAGTATGGTGATTATTTCCATTCACCACACATACTAGATAGGGAAGCATTTTTTGAAGAAACATATTTCCTTCTTGATTCAATATAATTATAAGACATTTTAAAATCATTTAGCATACTATGATCTACCTGATTTGATGTGTGCGGTTGTTCTTGTGTTACAAAAAATACATTCTCACTTTCACCTTCTTTTTTTTACGGCTCACACATATCTTGGATCTCCTTCACCATTTCCTCTTAAACAACTTGGCATGTGCACTTATCTTCTCCCTTGCAACAATTAGAACAACAAATGGTCAAATCATCATTTTCAAAATTCCATTGTCCTAAAAATTCATCAATTATTTTCTCTTGCTCAACTATGGAAATAACATCTGTAGATGTTTGCGAAAATGGTATTGGAAGATCAAGATTATCTAAGCTGCATTTGTTAGGTAGAGGGGGTATAAAAACATCACTTTGTGTCAGTGCAATTCCTCCACTGATTTCTTCTTTTATTTTTAAATTTGAAAGTGAGGGTCTGGGGGCGAAAACCCCCAACAAGGTTAAGGGGCAACATTTTTCCTTGAAAAGTGATGTGTTTGAATTGCCTTGAAAATGCAACATTTTATTGTTTTTATGTTGTTTCTTCAAAATTACTTCATTTATTATCAATGAACTCACAACAACTAATGTGGATATATAAATGGTTTTAATTTCTAAAATCTACCTACAAATTCTAACAATGCATCTATATGATTTAAACAACACAAATTAGGACTAGTCACCTGGCAAGGCTAGAAATTGCATGAGATTTCATCTTAACGCATTGGTCCTAACTTAACTCACTAGGTTTTCTGGCCTTTAACACCTCTCCCTGGCAACAATGCCAAAATGATAGGCCAAAACTGGGGTAAAGAATAAGAAATATTTCGGCTTGGTCTAAGTGTCAATTCAGGGATTGTAAGCTTGTGAGAGGTGTTGCAAAAGTATACCTATGGAAGAAAAAGTAGTGAATTAAGTGGGGATGAATGCAGCTAGAACACACGTAAATTTCCTAAATGAAAATCTGGTTTAACTTTTCTATTTTTCATTTTTGATAGGAACTCGCTAGGAACTGTGACATGAACTATTATAAAAACAACAATAATCTATGACAGTAACAACAAAAATCTGTGACAGTAACAATAGAAATCTATGAAAGTAACAACAACAATTTATAGTAGAAAGTAAAACACACTTTGCTAAATTAAAAATATTGAAATCAAACTTTAATGAAATATTACATTCAAAACTTGAATCACAAAATATTTTATCAAACCAAAGTATAATAAATATGCTGGAATTTAAATCACACAACTATTAAAGTTTGAAAGCTATTGAAATTAAATCAAACAGAAAATAAATAACACACACAAATGTTAACAGTAAAAATAAATAAATGTCACCACACTTCACCAGGGAGTGGGCCCTTGCTCTGTGGTTTGTAGGTGAGATGGGACGAGATCTTTTCTACGCTGTTGTAATCAGAAGAATCATTTTATTTTATTAAAAATGATACAATAATGTGCATATAATATCCTCCTTACAACATGCTAATTCGCCCTCCTTTATAGCTATTACATTGCCTTATAAGGCATGAAACAAACTTACAAGCTATTTACTATTCACGTCCTTCCTCTTATTTCTACATGTAGATTTGTTGCATTATTTTTGTAATATTATGTGTATGATTTTCCACACCACCAATTATATTTTTTCCAACCTATTTTGTTGCATTTTCTCCTATTCTCTTGTCATCTTTTATGACACTATTTATGGCTTGTGGGTTGGAATAAAACCAACCATAAAAATAGGATTGTGTTGTGCCATAAAATTTTAAATTTTTTTGCCTCCATTCATAATAATTTTATTAGTTACAACATCAAATAATATATGGTATTTTGTGCCTTATGAGCAGCACAATAAATAATTATTTAAAATAAAATTAATTGTTGAATTCTGTTGTGTAGGTGACAGGAGGTTCTTGTGAAAAACATGATAGGAAGTTTGTATGCTGATGATAGGAAATCTACATGCTCCAATATATATTTTCTAAAGATTGAAATCATAATGTTTATTAGTAAATACAATCAATAATTAATTTCCATATTTTATCTAAAGCTATATTAAAATACCACTTATATATATTAATCATATGCAACATAAAATGGTAAAATGGTATGATATGGAATGGAAATGGAATGTGGGAATGGGTATGAAGGAATATGAAATAGGTTAAAATATGGCATAAAATGGGACATAATCGGATCTCATCATCGACCACTAGCCATTATACATTCAAATTCAAAATAGGTCGGCACCTAAACATTCTCGTGATGGAAAAGAGTGAAAGGAGACCTACATAAATCCTTAATTAGAGTCCAAATAGATCCTAACACACTTCAACAGGATTCCACAAGCCTCGCATGTAGTGTTAAACACAAGGTCGACCAAAACCTGTGCAAAACACCATAGACATTAAGTACATGCTTCCTTAACTCAAGCCAAAAATTTCAAACAACATAATTCACTTGAACTCAATCTAGAGTAATCCATGAAAAACTTAAGATTGATCAAACACTTCATCCAAGCTCACATCAACAAATACTTTAACTCAAAAAAACTAATAACCCTTAATTACATACTGATAAATGGAACTCTCACTATACTGCACCAAATCAAGTAAAAACTTGAACACATAAAGATAAAATAATTATAAGAAACTTCCCAAATCTACACAACCTGAAGCCAAATAGTGGACAAAACTCAGAGCAAATACATTTCTCCCAGACCATAGAAAAGATCACTGAAAACTGGTTCACACACTGGTGAAAATATCTCGCACTGTACAATGATCTAGAAACCCAAATTATGAATATATCAACCTTTGTCAACCTTGAATAAACTGTAAGATCCACATAGGCATAGCATCGACACTGAAAGAATGTGGAGCATAATATCAGAACACACTATGAACATTTGCACAATACAGTTTACCCTGTTTATTAAATTTTCTCAAAAGCACTTGGAAACCAAGTACCAGAGACATCATCTCAGCTCATTACTTTATTCCAACTCATCTTAAGACTTTGCAACAAAAGAATAGCTCCATGTACTCACAACACTTCCTCAAGGTCTAAACTACACATGCACAACCTATTTTCCTCTTTTCCACAATTTTCTCAATATCCTCAACATCTTCATCCCATAGTTGGCATCAATGACAACACTAGTCGGTGGACTTCCTATTGACATCAATGACAACACCATTGTACTATTAGATTAATAAGTTATTTTACTTAGTTAATTTAATCATATTGGTTAATTAATTAAGTCACTTATCACTTTAGATTTACTTAAGCTAAACTTAGGCACATTAATAATTAATTAATTATTAATTATTAAGTGTGCACACTAGGGTTTCCTTTTAGGGTTTGATCTCCTTTCATAAGGATTCATTCATTGTAATTGAAAATTATTCTCTACGGCAGCATATTCAATGCGACAGTTGTTCACATAATGCATGTTTGATGTTTCATCATATTTGAGTTGTATAGCAACAATATCTTGCTTGTTTCTTCATAGTGTGATAGGTTTATCGTTGCAGGTGATTCATGGAGTTGTGGGAGTACATACATCTACTCTAACATGGTATCAGAGCACCAAATCTACAACCGACTTGTCCACTTTTTTTGAAGAAATCAACTCATGCATTAGTATCTGTGATCCGTGCTCAAATTTTGAGCATTCCATTTAATCCAGAGTTGTCGGAACAGTCAGGTTTTCCTTTCATTTTGTTGAAAAAGGCCTATGTTTGTTAGATCTACAAGGGTTTGAAGCTTATGAGGGTTTCCAAATCCAGAGTGTACCTACAATTTTGGAGCATTTTGAGCCCAAATAGACCTAACGATCGTGTTCAAAGCGCCCAAAAATGCCTAAATCGACTGTTAAATCGTCAAAATCAGACACAGTGAATCCGAGAGGCAAAAAAAAATCATTTATGGGTCGTATGGCCTGGTAGGACATGCAATCCAATTTTTTTATTATAAAAAAAATAGTGGTAATGGCCGTCGCTATCAGTTAACCTCTAGCGGTTAGCCAACCGCCAGGCTTAATCCCCAAACCCTTTTGGAGCAATTTTCGTATTTTGGCCATAACTTTTGCATACAAACTTGGTTTTTCCAAAACAAAATATTTATCGAAAGCCTGTTCTGAGCCCAATCTAGTGGTGCAATTTTTTTTTCCTGATTTTTCCAATTTGACCTTTTTTTTCCAATCAAAGTCATAAGATGGTTTTTGTACTCTGGGGGGCGTAACTTTTACGTCCGGACTCCATTTTACGCAAATGAATAGGCATTGGAAAGCTAGTTCAATGCTCTACATAGTGATCAGACTTATTTTCCAATATTTTTCCCCAGGTATATTTTATTCATCTTTTTGTGTTTTCATAGTTTGCTTAATTACTTGGATGTTTTGGCACTTGGGAACCTCTTGTTTGCGTCATTTGGCTCTATTTCATTTTATCTACATGAAGTAAGGTTAGTTTTCTCAGATTATTTAATTTGAAGAGTTATCATGGGTTTTTCTACTCACCCTTCAGTTGTAATCCTAGAACGGGATAATTATGAGTCATGGGAAAAGGGCATACTTACACATTGTAGGTGGCTCAATATTTTGCCTTATTTATATGGTCTTATACCTGAACTAGCCACTTCAGAGGGAAAATTTGCTTGGGATATCACTGGAGATCACATAGTAGGACTTATATTATCTAGTGTTAATAATGACACTGTGTGGGCTGTATCAGACATTGATTGTCCCCACCCACTTTGGACACGTCTTTGGGAGATCTATGGAGACCCTAATCTCTCTCCATTCCCAGAGGATCTTACTTTAGATTGTCTCTTACCCATTGCTTAGAGAGAGAATATACCCTTTGATCATGATACTTTAGAGGAGCTTGAATATTTAGACATTCTTGCATGTTCCGATGGATCAAAGGCTTGTCTCATAGTTCCTACTCTTCAAACTGAGATTACACATGTATCATTCATTCTTCCTGATGACATCAGTATCACCACATTGGCCCCTATGGATTCATTTCAGAATCATGACCATCTTGGTCATTCATTAACTGCTACATCATGGGATTCTTATCTTGCAGACACATTCTTATTTGTTGAGTCTCACACTGCAGATCTTGAGGATTATTTTGAGGAAATGCATCTCCTCTACCTTGACAGTCAGGTTATCACTGTACGCCCACCATTATCTATGCATTCAGAGGTTGCATTTCAAGATTCTCCACATCATTTTGGATTTGGCATCATGTGTTTCAGTTTAGACAGAGATATTCTTCAGCATCCTATCATGGCACACATCTTGAGACAAATTGGTTCATCACTCTTCATAGGGTTTCTTCGACATCGTCCTTTGGATCCGTTTCTTCCCAAGGGGAGGAATATCATTTTCCGCTTCAAGATCTCTTTTTGGATTCTACATCAAGCATCTACCATTGTGACAGGAGTTTCTTCATTGTGGGGGGGCCTTCTTGTCACTTTCTATCTCTCCTATGGAAACTATTGTATATGTACTTATATGATAGAATTTGTCTATGGGGGTATCATGTAATCCACCTCCTATCCTTCTTTCATTTGTGCATTTCATTCCTTTCTTTTCTCTCTTTTGGAGGGGAGTTTTATTCCCATGAGGTTTTCTCCCTTTTCTCCACTTTATAGAGATTTCATTGTACTTGGGTACCTGATTTGGCCTTGTTGCAGGACCCATATTTGCTTTCATGCATCTTTTCCTTAGTTTTTTAGCTACTCCCTAAGTTCATCTTAAGGGGGGTGTTAGAGTAATAATTTATTTTACTTAATTAATTTAATCATATTGGTTAATTAATTAAGTCACTTATCACTTTAGATTTACTTAAGCTAAACTTAGGCACATTAATAATTAATTATTTATTAATTATTAAGTGTGCACACTAGGGTTTCCTTTTAGGGTTTGATCTCCTTTCATAAGGATTCATTCATTGTAATTGAAAATCATTCTCTACGACAACATATTCAATGTGGTAGTTGTTCACATAATACATATTTGAGTTGTATAGCAACAATATCTTTCTTGTTTCTTCATAATGTGATAGGTTTATCATTGCAGGTGATTCATGGAGTTGTGGGAGTACATACATCTACTCTAACACATACTTGCAACTGAAAGGTGGAAAATTGTATGCTTTTCTAGGGTTTAAGGCCTAGAATGACAATCTTCACTCTCTCTCATTCAAGAACAAACCCTAGAGATCTCAATGCAAAGGAGAAATAGATCTTGCAATAGGTTGTCCTAGGAGTTGAATGTAAATTAATGAGGGGTTCACCACCAAGTTTAGACTTGGAAAGATAAATAAAATGAAAGATGCAATGTAAACCCTAATTCAATGCAAACATTAACTAAATGACCTAGAAATGCCAATAAAATAGAAAAATAAGTTGTAAGATGAATTGTGTGCACCTAGGAATCTAAAGAAGACTTGGATGAACTCAAAAATAATGAAAAATCTAAACTTTTGACCTACTAGGACTCATTTTCCAATTTGGGCGAATAAGTCTCAGATCTAGGTTTTTGCACAGGAATGGGTTTTTGGCAAAAGGGTATATGAATTTGCAAAAATCTCGGAAAATCACCTGTAGTGGGACTCACTTCTAGTGAATCAATCTTGTTCCACTTTTTCAGGAATTCAAAGTTATGATTTGCACTTCAACACCTACTCTTTTTTCCCAAATTGGTTTATGGATCCGAATTTGCGAAAAGACCTGCAAAATAGAATATAAACTTGATTTGCTTATGGGGGGTTTGCCTTGGTCAAACCCCTTGTTTGGTAATTAAACCTTGATGGAAATAATGAAATATGCATGTAATTAGGAATGTAAACCCTAGCCTTAAGTGTGTCTAAGACTAGGAAATATGAAACATAGTGCAACCCTATTCTAATGTGTAAGAATGAGATGCATGAATGAAATATGATAATGAATGACTCACTTTGAGAGGTCTCTAATCACCCAAATGAGCCCTAATAATAATTTTATCTTCCTTAGGTTGAATGTAGAGTGATAATGGAGGATGGAATCACTTAGGAAACAAGTCATTAGGCTTGGCTTGATGGTTAGTTGCATCTCCCCAACCAAGAATCCATCATGATTCACCATAGACAACCATGATCAACCCTTGAAAATTTTATATCTTGAATGAAAGTGAGATTGAATACCTACAAAAACACTTTAATGTTGCTCCAAGACTTTAACTTTACTTTCTCTTAACACTTGAATGCTCTTGTGAAAGAATGCTTGAAGACTTGGAATGCTTGGATCTTGAAATTGCTCTTGAAAATGCTTGCTTAGATTGCTTGGATGAAATACTGACTTTAAAACTTTCTTATATAGGCATTAACACCTAATTTACCGTTATTTAGATCTCAAAGGCTGACAACAACCAAAAATTTGAATTAAAAAAGTGATTTTCCCGCTCAAATTTGAAAAAATCCCCAAATGGGACTCATTTGCCCAAGGTGGCGAATGAGTCCCACCCTAGAGTTTTGAGGTGGGTTTTCAAGATTTTTGATGTTTTAAATGGTTTTGTCAAGTTTTTAGCTGAAATAAGCATCAAGATCCAAAATAATGGGTCTTAGGGGCCTATTAATGATTATTTTAAAGGGTGTTTAATGCAAGGAGGCCAAAATAGGTCCAAATTAAGTGTGAAATTGCATTGCTTTCAAGAGCGTAAAATTCTCTATACTACATTTAGCCCCCAGTTTAGATCCCATATGACTCTACATGCATATGCAAACTAAAGGACTCCAAAAATACTCTTTGTTTCATAAAAGGATACATATATAAGTTCAATCATAGTATGGGATAATGAATCCCCCACTATAGCTATTTTCAAAACCACAATGTTAGGAATCACATCCTGTAGCATGAATTCGTTAGTTGTCCAAAAATCCTCTTATCTAACTTCTTTCTAGAAATCACATTTGAGGGTAGATGTATGCCCCCCTTGATTCTACTTGATTTACGGAGGTGGAATCAAGGTAGCAGTCTAACGACATCGAATAACTTAATGTTGGTATATGGATTCTAGTGTTTTCAGTGATGGAAACCTAAAGTCATTCATCTGGTCCACAATTTAGTATTGGTTCATACTGATAGAACAAAATGAAGAACAAGGTATCTGGTTAAAGGTAAAGATGTTGATATGTGTACTTCACCGGACTAATATTTTGAGTTGTGGATCTTAGATAAAGGTATATTGATGTTTGTACTACCTTATTCAAGAATTATTGAGGTGTGCATTCACTGGTGTACGATCTAGGAGATTCGGTGCACTAATTTTTGGGTTATTTGTGCTAGAAGGCTGACTTGGTAGATATAGCCGTTGCGGATATCTAAGGAGTAATTTGTTAAATGTTTCAATGTTTGAATATGTTTATTTGGGTCCTCACTATGCTTTGACCGACTGTGGGTGTTGCGCATAAATAATTAGTTGTGGATTTACCCAACAATTGAAAATTATTTTATGTCTTATGAAAGCTGACATATGAATGATCAAATCTTTGATTGTGGATATATATATGAGATTGGTTGTATAATTTTGGAGCACTGAACATGTGTGATGCGAAGTATATTAGTGTGTGGTGTGATATTTAGAAGGATTATGGTGTGAATTCATCTGTGTATCGATTTGTGATGTGAATTGCAAAGCAGAGCAGAGCGAAGTGCAGAATCAAACAGAAGATTCAAAATCTGATCTATGAGCCTAATCGGAACTATAACCTAGCATAAGTAGATGCTACTAATTTAGTTCAACCTTTCAGATGGTCTTAATCTGAACATTTTTTAAGGGAGTGAGCCTTTCTATTTTGAGCAGTGAGCCTGAATGCAAGTGCATTCCCTTTTTGTAAAACTTATATTTGAGTAGTCAAATTATGGATTGACCTCCATCGTGGTTTTTCCCCTAGCAGGGTTTCCACATAAAAATCCTTGTGTTATGGTGTTGTGGATGATTACTTTGTGTGTTTTCATCTTTCCTTTGGTTTAATGTTGAAATGGTTTAAATATCAGATTAATAAAGTTCAGATTTGTAGAACATTGATTCACCCCCCTCTCAGTGTTCCCTTGAGTCTAACACTTAAGTCATATCATATGGTATTTCCAAGTACCATACCACATGATGATAGACATTTAATGAGAATGGGAGTGAAATAATGATACCAATGCAACAAACGGCGTCAAAAACGGAGCTCTCTAGCACCCGTTATGTTAATTTGAGTGAAAGGCACTTTTTAACCCTAATATAGTAAAACCCTAATTTTAACTTATATAAGAGCAAAAAGTGAAGTAAATTCTAACTATTTTTCCATTTACGTTCTTGTAGCTTGAGTTTTGTGAAGAGTGAGTGGATATTTCAAGCCGATGAGATTATGTTCTTGCGAGACTGGACATCCTACGGGATCAGGTGGCCTGCAACGAGCATTATCATCAGGTGAGTTGATTTTTCTACCTTAGCTTTGTCCTTACACGTTTATTTTATTATTTGTATGCATTTCTAGGTTAATTTAGGGCCTTGGAAGAAAATTTTGTAAAGTATCCCTGTTTTTCACAAAGTGTCCTCTTTTGTCACAAAGTGTCCCCTTTTGTCGCGAAGTGTCCCAAAAGGGGTCTAAAGTGTCTAGGACCCGTAGAAGAGTACACTAGAAAAAATTTAGTACACTATTTTATTATTGATCTATAGATTTAGGATTGTATAATTCTTATAGGACATATTTTTTCTTTTTTTGTTAGATTCCTCCCCATTCGCGACAACGTCTAGGTGGCAAACAGATCAGTCACCTTCGAGATCTAGCTCCCACACTTTCAACAAAGGACATAGAGACATTAAAAACTATGGGATTTTAGTGGTCATACCTCATGCCCCTCATGAGGTACCATGATACTATGTTGATGGCTCTAGTAGAATGGTGGAATGTAGACTCGTGCATGTTTCATCTTCCCACCGGCGAGATGACCATCACGCTAGAGGACATAAATTGCATACTTTGAGTTCTGATTCGGGGTGAGAGGGTATATTTCCTAGTAGATCGGTCATTTCAGGAGATGAAATACAATATACAATATTTCCTTAGATGTCCAATTCATGATGGTATGGTGAGGCCACGGATCAATCTAGCTATGCTATTATATTCATGGGCCCCACTGGTTGTGTGGATTATGATGTTAGCAGTAGTACTAGTTCTCGTCCTTGATAGTCGGGGAGCACACTTAGAGGGAGGACTAGTACACATGATTCAGGGGATGGTAGAGCATAGGACCATTTACACCTGGGGGCACAACATCCTAGCACATCTTTATTATGATCTTGGACGGTTTTCATTTCAGGAGATTGATAGTATGGTACATTGTATGTTGCTACAAGTATGGTGCCTTGAGCATATCACATGCACCAAACCAATAGGATTTCAATGTGCATCAGCCCTAGGACATCCTTGATCATTCATCTATCTATTGCAGCAACTATGGCAGTATGGAGACTTACATTTTTGGAGAGTCTGATTTGACCGACTAGATGAGGAGGAGGTCATATGGAGACCTTACTAGATTATTCCACGATGGCCAAATGAGACTCGATGGATGAGGGGATAGCAGATGGATAGGTTTTTGATAGGAAGACATGATTATATAGTATGACCTTTCTACTATGATCGCATCATGCGACAATTCGGTCAGGTCCAGGTAGCGCCCATGGAACAACCCTTTTTTAGGAGATCAATATAGAGTGTCTAAAGGCCTGGTGATTCTAGATGGTTCACTGCCAATGATGTTATCTATAGTGACTCTGATCATGATGATCATGATATTCCCCCAGTCTCTGATGTTAATAACGTCGATACCATAGATGCCTATGATGAGTGGTGGGTAGTAGCATGGTCAACTTCCATATTCCTGATGGACGAGCCGATAGGTGATGCAGGGCCACTCCCAGATCAAGGAGATGAGGAGGACATGGCTAAGGAGATATGCTTCATGGTTGTAGACATATTCATAGATGTGATATATGAGGAGTATGACAAGGATGCAAATCTTTAATATGATGGCCAAGAGGAGGAGGATGAGGAGGAGGAGGAGCTAATGGGTGAGGGTGATGAGGCAGTGGATGAGGATCCAATGGGCCATGAGTGGGGAGAGCCCTCTCCCATTCATGTTACTAGATCACGATCAAAATTTGTGGCAAGCACCAGTACCTACATCTATGGAGAGGCTGGCACATCTTCCATGCCCCCTACACACGACAAGGTTGTCTTTATACAACCATCTAGAGAGCTAGGTGATGATATTTTATTTACGGTCATGCTTTATGCTTATCTTTATGTTTATGTATATATATCATGATGTGTACTAATTATATTTATGGTTTCTATCTTGCAGGAGTTGTGAGAGACCTTTGTGATCTCTATCATCAGGTGGCTTTTGAGATAGTTCCCCCATCATTCTATGAGGAGGCCACTGATATAGACTATGTGCCCAATATATCATGGAGCAGGATCCAGAGTTGTTCGAGTTGTACATGAGACTTCGGGTAGCGTATGAGAGTCTTAGGAGGCACGTCCATCGAGTTGAGGCTATCCAAGATGCTCAGTCATCTTGAAACTAGTAGATTTCAAGAGACTACAGTCAGAGGTATCTATACTACAAGAGGAGAGAGATCAGATAGCAAGGGAGTGTCGGGAGGCCCTTGGATAGGTACATGGTTTACGGTTTTCTCTTAATGCACTAGGCGGCTCGTGATCACGATCACATACCACCGTCTCTCGATGGGCCACCTCTAGATAGATGCAAGCACCAGATATCGAGGTATCTGGAAGTCATAAACCTCATTAACATTATAGATATTGATGACATGTACATAAAACTTTGATATATAGATATGATCATTTTATGTTTTATTACTTGTGTTTTTAATTTTAAATGGCAATGTGATTGATTAAATAATCTTTCTAAGACTATTTAATGAATCTCTCCATGATTTAACATGTATTATGTGATCTAAATAAAACTTATTCTAGTTTCTCTTAGATGCAACATGGTGATTATGTCTCCCAAGGGTAAGCAACTAAAATTGGATGTGGAGTATGAAACTGCCTCTAAAGAGGAATCGGTTAGCAAGAAAGGGAAAAAGAGGAAAAATTTCCTAGAGGAGTCTAATTTTGAGGAGGACGTGGATTATGCCCTGAATTCTCAAGCCTCTATGGAGGTGGTCTCACAACCCCCTGATGTGGGTAAGTTTGCGAAAGGGATTTTGAGTCCTAAGAAGAAGGGATATGAGACATGCAGTGAGGAAAAAGCTACTGAGAATCCAACTCGAAGCCTAAAGGAAAAGATTGATATTGTTGGTGATATTTCCTCATTTTCCCCTGGTTTAGACACCCAGCCAAAGAAGGATTCCTTGGGTGTGGACTTTGAAATGAAGAAGAGAAGGAGGTTTATTAGTGAGGAAATTGTGGACTCTATTCACAAAATAAAAATGTCGGTTGTTGGTGGTAAGGGTAAGGAGGTCTGCGTCAGCTAGGCCAAAGTAAGCTCCTCTTAGCAGGATGATGCTAAGGGTAAGGGTGATTTTAATTTTTTTTATGAGGATATTCATTTTTTTATGGTCTTGGCTAGGGAGGGCTCCATTTATTTTTTTAAGTTGTTTAAATGGGTGTTTCATGAGCTTAACATGACCAATATTAGAGTTCAAGGTGCGATGAGTAAAGTTGGTGAGTCTTTGGTCCAGAATCAAATTGATTAATTATTTGACTCTTTGAATATTGTGGCTGATGAAAAGTTGAAGATGAAGCAAAAGCTTGAGGAAATAATTCTCACCCTTGAGGACCAAATGGAGAGAATTTGTGCTAAATTGGAGAAGGGTGGGGAGGGGACTAAATCTGTCGTCAAGCTTGAGTCTATTGGTATTTCAACTCCTTTTGAAATGGCCAATAAATGCAAGGAGATTTCTCCTAGTGAGGAAACTAGTGTTGGTGGTACGCTTTTGGAGGAAGAGGTTTCTATGGAGAAGGTTGGTGGGGTGCAAAATTTTTTGATTAGTGAGGTGAATGTGGATGGGCTCGGAGCTAGAATGAGGAATAATACTAAGGTGCAAGTTGGGGCTCCTGCTAAAGATTCATCTGAATTCATGGAGGCTACTGATAACCTAAAGAACATGTAGTTCTTTTTCTTGTGTCCCTCCATTTTGGTTGCTATCGTGCTAATGGAGTGTTGTTTTTTGGCTATTGTGTGCTTTTTGTAGTTATCTTTTACTTCAGTTGTTCTCTTTTTTGTAATGGGTTTCGAGCCCCTTCAAAACCCGTTTTACCTCTAATCAAAAACATTGTGATTAAGTATGTTATGTTAAATTAAATGCATCTGTGATCTAATTAAAAAACATTAAATACATGTAAGGATCTAATCTAACACAACATACAAGATGAATTTGAATAGCATGAAACCTAAAGTAATCATTTAAAATGAATTAAATAATTACTTTAGTATTCAAGACACACAAATAATTGTTTGTCAAGAATGAAGCAATGAGAGAGCACATAGAATATTATCCACTAACTCTAACACCACTAATTTATAATTCACACTATTCAAGAAAATTAGACATAGTACTGGCATAGATTCATGGAATTAATAGGTTCTTTGAGAGGTGTGCCATCCATTTCTGTTAACATGTATGCACCAGACCCATAACTTTCACTAATTATATAAGGTCCTAACCAGTTAGGACTGAATTTTCCTTTTTCAATTGAGTCGACATTAACATTACGTTGATTTTGAATAACACCAAATCACCTTTGTTGAATGCACAAGGGATGCCATGATCACTATGACTATGTTACAATTTTCTAGAATAAGCTTGGATATGTTCAAGAGTGTTAATGTGTTGTTCATCAAGCATCTCAAGCTGATGTAATCATTGTTCTTTATAAATGTTGTCATCAATGATTGCTTGAAGATAAATCCTTAGCGTGGGGATTTCTAACTCCAAGGGCATAATCGCCTCAACACCATAGACAAGGTTATAAGGAGTAGTCACGGTAGAGTTTATAATACTAGTACGGTAAGCCCACAATGCATATGTCAACTATGTGTGCTAATCCTTGTTGTGTTTGTTTATTGTTTTCCTTAAAATTTTCTCCAAGGTCTTATTAGTTTATTCAGCTTGACCATTAGATTGCGAGTAGTAAGGTGTTGAAAAGCGATCTTGTATGTTAAATGTTTCTAGGAACTTCTTCACATCATTATTCTTAAAAGGTGTACCATTATCAGAAAGTAATGTGGAAGGAAGTCCAAAGTGAGAAATAATGTGTTCCAATATGAAACAAAATATCACATCGACAGTTGTTGATAAAATAGGGATAGCTTCTACCCATTTTGTGAAATAATTTGTATGGTAATTATAAAAGTATGTGTGGTGGAGGAAGGTGGTGAGATTTTTCCAATCATATCTAGTCCCCATGCTGAGAATGGACAAATAGGAATTTGGGCCCGAAGCTCATAAGCAGCAGCATGATTCAAATTGCTATGTTCCTAACATTTGTGACATATCTTAACATACTCAGAGCAATATTTTTCCATGTGTCTCCAGTAGTATCCCATGTGAACGAGTTTTTGAACTAATGATCTTCCTCCAAAATAACCTCCACTGGCACCTGTATGAGCTTCTTCAAGTGCTATGGGGATTTCAGATTCTTTAAGGAATCTAAGTAAAATGTCATTAAAGGATCTTCTATATAATACGTCGACGAGAATTATATACTTAGTTGCAAGTTTGTGAAGACAATCTCGAGTATTTTTAGTTGTCAAATCAAGAGAGGTACTTTCTTTTAAATAATTAAATATCGATGTATACCATTCACTAGAGCCTTCCATATTTGTTGTTAATACTTCTTCGGCTTTGGATTCGATTGATGGTTTCATAATTGGATGGACAATAAATGTAAAATCCTTTGAAGGATCTTGAGGTGTTATAAGAGAAGTTGCACTTGCCATTGCATCTACATGCCAATTATCCTTTTGTGGGATGTTGTTAATGGTGAATAATTCAAAATTATCTAAAAAATTCATTGTGAGATCCTTGTATTTCGATAATTTGTCATGCTTTGCTTGATATGTCCCATTTATTTGCTTAATGACTAATTATGAGTCACCGAATATCTTAATATTTTGAACTCCTAAAGCTGAAGTAGTTTGCAAACCAAAAATTAATGCTTCATATTCCATCATGTTGTTGGTGCATAGGAAGTTTAAGTGATATGATAAGGGAATAGGCTTTCTTGTGAGTAGGACTATTATAACCCTGGCGCTGGATCATGTTCTACACTTAGATCTATCAGAGTATAATTTCCATGTTGCGTCACATTTCTGAATAGTCCACACATTCTCATTAGGGAACATTTCTATATTAGGTAATGTCTAGGGTGAGGGAGCGTCTGTTAAGTGGTCGGTTAAGGCTTGTCCTTTAATTGCTTTTTTGTGAAACAAATTTAAGGTCAAACTTTGTTAACAACATAACCCATTTAGCCAAGCGTCCTGATAAATCTATTTTATTGAAAAGATGTTTTAGAGGATCAAATTTTGTCATCACATGTATTTTTGCATTCAGTAAGTAATTTCTCAGTTTACTTGTAGTGAATACAAGAGCCAAACAATTTTTTTCTATTTTTGTGTATTGTTTCTCATAATCAATCAAAGTTCGGCTAATGTAATAAATAGGATGCTCTTTACCGTTTTCATCTTGTTGAGCCAACAATATTGCGAGAGCATGGGCTAATGCTCTTGTGTAAAGGATGAGTGATTTTTTTTGCATAGCAGGTTGTAAAATAGGTGGAGTTACAAGGTAATCCTTCAAACTTTCAGAAGCTTGTTTACAATCCTCATTCCAGTCAAAGTGCACATCCTTCTTGAGGAGATGTGTAAATGGTAACGTTTGATCGGCTAAAGATGCTATAAAATGATGGATAGCTTGAATTCTTCCTTGTAATGTGCACAATTGAGAGATGTTTCTAAGACGTGTCATGTTAACAATAGCATCAATTTTCTTCGTGTCTACCTCGATGCCTCTGTGAGATACAATAAAACCTAGAAGTTTTCCACTATCTACACCAAAGATACTTTTTTGGATTCACTATCATGTTGTATTTTTGCATTCGCTCAAATATTTTTTGAAGGACATTTACATTGTCTTGTCTTGTTAAAGATCTGGCTAGAATATCATCAACATAGTCTTCCAAAATCTTATGTATGTAATCATGAAATATCAATGTCATTGCTCGTTGACATGTTGCGCCTGCATTCTTCAATCCAAAAGGCATCATTACCCAAAAAAAAATTCCCCAAGTTGTTGTAAATGCTATTTTGTATTGGTCTTGAGGGTTGATAAAGATTTGATTATACCTAGAAAATCCATCCATGAATGACAACAAAGCATGTCCCGCAGTGGAATCTACTATCATGTCAATGTTAGGAAGGGGAAATTCATCTTTCAAAGATGCTATATTCAAATCATGAAAATCAATACACATCCTAATATGATTGTCAAGTTTTGCGAATGTGACTATGTTTGAGATCCAAGGAGAATAATCTATAGCTCTTATAAAACCAACTTCAAGGAGTTTTTCAATCTTTGTTTTAACTAATAAGGTTGTCTTACGGTTCATTTTTCGAATCTTTTTTCTAACAGGCTTAGCATTTTCAGCGAGGACTATATTGTGTGTCACAATCTTAGGGTCAATTCTCGACATATCTGAATAATTCCAAGCAATTTTTTTGGGAAATTCATGGAGTAAAGTTGCATGGTATTATTTTTCATCATCATCAAGGCACTTTCCTTTCTTAATCACTTTTTATTCATTATTAATATCCATTGGTATATATACGGTGTCTCCTAAATTAAGCGCATTTTATTTCGGAAATTTGGGGTTGTATTCTTCTTTGTTCTTTTCAACTTCACTAATTTCTTCTTCTCCGTCTATTTTCTTGGTACTAATCATAGCACATGTCAGTTGTCTCTTTTTAGGAGGAGTAAATGGTTTGTTAGAAACTCCTAGAATTTCTTTCAAGGCTTCATCATCTTCAGAAAACTCCAATGATTCTTCACAAGTTGTATCAATCAATTCCAGATGCTTCAAGGTGAGAGTTGTTTTAGGATTACACATAATGGTATTGATGTTTAGCGAGGGTCTCTCCATTGCTTGTGTAATCTTAGAAGGGAAATATACTAGACCAATTTTTGTTTATTGTGTATTAGGTTCTATACGAACATGAATACCTTGTTCTTTCTTGCCACATCCTTTTCCACTATAACCAAGTCGTTCCATGAACTCATAGCCTTTCCCATAAATTCTTTCCATTTCTTTTTAGTTTGGTGGTAGTTTATAATCTATCTCTTCAAAGTTTTTTGTATAGATTGTAACTTCTTTGAGAGTGGATGAGGTAGATGCTTGTGCATTTTCTTCTAAATTTTGTGTTGAAATCACTATTGGTTGTTTTTTATTTTCATCTTCTTTACTTTTGATTGTTTACTCTCCCATAAATGAAGGTGTGAACTCCAAGGAACCCCAATCATCGTCTAATAATTTTGACACTATTTCAATCGCTTGTTTTTCATTTTTCATAGGTTCTATGTTCAATGATGGAATCAATGTGTTTAGAGGACTTGTCATTCCTTTTTCAACTTGCAGACAACTTTCAAGTTTGGGGTCTATTTCAATTTGTTATACCTTATTGTTGTAGACATACTTCATTATATGATGAAGTGTTGAAGAAATCGCATGCATTTCATGAATCCAAGGTTTCCCTAAAAGGAGATTTTATGAAAGATTATTGGGCATTACATGAACAGAGGTCTACAAAGTTGCTTTTCCAACTGTAATAGGTAAAGTACTCACACCCAACGGTTTTTTTCTTATGTTATCAAATCCATGAATTGAAAAGGAATCAGGTTGAATTTTTTAATTATCCACACCAATTTTATCCAAAAGTGTGATACTACACACATTAAGGGTGGAACTATTGTCAACAAGGGTTCTCTTTATTCCTAATCTATTGCAGATGGCTATTATCATGAAGGCGTAATTTTTATTTCTCAACTCTAAAGGAGGAAACTCATGTTGATGATGTCTACATTAACTGTATTAATTCCTTGTATTAGAGCTGCCACATTGTTTGCATTTGTATCAGGGGGAATCACTACTTGTTGTAAAGTTGTTTGAAGCATGGTATGATAATTAGGAGAGTTTTGAATCAAATCCCATAGGGATATATTTATAGGATTATTCTTAAGTTGTTCAACAAGATCATACTCCTTCCCACTATGCAAAGGCAAATGAGGAGCACTAGGCAAGATGGGATTAGGAAAAGGTAAGGTTATCGAAGTTGGTTGTCTTGGTTTTGGATTATTTCTAGTGTTATATGTATGAGAAAAGGTATAATTACTTGGTGTCTACAAAACATTGTTCTTAGGTGGGTAAAGAGTAAATTCATGCTTGTTTTGAGTTTGAGGTTTGTGTGAAGATGGGTAAAGGATAAGTTGAGGTTGAGTTACATTAACGTATCTTGTTTTTGGTTTGTCATAACAAGCCTTAGTGGATGCACTTTGTGAGATGAAATCCTCAAGGGATTCATCTAACATGTAAAATTTATCACTACTAAAATGCTTGAGGGTTAGGTTAACTTGGAAAGAGAGATTTGACATAGTCAAATAACTATACTTTCTCCAAGTGGTTTAGGTGTTTGATCTTGTTTTTGGTTTTTTTTTCTATTGTATTCCAAATGTAATTTGAAAAGTGCAAGAATCTAATTCTATCCACAATTGCAATGAATGTAAATTATGCTACTTCTAATGATTTGATTGTAACAGAAAGTATGCAATCTGAAACAGAAAGGTTTTAATAGTTAATAGAAGCTCTGAAACAAGGACTTTAACTCTGTAAAATGCAGCTCAAAATTTTCACTGGGACTGATTCACCCAAGGTGGCGAATGAGTTCCAGTAGGGATTCTCTCAAAAATTTCAAAAAAATTTAATTGATTTTTATGTTGTATGATTTGTATTCTAGGTGAAAATGCATATTTTGTTTGATTTTCAATGAAATGAAATGCAAAAATGCAAGCTATATGAGCTTTCACTAATGCAAAATTAGAAACCCTAGAATGTCAATTGACTAATGCAAATCCTAATGTAATGTTAATGCAAGTGAGATCTAGGATGATAATGCACTCCAAATCAAAATTATGATGTTCTAAATGTAGGTTCACCAAAATGAAAGGTGGAAAATGGTATGCTTTTCTAGGGTTTAGGACCTATAATGACAATCATCACTCTCTCTCATTCAAGAACAAGCCGTAGAGATCTTAATGCAAAGGAGAAAGAGATATTGCAATAGGGTTGTCCTAGGGGATGAATGTAAATTAATGAGGGGTTCACCACCAAGTTTAGACTTGGAAAGATAAATGAAATGCAAGATGCAATGCTAAACCCTAATTCAATGCAAACCTTAACTAAATGACCTAGAAATGCCAATAAAATAGAAAAATAAGTTGTAAGATGAATTGTGTGCACTTGAGAATCTGAAGTAGACTTGGATGAACTTGGAAATGCTAAAAAATCTAAACTTACTATTGTGACTCATTCACCAGTCTAGGTGAATTATTCCAAGATCTAGGTTTCTGCATAAGAATGGGTTTTTGGCAAAAGGGTATCTGAATCTGCAAAAATCTTTAAAAAATGACATGTAGTGGGACTCATTCGCCACTTCTAGAAAATCAGTCTCATTTCACTTTTTTGGGAATCCAAAGTTCTAATATGCACTTCAACACCTACTCTTTTCTCCCAAATTGGTTTTTGAATCTAAATTTGTGAAAAGACCTACAAAACAAAATATAGACTTGATTTTCTTATGGGGGATTTTCCTCGATCAAACCACTAGTTTGGTAATTAAACCTTGATGGAAATAATGAAATATGCATGTAAATAGGAATGTAAACCCTAGCCTTAATTATGACTAAGACTAGGAATCTAAAACATAGTGCAACCCTATTCTAATGTGTAAGAATGAGATGCATGAATGAAATATGACAATGAATGGCTCACTTTGAGAGATCTCTGATCACCCAAATTAGCCCTAATAATGCTTGTACCTTCCTTAGTTTGAATTTAGAGTGATAATGGAGGATGGAATCACTTAGGAAACAAGTCATTAGGCTTGGCTTGATGGCTAGTTGCATCTCCCCAACCTAGAATATCATGATTTACCATAGACAACCATGATCAACCCTTGACAATGCTATATCTTGAATGAAAGTGAGCTTGAAGACCTTAAAAAAAACTTTAATGCTGCTCCAAGACTTCAAATTTACTTGCTCTTGACACTTGAATGTTCTTGTGAAAGAATTCTTGAAGACTTGGATCTTGAAATTGCTCTTGAAAATGCTTTCTTAGATTGCTTGGATGAAATAATGACTTAAAAAAATTCTTATATAGGCATTAACACCTAATTTACCATTATTTAGATCTCAAAGGTTGACAACAACCAAAAATTTGAATTGAAAGGTGATTTTCCCACTCAAATTTGAAAAAATCCCCAAATGGGACTCATTTTCCCAAGGTGGTGAATGTGTCCCACCTAGGGGCACTCATTCGCCCAAGGTGGTGAATGAGTCCCACCCTAGATTTTTGAGGTGGCTTTCAGGATTTTTGACGTTTTAAATGATTTTGTTGGGTTTTTAGCTGAAATAAGCCTCGAGATCCAAAATAATGGGTCTTAGGGGCCTATTAATGATCATTTTAAAGGGTTTTTAATGCAAGGGAGCCAAAATAGGTCCAAATTAAGTGTGATAAGTGTGAAATTTCATCACTTTCAAGAGCATACAATTTTCTACACTACAACAACAATCTCCCCCTTTGTTATTGATGGCAACACAAGATGTGAAAATCCACTAAAGACCACACAACAACTTTGACTACTCCTTTTTTTTATTAGATGGCCTACACAACATTCTTGAAACCTCTCTTTTTCACATTATTATTTCTCCCTGAGTAGATAAGTTCTTTTTCACATGATTCTCTCTCCCCCTTTGACATCAATGGCAAAGGATAAAATGTTTTAGATTGTTCTCTGTTTTTGAAACTGAACCAAGATTACCTACTCTGAATACTCCCCCTTAGGAGTACACCTAATTAAATCAACAGTACAATGACAAAACATGATAGTACCTACTCCCCTTGAGAGGTAGCCACCAACATCAGTCCAAAAAAGAGATAGATCCATAGATCCACTAGACTGATGCACTTCCATATGCATCTAGTTCAAGAAAGGAGGGGCAGTAACCCCCAACTTCTCTTGAAGATACTCAAAAGTGTCCTTAGGTAGAGCCTTAGTAAATATATCAGCAATTTGATCCTTTGTAGAAACATACTCAAGCTTCACTTCATTCTCCATAACCTTCTCTCTCAAAAAGTGATACCTAACGAATATATTCTTTATCCTTAAATGTATCATTGGATTCTTTGAAATGTTAATTACACTTTTATTATCATAGAAGATAGATATAGGTTCATCATATACATATGATATCCTTCAATGTTTGTGTCATCCATAATACCTATGTACAACATGATGTTGCTACAATATACCCAACCTCTACAGTGGATAAAGAAACTAAATCTTGTTTCTTACTCAGCCATGACACCAATCTACATCCAATAAAGAATGCACTACCACTTTTAATTTTCTTGTCATCAACACAGCCAGCCCAATTTGCATCTATATAAGCATTCAATGTGAAATCAGTATCCTTAGGATACCACAAACCATAATCCGATGTGCCTCTTAAATATCTGAATATTCTCTTCACAACTGCAACATGTGTTTCTTTACGATCTTCTTGAAATCTAGCCACAAGACAAGCTACATGCAGGATATCCGGTCTAGTAGTAGTCAAATACATCAATCCACCAATCATATATCTATACTTTCTCTAATCAACCTTAGGTGAATCATCATCTTTGTTCAATTTACAACCAATCACCATAGGAGTACATACCGGTTTGGAGGCATTCATTCCAAACTTCTTCAACATCTCTTTGACATACTTAGATTGTGAGATAAAAATCTCTTTATTAGTTTGATCGATCTGTAGCTCAAGAAATAAATTCATCTCCCCAAACATTGACATCTCAAATTCTGTATGCATTTCTTCAGCAAATTTCTTACAAATAGCCTCATTTCCACCAAAGATAATATCATCCACATATATAACTACTAGCAATATTTTGTCTTCTTTAACTTTAAAGTAAATATTACTATCTGTGGAGCCCTTGTTGAATCCTTGTTGTATCAAGTACCTATCTAACACTAGTAGAATTTGGTAAATAAATGACTACATGACAAAATTTTAGTCACAATAACTAAAAATTATTAAATTCTAGTCATTTTTTACAACACAGCTATAAATGACTAAATAAATGACTAATTTGATCATCATAAGTGACTAATTTGGTCATTGAGTGGAAAATAAAGTGGAAAGTAATAAAAAAGAAAGTGAAAGACTAAGTTTTTTTTGGGCACCAAACAATGAAAAGGAGAATTTTGACTAAGTTTTTTTTTGGACACCAAACGATAAAAAAGAGAATTTTCATTCCTTGTGTCTATTGAGTGACGTAACAAGAGGAAGGTTAGGGGTTTTTTAGTTTGTTGGTTGGAAGAAGTCCAAATATTTTCTAAGGGCATGTGTAGAACCAATAGTTGGTTGCACCACCATCTATCCACATTGTTGAGAAGATCTGGGATAAATTCATGTTGAGTTTGATATGAAGTTCAACATTTCTTTGTTGGCTTTGAATTCATCCACACTGTAAATATTCACAAGGGTTTGAAGACACGTTGCATACATGAGGAGATTGTCCAAGTTTTTGAGGATAGATCATGCCCACGTTGAGTAATATTTGAGTAATATTATCCATCCTTTTCTACCAAATAAACATGTGTTTTATATTTCCCTTATCACCCATTGCCATGTGGCTATAACTGTCTCATGAATCCTTCATGATTGATCTTTCATGACTATCATTCATATCTGAAGATGGCAGTTTAAAAGTCTTCAAGATAATTGTGCTTTGTCCTTTCATTTCTTATAAATATTGATAACCATGACTATCCTATTTCAATAAGGTCAATCTCAATCAAATTATTTGATATCCACTTATGCTAGCTTCAACTATGACTAAGGTCATATTTACTATCATGTATGAGCTAACTATCCTCATAAAATTATAATTATCTATTGATCATGATATTCACCGGTCTGGGCCTAATCGTACTTGATCCATGAAGAATCGAAGCATGACTGAACCACAGTTACTCGAATCTCAACAAGATCAATCAATCAAAATTATAAATATTTTAACAAGAAATCTAACATACTAAAATTATGAAATCTTTAAAGAAAATATCTACTCTAATCTATTAAAATTTATCCTATTGTGGAATTGGTGTCACATTGATGTGGACCGATGACCCTTTCCCAATCCCGTGATAGTGAGCTTGTTCCAGTTGATTCTATGAAAGACAATCGATGAAACCATGATATTTGGTGTATGAAAATCTACATTATGATAAAAATAAACATGATGCAAGCTAAGTTACCATGATTTTATGCTAAAATTGATCTAATTATGCAATTTCTATGCTAATCCTAAGCTAATTTAAGCTAAAATGATGCTAAAATGATGAAACCCTAATTTATTTACAAACTAGGATGGATGCATGGACACCATTAATGGATAATCTAAGCTATTATACAACTAAAATAAAGTTAAGTTAAGTTAAATGTTTTCAAATTGAGAGTATGGGTGTGAGTAAAATTAATAGCATAGGTTTCATCTGAGTGATTCCTTGTTTATTTCTCCAAATAGTAGGCTATTTATAGGAGAGCTCATGAAAATTGGGTGGTTGAGATCAAAAAGCTTGATCAACGGTTGAGAATTAAGGAGATGAGAAGACATGGATCAAGGATTCTCATCAACGGATGAGAATCCAAGATCACATGGATCAAGGGTTGGCATTCACCTCAAACAAACACACTTTTGACCTGCTCACACAGGTCAAAGGTAACTTTCTTGGGAGGTAAATGGGATAACTTTCTTTTCAAGCAAAGTAATTTGATTGGAGGAGAGAGAATATTCCTTAGAATATTCCATTGGATGAGGATAAAGGTGAATTTACAAATTAAAACAAAGTTTTAATTGTGCAAAAAGGATAAAGAATATTCCATGGGAATATTCCCTTTGATTAGTTTAATTGCTAATTAAACAAGGTTTAATTTATGCAATAAAGGATTTGAGGAAATAGAAATATTTATTAAATTAAGTGATTTAATAAATAGGGGAGAGGTAAAATGATATTTAATTAAGTAAGTTACGGTAATTTAATTAAATAAGATGACTTAGGAGATTAAATTAAATATTTTGATTTATTTAATTTAATGGGATGAAGTTTTAGTGTGAAAAGAGATGAATTAACCCGATTTAATTAATTAGACTAATAGACGAAAAAATGATATAATTAATCAATTGGCTAGGCTAATTGAACTAATTAAGTGAAAAGAGGATGAATAAAGAAGAAATGATATTAATAAATTTGTTTCAGATGCATGGCATCAATTAGGAAATTTTTTAGAGTCTACATTTTGCCCCTCTTTGACGCGAGGTACCTGTTGCTTTGATTCAAAGAACAACGCTTCCTAGATAGAAATGTTGCCTAAATCGAAAAATATTTTTTTCTAATTTTTTAGATGCTCTAATGGAAGGATAAGATTGACTCCCTGCCCCCTCGAGAAATCAAGTGGAAATTTTGAATTTTGGGTTGATTTCTCAATAAAGGTTCAAAAGTTTCCCCAAGGGGTCCAAAAAGGTTCTAGGATGCAAGAATAATGCCAAAACGCAAAAAAAATGATGCAAAATTAGGTCCAGCTTGTCAAAATTGGTGAAAATGATGATAAACCCCATTATCAAAGTTAAATTAGGGCAAAAAACCGTAATTTTCTAGCTTAAATAGGCCATGAGGGGTCATTTGCAATTCATTTGTGCATTCACACTTAAGGAATTTTTGCAATTTGAGCTCTGACCCTTCGATGAAATGGCGCATCGTGAGCTTCCCCAACACATTTATGATCGAGAACACGAGTTCCAATAGCCTCCAGGTGCAGGACCACTGGTATGTGATTCGAAAGTTGATTTAAAATTTGAAATTTTGATGCATTTATTAGGCGTTTGAATTTGGAATTTGAGGGCGTTGCTATATAGTGACGCCCAAACTTTAATCAACGACACCCAAAAGATAGATAGCGATGCATATGTATATGTCAATGCTTTTTCCGATTTAAAATTAGGGTTTCGAATTGTAAATGGTGATGCATTTGAATTTGGCAATGCACTTGCCGATTTAAAAGTTAGGGTTAGGTCAAACCAAATTCTAAATAGCGACACCATCTTAAATGGCGACGCATTTGTCAATTTGAATTTTTAAATGCATCGGGCATCATTGTTTGTATTTTGAATATAGCGACGCAGTTGTAAACAATGATGCATTTGTGATTTCTAAGCCAAAAATTCCAAATAACTTCAAATTTTGATGATTTTCTGACGTCGTGTGCTTCTTGACTGTAGGAGGTCTTCCCACCATTGATGTCGAGAGAGCACAAACCCATAGTACTTGAGAGATTGGATGATCTATCAAAGTTGCGGTAGGAGCACCTGAGAGAGATAGGATTGTGGTTTATCACATATGCTCCTATCATGAGGACACATTTGGCCATGATGACAACATTGTGTGAGAGATGGCACAATGAGACCTCGTCTTTCCACCTTTCGACGGGGGAGGCGACAGTGACCCTCGATAATGTGTGGTGGATATTGCAGTTGCCTATCCACAGTGATCATGTGATTTATGATCCTAATGTCAGCTTTGATGCTTGCTTAGAGGTGATAGATATGGACCAAATTGTGTTGGTCACCTCATAGATTGATTTAGAGGCATACATAGGTCATGTGCCTACCTTCAGATTGATCATTGCGGTGATTATTTCAAGTTTGGTGGCTCCAGACAGACGCAGATGAGTTTTCAATATAGGATGGGGTTTGGCTTGGAAGCGGATGTTGCACAGGAGGACTTTGTTTGCTTGGGAGCCCATGATGTTGGCCTCCTTATACCATGATCTTCATGATTTTGTTTATTACGATGGGAGATCCCTCAGTGCAGGTGTGACTCTTCTTCACATCTGGGCATGGGAGCACATTGTAGTGCTTCAACCGATTGTAAGGGTAGTGGACGTAGAGCCAAATGATTCTATCATCTGGAGATACTGTAGTTCCATCACACTCAGGCACACAGGATAGATTGGGCTCCTGTATTGGAGACGGGTTTTGGATGATATGAAATGTTTCGCTGGCCCCCATGGCTTCAAATGCCACCATACTATGATGATGTACAATAGCTTTACTTCACTTGTCAAACTCAATACATGCAGGGTCGAGAGCACACCATGGTTGAGTGGTACCTTCATAATAGAGTGGCTAGATAGTTTGGCGATGTACAAGACAGGCCCAATGATGGCTACATGGTTGTTTTTGCTCGATCAGCTAGAGAGGCTCTAACATGGGAGCCAATGATTTCGGCAGCAAAGTTTGTTGATAGTTTCCACTAGTTGGTCACCCGGACTTGGCCATATGATCAAGGATAGGTAGATGGACAGACTACTCCCACTTATGATGCGTGGTTTGTGCCACTACGATGACTTACAGATCCAACAGAGGCTCCTCCCAGAGGGAGGCCGCAAGGAAGAGGTGTTAATGAAAAAGGGAAGGGAGACTAGGATGTCCATGATGGATAGGTTCTGGGGGCTCCGCCAATCAGACAACATCCTCCAATAATGTTGTAGCAGCCAACAGGACCACCACCACCACCAGATGCGTGAGATGCATAGATACAACAGCTACAACAGTAGGTGTAGGGTTTTATAAGTGAATGGGACCAGGATCGCCAGTATATTTTGGTTGTGATTGTTGAGCGAGACCAGGCTCGGCAACAGGTGGTCGCAATTAAAGTAGAGAGGGATGCAGCTCTTCAAAGGGTCCATATTGTTATTGGGGAGAGAGATCAAGAGGTTTCTAGATGGCAGGAGATAGAGACTATGGTAGCAGCCACACATGGTCAGACTGTGTTGGCTACATTGTATAGAGAGGTTGTTATGAAGGCTACGTATTGAAGGTAGCATTATCACAGGGATGTTTTGATGGCTCTTCAATAGCTTGATTTTTCACAGTGTAGTGACTGTTAGGAAAAATTCGATTGCAAAACAAATTTTCCTAATGCCAAAACTCAGAGGAGAATAGAGATATGCCTTTTAAAGTTTACAATTACAATCCATTAAGATGCAAATGAAAGAAATAAAAAAATTGGACAAATTAACTCAAACACAATTGACACCAAATTTACGTGGGAAAACCCTTATGAGAGAAAAACCCACCACACCAAAGAAAAATCACTTGTATTACAATAAATGGATTTACATACAAGTTTCAGACTCTCCTTTCAGATGAAAATTTTACAACAGAAAAAATTCTCTGATCAACCTTGTACAGAATAACACTATTACAATTCTCTCATACCATCATACAATGATACTCACAAGACAGACCATCCGATCAACTAACCATCGAACTCTTCATAGTTCCTATACGTTGCAATGTATAGCAATAACAACAATTAATTTGTTCTATGTACAATCGATTCAGTTCAACTTCCTTCGTTGAACAAACAGTCGAACTTCCCAGTCATCCCAACGGCCACCTTCCAAGTCAGCAAAAAACCTCCACTGATCGGCATACACCTCCATAGTCAAAAATCCGGGCATCTGTTCTCCTTACACCGCGCTACCACTTCGCATTCCACAAGCTCTATGGTGTGGCAGTTTACCTCGCTACCACTAGATAGGCGAGGTGTTCTTGCAATATGGTGGTGTCCACCGCTCTATCGCTACACAATCGAGAGATGCCTGCGATATGGTGGTGTCCACTGCTCTACCGCTACTCAGTCAAGATATGTCCACAGTATGGTGATAACTTCTCTACCGTGTCGTATCTCGAACACCCTCGTGGTATGGCAGTTTCACCACGCAACCGCTATGATCGAAGAGAGACTCCACGGTATGACGATAAGTTGCCCAACCACCAAACTGAAAGGGTTCATCATGCTACCGCCGCACACCCGATGACCACCTATGGCATGGTGGTAACTGTGCCATCGCAACCCAAGGAAATAATACCTGTGATATGGCAGTGTCACCGCTCTATCGCTAGATTGGTCAGAAGCTTCTACGGTATGGCGGTAACCCCACGCTACCGCGCCTTCTCAGTAAGCACCCGACGGTATGGTGGTAAAAGCACAATTAGAACTATTAAGAGACTTTGTTGCTCGGTGATAGAACCAAGGTCTCTTCCAGTGAGTTTGAGGCACATAATCTCAATAATCTCCCACTTGATGAAGAACTCACTGAACCCTTTTCAATACTTGGAGTCATTGAATATTCTGGACCCCAAGGCCCATCAAACTTTCACACCATCTAAACTTGTCTATGCTCACTGGCTTTGTCAATGCATCATTAAAATTGTTTAGAGTATCAACCTTATCTAAACCGACCTTTCCATCCTCCACAACATCTTGAACAAAGTGATACTGCACATCGATACGTTTCATCCTGGCATGGAAAGTTTGATTTTTTTCCAGACAAATGGCACTCTGACTGTCACAATAAGTAATAATTTTCCCTGCATCAAAACACAATATTCTAAGCCAAATAGCTTCCTTATAAACGTGAGTTTCTACCATGTACTCAGCCTCTGTAGTGGACAAAGTGACTACATCCTACCACTTGCTCATCCAACTAATTGCACCACCATTCAACATGAAAATATATCCATTGGTGGACCTTCTATTGTCAATATCCCCTGTCCAATTAGAATCCACATATCCACAAATGCTGAGAGTCCTCTATGATCCAACCAAATTTCCATGGTAACACAGAGCATATTCTGAAGTGCCCCTCAGATATCTAAACTCTCTTTTCACAGCATCCCAATGTTTCCTTCCTGGATTCGTCATAAAACGGCTAAGAACTCCCACTGCTTGGGCAATGTCTGGCCTTGTATAGACCATTGCATACATTAAACTGCCAACTGCACTAGCATATGGCACTCTGGTCATGTCCTCCATCTTAGTAGGATATTTTGGACAATCTTCAATAGATAGCTTTGTTCCCTGTAAAACTGGAACAACTAGCTACTTGCAATCATTCATACCAAATCTCTCCAGAACAGTGTTAATATACTTACTCTGGCTAAGCCAAAGTTTTCTGCTTTTTCTATCCCTGGTTATTTCCATCCCCAGAATGTACCTTGTTGCACCAAGATCTTTCATTTCGAACTTTGCAAACAACTGAGACTTCAAATCAAAAATCATTAACTTACTATTTCCTATGAACAACATATCAACATAAAGGGCAATAATAAGAACCCAATCATTTTTAGTCTTGTAGTACACACAATGATCTAATTTTGATCTTACAAATCCCAATGACAAAACAAATGCGTCAAATTTCTTTTACCACATTCTAGGTGATTTTTCAAACCATATAGAGATTTTTTCAACTTACAAACCAGATTTTCTTTACCTTTTCTCACAAAGTGCTCAGGTTGGGACATATAAATTTCTTCTTCAAGATCACCATGAAGAAAATTTGTCTTCACATCCATCTGCTCAATCTCCAAATCATATGTTGTTACAAGTGACAAAAGAAATCTGATAGATGTCAGCTTTGCTATAGGAGAAAAAATTTCCCCATAATCAATTCCCTCTACCTGGGAATAACCTTTCGCAACCAACCTCACTTTATACTTTTCAACACAACCATCTAGACCAATTTTATTTTTAAACACCCATTTGCAGCCCACAGTCTTTCTAACTTTAGGCAATGGAACCAAATCCCAAGTATCATTTTTTCTTAATGATGCCATTTCTTCATTCATGGCTTCCAACCAAGAATCTGAATTAGACATTTCAGTTGCCTCTTTTACAGTCCTAGGCTCATCCATGTTATTAATCGAAGAATAGGCACAACTAGAATCTAACATAGAGAATCCATACCTATATGGCTATTTCTTCTCACATGTAGACCTCCTCATAGGATAAGGTTGAGGTTGTGGTTCTTCTTCTTGTTCAGAACTCTCAGAGCTGCTCAAACTCTCCTCAGTTTCAGGTATAGTTTCAATGTGTTGTTCCTCTTTTTCTGTAGTTGGAGGTATCTCAACAACATCATTCTTCTTTTCCTCTTCTTTCATTCCTGACTGTAGATCCACTGAAGAAGGTTTCAGTTCCCAAAAGATTACACTTCTATTGTGCAATACCTTCTTAGTTACAGGATTCCAAAGCTTGTATTCTTTCACACCAAGGCCATACCCAATGAAGATACATTTTTCAGCTTTGTTGTCCAATTTAGATCTCTTCACATTTGGAACATAAACATATGCTTCACAGCCAAAGACACGAATATGTCTCAAAGAGGGCTTCTTACCAAACCAAGCTTCCATAGGTGTTTTATCAAAAAGTGCTGAAGAAGGTGATTGGTTCAACAAGTAACATGTTGTAGCCACAGCCTCAGCCCAGAACTTCTGCTCTAGACCAGCATTGCTCAACATACCTCTTGCCTTCTCCATCAGCATCCTATTCAACCTTTCAGCAACTCCATTTTGTTGTGGAGTGTAAGGTGTTGTTTTATGCCTCTTAATCCCATGGTCTTTGCAATACCTTTCAAACTCATCAGAACAAAACTCACCACCATTGTCAGTCCTTAGACACTTTATTTTCCTTCTAGCCTAATTTTCCACAAGGTTTTTAAATTCCTTAAAATGACTGAACACATCTGATTTACTTTTTTTAAAGTACACAAATTCCCTTCTCAAATAAGCATCAATAAAAGAAACATAATACTTAGACTTCAATAATGAAGGAACATCCATTGGACCACACACATCAGAATGAATATAATCCAGAACACTAGAAGATTTGTGAGGACTGGAGTAAAATGAAACTCGGTATTGTTTTCCATATATACAATGTTCACATAATTCAAATTCAAGGTTACAATCATCAAGCCCCTCAACCAGGCTTTCAAACCTTTTTCACCAATGTGACCGAGCCTTTGATGCCAGAACATAGTCTTTTCTGCTGGAAGTTTAACTTCCAAGGAATTTTACCCAATAGGAACATTGTCATTCTTATCTTTACGAATAGCCTTATGTGACTTTGTAGAGACACTATTGCATTGAACAGCCAATGCATCCAACTTGAACAGAGTACCAATCTGGGCACCCCTAGCCAGCACCATCGAGCCTCTAGTCATTTTATAGCCATTCCTAGAGAACGAGACTTGCACTCCAACATCGTTCAGCTTGCTTACAGAAAGTAAATTTTGAGCCAAACCTGGTATATGTATTACGCCATCAATTCCCTTAATTCTTCCATCAAGAAACTGAATTATGGCTCTTCCACGGCCAACTATCTCCAAAGATGAATCATTTGCCAGATACACCTTTCCACCATCGCATTCTTCATACTTTGAAAACCAGTCTCTATGAGATGTCATGTGGAATGATGCTCCAGAATCAATCAGCTAAACATCATCTGATACTTGAGTTGCCAAGGCTGTAATAAAGGTATCTGCATCACTCTGAGAAGAATCATTGTCAAAATAATTCCTCTTCCACTTCTTTTTCTCCTCTTTGATCCTTTTGGACATGACCAGGCTACCCACAATTCTAGCACTTCACCTTGGACTTCTTGACAGGAGACTTTGATCTCCCTCCTGATTTTGATTTGGACTTGTTGTCCTTCTTCTTTCCTTTTTCTTTTGATCTACCTCGAACAACCAGAGCTTCCTTTGCCATCTCAGAGGACTTCCTTCTCATCTCTTTTGATAACAAAGAAGCAACCACATCTTCTATCTTGAAAGTGGTTTTCGTGCTCCCAATCGCCATCACCAAGTGATCCCATGCATCTGGCAAAGAACACAACAAGAGCATACAATGATCTTCTTCATCAATCTTCACACCTACATATGTTAACTAAGAAAACAGCATATTAAAGGTATTCAAATGATCAAAAATAGATATTCCTCCCTCCATTTTCAAAGAGTACAACTTCTTCCTCAAGAACAACTTATTCACCAAGGACTTTCCCTGATAAATATCTCCCAGTCCTTTCCATAAAGAAGACGTAGTCTTCTCTTCATGAATATTCAAAAGAACTGAATCTACCAAACAGAGTCTTATCAACCCTTTTGCTTTTCGATCTTCCAGTTCCCAATCTTCCTGCTTCATGCTTGTAGGTTTCGTTCAAACACAACAACCCAAAGCTCACAGTCAACTAACAAATCTTCCATTTTGAGTTTCCACAACTCAAAATTGTTGCCATTGAATTTCTCAATTTCAATCCTTCCATATGTTCTTGTCGTTGCCATCTCAATCTGTAATTAGACAAAATTCAAGACTTCTACAAAACTCTCATTGAACAAAAATTGACACAAAAAAATAACCTACCCACAAGGATAACACAACTAGCCAGGCTTTGATACCACTTGTTAGGAAAAATTCAATTGTAGAACAAATTTTCCTAATGCAAAAACTCATAGGAGAATAGAGATATACCTTTTAAATTTTATAATTACAGTCCATTAAGATGCACATGAAAGAAATAACAAAATTGGAGAAATAAACTCAAACATAGTTGACACCAGATTTAAATGGGAAAACCCTTATGGGAGAAAAACCCACCACACCAAAGAAAAATCACTTGTATTACAGTAAATGGATTTACATACAAGTTTCAGACTCTCCTTTCAGATGATAATTTTACAGCAGCAACATTTCTCTGATCAATCTTGTACAGAATAACATTATTACAATGCTCTCATACCAGCATACAATGATACTCACAAGATAGACCATCCGATAAACTAACCATTGAACTCTTCACAGTTCCTGTATGTTGTAATGTATAGCAACAACAATAATTCATTCATTCTTTGTACAATCGGTTCAGTTTAACTTCCTCCATTGAACAAACCGTCAAACTTCCCATTCATCCCAGTGGCCACCTTCCAAGTCAAAAAACAACCTCCATTGATCAACATACACCTCAGCAGTCAAAAAATCCACGTGTTTGTTCTCCTTACACTGTGCTACCGCTTCGCATTCCACAAGCTCTGCGGTGTGGTGGTTTACCTCGCTACCGTTGGATAGGCGAGATGTTCCCGTGGTATGGTGGTGTTGATGATGATTTCTTCTTCAAGATCACCATGAGATTATGATGATGTTTTTGAGTGTCATGATACCAGGTTAGTGTGGAGAGAAGATTGAATAACCATTGTTGATGATGATTGCTTCAAAAGATACAAGTCCATAATCCATCGAGACTTTATTAGAGATGGTGACAAGAACATGCAAAAGAATGTAGGATGGGTGCTCATCGTTCAGGATTGGGATTTTCATTGTTCCTTATTGTTTGATATAACACATAGACACAATGCATCAAGGTATTGACAACCAGGATGGCATTGTATCTAGTGTAATGGACTTTGACTTGACAAGTAGATAGGATAGTTCCTCTTCACACCTTGACATACGGAAACCTCGTTGGAATGTAAGTCCGAAGTTTTAGAAAATATTGGACCAAAGCATACGCAATAGTCAACAACATACTCCAAATGACCTTACACACAACTAAGCAAGTATGCGCCAATATTATTTTACAAGAGTATCCACAAACACAACAAATGAAAGATAATGATCAATGCCCCATTCCTTTCTCTCTAAATCATTTTAGATAGACATCATCGAGAGGTCTTGGGAATGGGTCAGTAAGATAAATCATAAGAAAAGATCAAAGACCAAAAATCAGTGCTATCTATAGCTCCTACCTAGTTTAAGTTTAGCTTAGGTGATATCTAATGTTGATGCCCATTGTAGGAAGGATACATTCTAGGACATGATGATTAGAGATTTGTTTGATGTTAGGATGATGATGCTAAAATGAGCTATTTTTGTAAACTTCACTGACGTATTTACCTATGATTTTGACTTTAGATTTTGACTTTTGAGGTTCGCACTTTACGACTTGCTATGTTTTATTTCTATTTGTTTTGCTAAAGGGTGACGATGACAATTGATCATTATGGGTGAAAGTTTATTACGGGTGAAAGTGAGATGGGGTGGGTGGAATTTTGGATTTTCTAGAATATTTGAATGTTTTTGGTATTTTGAAATGTTTTGAGGCTTTTTTTGGTCTTTTCAAAAGTTTATATGAATGTTTAGGTTTTTTAATTTTCTAAGGCTATTTAGGGTTTTCTAAATTTTTTGAGGCTTTTTAGAGATTTTGAATGTTTTCTATTGTTTTGGTGTTTTCTATTTTTTGAATGTTTTTTTGTTTTCTATTTATCTAGATGTTTTGGGGTTTTTTGAAATATTTGGATGTTTTTGGTATTTTAAGATATTTGGATGTTTTTGGGCTTTTCTAAATTTATGAGTTTCGACCAACAACCTAACCTAAAGACCTATCTGAGGGGCCTCGGGGACTGATCAAAGATTAGCCTTGCCTATGTTATACACGTAGAGACCACGTAGTTCGACTGACTTGACCCATTTACATGACAAAGAAATGAATGGACAAGAGACGACAACTAATTACAACAGACTATTAAAGGATTGACCTAGGGTGTCTCAAGGGAACATCAATGACGGCCTTGCCTACGTTCAAGCTCAGAGACAACGTAGTTCGACACAAGGCATTTTTTTTGGATTCTTCGATGTTCGAAGTTTTTAGAGATTTTGATGTTTTCTGGATGTTTTGGGTTTTTTTCCTTTCAATTTTCTAAATGTTTTTGGATTTTCACTGTACAGGATTTTGCAAGTGTTTTTGGATATTTTGGATAAGATTTTATGAATGTTTTTGGATTTTTTGATAAGATGTGCCATGACCTCAAGATATACAAGAACCCAATTGTGACGCATAACGGAATTCCCCCAGTGTGATATGTTAGCCTACTTCGATAAAGGTAGGACAAACTAACCTTTGGAATATGCCAAGTAGTGTTAAAGGATTCATGATACCTCACAATAACAAGTCATGATAAGGAGGTGGATGGGGGATGAATGGCGATGCAAAGAATGATAGGTCAAAAGATCCCAAAGAATAGAAGGAGATACCTTATTTATGCGAGGCACCTGTTTGTCAGTTTTTCACCAAGGTACTTTCCCAAAGTGCCACGAAAGTGGTTTTCACTAGAGGATGATTTTTTTTCTTTACTTTTTCAATCCTTTTTCTCATTTTTTTGGATTTTTGGATTTTTTTTATTTTTTATTTTTTATTTTCTGATTTACACCCTTCATTTTTAGGCATAAAACCTTTTGAGATGCAAGTTGTTGATTGGTTCCTACAAGAGTTCACCTTCAGGGGTTGATAGTTGGTATGCTCCTAATTCATAGCTTGTTGTGATGACAAAGGGACCCAACTAGTTAGGCTCAAACTTTCCTTTTTTGTCTTGATCTGAAAGATTCTTCTTATTTTGTTTTAGGAAAAGATCCCCTACTTTGAATGACCGACATTTTACTCTTGTTATAACTCTATTTTAGTCGGTTTTGATACACTTGCAAATGATTAAGGGCGTCAAGACGATGTTCATCCAGAAATTCTAGCTCATTAAGTTGAGACACTTTGTTCTCTTCGTCAGTTATCAGATTCTTTAGTGATACCTGTAATGATGGGAGCTCAACCTCAATAAGGAAGGTGGCTTCTAATCCATAGACCAAGGAAAAAGGGTTTGCTCCTGTAGGTGTACAGATACTGGTTTGATAAGCCCAGAGAGTGAGATTTAGCTGCAGATGCCAATCACGACCAGATTTGTTAACTATTTTCTTTATGATTTTTCAGGATAGTTTTATTCATTGCTTTTGCTTGGCCATTGCCTTGGGATAGTATGGTGTAGAGAATCGGTGTTGGATATTGAATCTCTGGCACAACTCTTTTACATCCTAATTTTTGAATGGGGTTCCATTGTCTAAGATGAGGGTTTTTGTTATACCATAACCACAAATTAGGTAATTCAGGATAAACTTGGTTATTTGCTTCCCTGTTATGTAGGTCATAGGAATGGCTTCAACCCACTCAGTAAAGTACTCAGTGGTAGTTATGATAAACTTATGGACATTGGATGAGGTTGGAGTGATTTTGCTTGAGGTCAAGTCCCCACTGCAAAAAAGGTCATGGTGTGATCATTGGTTGCAATTCTTGAGTTGGAACATGAATCAGATCCCCATGTTGTTGACACTGGATGAATTTCCACACATAGTAATCAGGTTCATTTTCCATGGTTGGCCAATAGTACCCCATCCTCAACAATTTTTTAGCTAATGTCATACCACTAAAATGGGACCCACATATACCATCGTGTACTTATTTTAAGGTAGTTAAGGCTTCCTCTTGGTTAAGACATTGTAGTAATGTCTCTTTGATGCTTCGACGGTAAAGGGTATCACCCAAGATCACGAATCGGGATTCCTTTTTGACAAAGGTCTTTTTAAGGTTTGGGGTGATATCCGATGGGAGGGTTCCTCTGTTAAGGTAAGTAAAGATGTCATGGTACCAAGGGGATCTAGGACCAACAATGACACATGTGAATTCAAATTCAGAGATTTCAAAAGTTGGTACGAGAATTTGTTCTACCAAGAGTTCACATTGAAGAATGTTGTTCGACATATCTAGTAGTGATCCAATTATTTCCATGGCATCTACTGCTCTATTATTCATACAAGGAATATACTCGAAAGTTATGTTTATAAAAATATCCTTGAGATTTTCAACCATCATCTTGTAATCAGTGAGCTTTTTAATTTTTTTTATAGTCATCATTGACTTGGTTGATAACTAGTTGTGAATCTCCATAGACTTTCATCTCTTGTATCTGCCATTGAACTGCTATCCTGAGACCCGTGACCAAGGCTTCATATTCAGAAATATTTTTGGTACATGGGAATGATAGCCTATAAGACTTTGGGATACAATCACCTTGAAGGGTGATGAAGAGAATGTTGGCTCCTGATCCATGTTGGGTGAATGATCCATCAAATTACATCTTCCATTGAGTTGTTAGATTAATAAGGAATGATGATTCATTAGGGAACTCAAATATTAATGGGTTCTCATCATAGGTGGGTGCTTCTACTAGACGGTCTATGATCACTTGTCCTTTTATTTCCTTGTGTTCCACATACTCTATGTCAAACTCTGTCAAGATCATTACCCATTTAGCCATTCGGCCTGTGAGGGTTGCTTTAGATAACATATATTTTAATGGATCAATCTTTGCGATGAGATTGATTTGGTGTGACAACATGTAATGCCTAAAATTTTGTGAAGTAAAAAATACTACTGGGAATGATTTCTCAATGGGTGAATAGTTCATCTCATAGCCTACCAAGTTTTTTCTGATGTAGTATATGGCTCTTTCTTTTTTGTTTTCATCATGTTGTGCTAAAAGAGCTCCTAATGTTGCTTGTGTTGTTGAGATGTATAGGATCAATGGCTTGTTTGATATTAGTGGCATGAGCACTAGGAGTGTTAGTATATAATCCTTGATCTATTGGAAAGTTGTATCACATTGTCATCCCATTTGTAAGTTATCCCTTTATGGAGAAGATGTGAAAAGGGGCGAATCTTATCTGATAACTGAGCTATGAATCTTCTGATGAACTGTAGCCTTCCTTGTAATCCTCTCATTTGTTTCAGTTTCTATGGTGGTTCCATATCTAAGATGGCTTTTACCTTTGTTGGATCAATTTATATCCCTCTTTGTGAAATGATGAAGCCAAGAAGTTTCCCTAAAGTGACCCCGAATACACTTTTTTGGATTCAACCATACTTTGTATTCTTCAAGTCTGTCAAAGATAGGTCCTAAGACTTGTATGTGCTCACTCCTCTTTTTTTATCTTTCCAAAATATCATCCACATAATCTTCAATTTTTTGTGGATCATGTCATGAAAGATGAGGGTCATTTCTCTTTGATAGGTAGCTTCTGCATTCTTCAACCCAAATGGCATTACATTCTAGCAGTAGGTTCCCCATGGAAAAGTAAAGGTATTTTTATGTTGATCCTCTTTGGCAATTATGATTTGAAAAAATCCATCCATGAGCGACAACATTTCATGCCCAGTTGTTAAATCCACAATGAGATCAATGTTAGGAAGAGGGAAATCATCCTTCAGATAGGTTTTGTTTAGATCCCTAAAATCAATGCATATTTTGATGCCCCCGGTGAGTTTTGAGACTGGTACTAGGTTTGAAACCCACTCAATATAATCTATCGGTTAGATGAATCCAACATCAAGAAGCTTTTGTAGTTCTAGTTTTACCAAGAGTGTTATCTAAGGTTACATTTTCCTAAATTTTTGCTTGACTGGTTTGGCTTTCGTATAGACTGCTAGGTGATGTACAACCACTTCTAGATCAAGGCTTATCATATATGTGTATAACCATGCAAATTTAGCTCTTCTCTCCTTAAGGAATATTGTAAAGTTCTTATGTTCTTCGTCTAACAAGGAATCAGCATAAAAGGTGATCTTATGTTCTTCTTTGGTTCCCGCATTGACTGGTGTAGCATTCTCTCCTAGTATTGTTCTGGATGCATCGCACTAAGGGGGAGATTGAATCCCTCATCCTCAGGCACCTCAAGGAGGTTTTCACCATCGGATGCGTCCTTTTGTTTACTATTTTTGGACCAGAGAGTGCCACAAGGTGGTTTTCGCTCAAGGATTGACAAGCTAATTGCATTTCCTTTAATTTGCGACTAAAGGATTCAATGATATCCCCATAGTATTCCCCAATATCAAGCTCTATGTCAAATATTTCTTTATGATTTTCCCATGATAAATTATCTTGGAGTCCCATGAATTCTAAGATCGCTTTATCTTTTTTGAATAAATCTAGAATCGGTGGTCCTTGTTGGTTCATGTCAATGATTTGTGGATATACCAGGCGTATTTTGGTTGGTTGGTTGTTTGGGACAAAGTATGTTATGGATATCACGAAGAGGGTGTTTTTTTTAAATAGGTCACCCATATCAAGGGGGAATTCATCTAAGGTAGTATCACACGATGTAGGTAACCAAGAGGAAGCCTTGGCCAGCTTAACAAAAGTATCTTTGCCAATAAGTGTGACCTTGCTAGTAGTACAACCTAAACCAAGATTCTTTAGTCGTCTCTCAGGAATGATAGGTTCTAACAAGCCATTGTCATTCTATCCTAGCTTCTCATTCTTGTTATATCCCATGCTTTTAATTAGTTGTAGACCTTTATTATCATCTTCCATTAGAAGAATAAGAACAGGTCATTCATCTTGATAAAGGAGTTTCGAGATGTCTTGCTCATGGATGTCTTCTTGATTCAAATCTCCTCGCTTGGTGAAGGTAGTAGCTGCCATTTTGATAATTTTTGGTTCTTTGGTGATAGATGTTGGTTTCCCATGTGTTTGAGGGGAAATTAGTAACTCTCCTAAGAAAAATTTGTCTTTCTATATTTTGTATTTTCCACAACCATCATCTTGGATTACTGCCTTGACATCGGGTATGCTTTTTATAACAAGTTCTTGTGATGTTGAGGTAGAAGCTAGATATTATGGGTCAACAAATGAGCTTGATGATGCAGGTCCTTCATCATTTTTGGGTATTTGTGGGATCTTATAAAACTTGGCTTCAAGGCTCTTGCAATAGTAGAAAGGCTCAGGATCTCCATCGATAGTGATTTCTCTACCCTCGAAAGGAAACTTTACACATTGATGATAGGTTGTAGCTATGGCTTTCAAAGCATGGATCCAATGTCGACCAAGTAGAATGTTATAGGGAAGATCAAGATCAAGAACTTGGCATGTAGTCTCTACAATAATAGGTCCCACTTGGATAGGGAGTGCTATGATTCCTTATGATACCCATTATTGGTCATTGTATGCTCTGATGGTGGTACTCTTTGTCTTCTCAATAGTATCTTTTGAATAGCCCAGATTCTTGATCTACCAACCTCCATCTACCAAGACTCTTTGACCTTGTTTTTATAAATGACAACCTCAAGGTGTAAAGCATGGTTATGAGATGGTTGTGATGGTAAATCTTGTTTGGAGAAGGTGAGGATATGGCTAGTGATATGTCCTACCATTGCTTGAAACTGATCAGTATCGATGTTCTCAGGAACAGATGACTCGGACAAGGATTTTTTCTAGTATTTCCCTATGTGCAGGAGATAATTTCAGGAGTTCCAAAATTGATATCTGACTAGGGGTATGTTTAAGTTATTCTACAAGATTATACTTTCTAGGATAAGATGCGATAAAATTGGGTTGTGTCCTAGATTGAGTTGGGGTAGCTCCTTGAACGGTTATTTTTCCATGTTGTGTGATGACTCCACATTCTATACTATCTCCTTTGATGGTGACAACAGTGATAACACTATCATAGGAAGCAACCACATTGGAATAAGTATGTTGAATATTGGTGTAATCCTTAGCTTTACCATTATTGTTAGATTTGTTATGATCAGGCATAGGATTCTTGTATTTCTTGATATCCTGGTTTCCAGTGGGTACCTTGACAGATATGGTATCGTTCTCTATGAGATCCTAGATGATATTCTTGAGTTTCATGTAATTTGATGTTTTATGTCCCTCGACTTTATGAAAGTCATAGAGATCACGTTCATTGTATCATGGTAGCTTTTCTTGGGGTTCTTGGTAGTTTTCAAAGTTAGGAAGTGTTATCAAATTTGAGTCTACCAATTTCTTCATGATTGTTTCGATAGGCTCCAATAACTGTGTGTACTTGCACTTGGGATAGTTGTTCCTATTGATGGTTTTCCTTGGTTGCATGTTGTTGTTATTGATCTGGTTGTTCTAAGGTGGTACCATTTGTTCCACAACTGGTTGGATAGAGGCAACTTGATTATTGTTGGGTCTAGGAGCACTTAGTATGACCTTAGCTTCATGACACCATCATTTGTTGCATTTTTTTTTTAGCCCATACATGAGGTTTCTCGTTTGAACTAGTTGAAGGTCAGTTACCTTTGTAAGATTGAGTATTTCCTTGTGAGATTAAGGCTCTTTCAATGTTAAGGGCTCTTGGAACGAGCTCGTCGTAGGATGTGATGCATTACATTTTTAAGTGGAATGATAGATTTGAATCAAGACTAGCTATAATTATTCTCACTTGTTGTTCATTAGGAAAAGGCCATTTCCTTTTACTAGTTCTTTGTCTCCATCATTGTAAGAAACTTGTGAAGGTTTCTCCTAGAATTTGTTTGAGAGTGTACAACTCCTCTAGACTAACATCCATGTCAAGATTGAAGGATAAGTGATCGATGAATTTGTCAGTGGTTTGTTGAAAAAATTTGATACCAGGAGAGAAATGAGAGAACTAATCCATAGCATTTCCTGCTAAACTTCGAGGGAAGAGGCGCATAAGGTATGAATCATTGTAAGCTACTTCCATACACATTATGTCAAATTCTTTGATGTGGTCTATAAGACTTCCTCTCCCTCTATATTTGTCAAATTTGAGGATTTCAAAACCGAGAGGGAATGGTATCATTTCTATGTTTCGATCAAACGGGTAAGGACACACAAGTTTTGTATATGAGGTTTCCTGGTCTTGCCCATGCAAAGGTCCTAGATTTCTTATGAGAGTGTTTTTAATTGCGAAGCTAGATCATCTTGCGGATTGGGTGGAGGAACATATGGTGGGATGAGAGATGATCTATATGGAGTGTATGAAGGTGTGAGATTCTATGAAAATGATGAATGTGTTCCTGATGTGTTTGGATTGATGATGTTTGTATGAGGGAAATAGGAAGTTTTTTGTTGTGGTTCGGTGTATTGTTGAGCTAGTAAGGCTTGTTGTTGAGCTTGTTTTTGTTGTTGTGCCACTAGGGCTTGTTATTGGTCTTGTTGTTGTTGTGCCACGAGGGCTTGCTGTTATGCCTAATGTTGTTGTTGTGCTACTAAGGATGTTTGATAGGCTTGATGTTGTTGTTGTTGTTGTACGGCTTGTTGTGTTGCTAAATCTGCTTGTTGAGCTTGTTGGGAAATGGCCGCTTGTTTTTGTTGTGCTAATGCTACTTGTTGAGTTTGATGTTGTTGTTGAGCTAAGGTTGCGTGTTGCATTGGTAGTTTTTCTTGTTGTTCTTGTTGTTTTTGTTGTGCTAAGGCTTCTTGTTGAGCTGCTAGGGTTGCTTGTTGTGCTTGTTGTTGTTGTTGTGCTAACATTGCTTGTTGTTGTTGTTGTATGACTTGTTTTTAAGTTTATTGGGCTCGTTGTAAGGCTAAGGCATGTGCTTGCAATGTGGGATCAGGTAATTATTGATACATTTTTGAAGGATTAGGTATATTGATATTTTGAGTGGTTAGTGGAATGGTAATGAAAGGTGGAGGGTTCCCTTGGTTTAACATTCCTTGCAATATGGTATAATGAGGTGGAGGAATGTATGTTTGATATAGGAAAGGGATTTGTTGGAAGAGATGATGTCATTAAATTTTGCAATGGAAATGACACACTAGGACCTTGAGTCCATTGATTAAAACTATTCCCTTGCCCTATGTTTGAAGGATTGCCTTGTGCAAAATATGTAAACAAAGGGTTTGTAATCAAGGTACTCCTGGGAATGATAGAACTTGTAACCAAGGGATTGCTTTGAGATGGATTGATAGGAGATGATGTGGTAATGGTAGATGGAATGGATGAACCCACCGGAGGGTTGGTTAAAGATGTCCCTAGTTGCATTGAGGGTTGATTTTGTGATATGGTATTGGTATGCCCTTGTGTGCTACTTTGAGATTTTTGATCTGTACCACTTTTTGTGATGGTAGGTACACTTGTGGTACTCATAGATGTGTATGAAGATGGATGTCCCTAAAATGTTGAAGTGGTGCTGGATTAGTGAAGTTCAAGTGGAGTGTGTAGTTGTTTTAGATCCTCGAGAACAAGAGGAGCACCAAAGGTAGGTGTCCAAATAGTGGTGGGAGGTGGAGGATTGGTTTCAAGAGTACCAACAAGCACATTACTTTCAAATGGTAAGATGTGACAAAAATCTTAAGCAAGCCCAATTGCAAGACTAGGTATATAAGTTTTACTTAGCCCTTGTGATGGACTCATTAAATCTTGTTTGGAATCTTGTGCTACAAACATTGGGGAGATAGGAGGTACACTTTCAAAATATTGATGTTCTAAAATTTCTTCCCTAGTGAGCTCAAACGGATTGTTGGTGATGTCTTAGATTTCTTATAGTCCTAAAGGAGATGATGGTTGTTGTGATGGTGTAACCTAACTTCTAGGATCAAATTCTAAAGGATTTGGATCACTTGAGGTAAATGCACATAACTTTTTCTTTTTCCATGATTCTCTTGTGTTGCGATTTCATTTTTACCATAAATTTTGGGTCAGCGATGGGAGCATTGTGTTGAGATTTAAAATGTTTGAACTCTCTAGTGGACTCAAATTTAGGTAAAAGGGATGATCTAAGTCTTCTGGGAGTAATGATAATAATGGGGGATGAAAATATGGATGATGTGCGAAGTGATCCTTGCGAGTGTTTTGGGACAACACTTTTGACTTAAGTTTGATGTTGGGATGTTGGAATAAAGGATGATAATGAACTTATAAATCTCTAGGGTAGACTTGTGACCTTCAAGATAAACTAGTTCATAGATGATAACTATCTCAACTAGGTGCATGGAAAAGTGTTAGTGTATTTAAAATTTTGCAAAGATAGATGAGATGAAGGATGAAATTTGATGAAGGGGTGGATGAAATGTTTGACCCAATTTTGACTTAGAATGAACCTATGTTTTCCAAGAGCACAATAGTGAGAATGATGCTAGACCTCTAAAATGTTCCACTCCTAAAGATTCAACTATTGTATTGGAAATCTTCTGGATATTCAAAAAGTTGAATGTTTTGGCTTGTGAAGAATGTGTATAGGTTGGGGTTTCTTCTTATAGCTCATTCATAAAAATTTATCAACAATTTTTTCTTGTTTCTGTACAGTTCCTCGATGCGGTTGTTGATTGCATTTTCACTATAATGTCTAAGTTTATGGTGACGACCAGTTGACTTTCGTTTGGGTATCTTTACTTTGTGTGACATCATTTGTGGTTTCGACAAGACCAAGGTAGTTTCACTTTACGGTCCTGAATTGTACGAGAGAATCTCAGTGTTGTGAAAAAGACCATTATTTTGGCTCCAAAAGAAAGCATATAATTCAAGACTATACCTTGAAGCCTGTCTATAAAAGTTTGCCACTATCTTGTTTCTATTTTTGTGAATTGCCAAAATGTATTTTTTGAAAGCTTTTGGTTTAAGATTTCTAAGCTTGGAATGACGACCTATGGATCTCGTTTTGGGGATTTTGATCTTGTGTGAGATCATTAAAGAAGAAGATAATTATTTCCATGTGGGGGTGGTAATATGGGCCTTCTAGCCAAAATATTTGCTCTCCATTCTTCTTTATCCAAGATAGTTGCAGCAATTCTCCACTGATTTGATGTTTCTTTTGTTTCAAAAGTAAAGGTTCTCAAACTATTGATAATATTTGTTTGTTCTCCCTCAATGAATTCAAATTTTGGCTGAATTATAGCACCTAGAAGATCAAATTATTCAATGGGAGCAATCAGTCTCCAAATAGTCATGTGGGGTTCATTTGTGTGAAGTTTGTCTTGCTTAGATGAATTGATTTTACAAACACTCATATTTTGATTATGTTTTCAAAATAGATGTATATGTCAACAACATCATAACTTTCACAATGTCCATTTCATGAAAATCATGAGATTAAAGTCATAATTGCCTACATTATCTTTGGTAAATATGGGTTTAAGATTGATGTCAAGATATTTAGAAACCGCTAAGGATAAATCCTTAGGATAAGAAGAAATATCAAGGCTAACTCAAGAAGTCCATATTTAATCCAAAGTGATTGAAATTTTGGATAGTGAATATCTATTTTTGGATTGTTTTGAAATCAAGAAAAGTGTTAAACTGACTCACAAGCATTACAACCCTAGGATAGAAATGGCAATATTTTTTGTATTCCCACTTGGATTTCTCCAGCTCCGTTTATTCAAAGTAGATGATTAGAAGCTTGACCACAATGGCTCCCCTCCACGACACTCACTTTTGCAGGTCAGCCAAGCTTCAAGTTCTCATGAATCTCCCATGACAAAATTTTCATCTCTACTCAAAATCTCAAATATGTGGGATGGCTTTGGAGGTTCGACCTCTTGACAACAACAAATATTAAGGTATTGTTTTGGCTACTACTTAAGGGTTTGTAATAAGGGCATCTGGTTCAGAGGACACAATGATAAAATCCCTCAATAGGTCTTCCAATCCTTGGAACAATGTATTTATGCATCATAAAGATACTGTGGGAGAGCTATCATGTATCACCTTGTTGATTGCAAACTTTCCTTGCAACCACAAATTTGTATAGCAGATCGGAAGAGCTTGGCTTATGCTCATTACCGCTTGAGTCGTTCCCTTGGGGTGAGTACTTTTTACCAAGCCAGGCCCTCTAAAGATAAACAATAGCGAGTAAGTACATCCTTAGTTCGATCATCTTTGTTCGCATTCACAAAGAGAGAACACATGATATGCCTTTTCTCACACTAGCATGGTTGTTCAATTTTAAACCCAAATTGAAAGATGGAGGTGATTTTGCAACGTGATAGAGAATGTTTTTGTTTCTCAAGATTGCCTAACAGCGTGAGAGAATTGTATACGCATTCACTAGAAAAATTGAAAACCACAAAACAAAACAAACAATTGTCAATTTTATCCTTCAAAGCAATAATCAGTTAATTTTAAGCACCAATTGAAGGATGATTTTGTCTTGTTCAATTTTAAGCCCAATTGAAAGATGTGATGTGAGGGTTCAATCCAACTTTTAACATTCATTTTAAGCCCAATGGAAAACTAGTGCGTTGCCTAAAACTAAAAGCAAAAAAGCATGAAATTGGGTTATAATTGCCCCAAAGCATCAAACGCTAGTTACAATTATAAAATGTTTAGATAGAAGAGAAGTTCTTCAATTTCGCTTCATGCTTTTAAACCTGCAAAACCATTTTTAGTCCAGCAATAAAAACACAGTCATACATCAATTAGTAATCAGATAATCCAAAGAAATTAAGTCACATGTCAAAAAACAAACGTAAAGTTTCTTACCTTGGTCGAGGTCGCTGCACACGATGGCATCGTAGTTTGAACTTTGGGCATCGGTCTGGTGAATTTGAGTGTCACTCTATAGTAAAACCAATGAGCACAATTGTTTCACTATTTTAGTGGGCGTCACGAAAAATGAATGCATCGTTGTTTGAATTTTGAAAGTGTTGGTCTAGTGAATTTGAGCGTCGTCATTTTCGTTCCACAATAGTTAAAATTTAAATAAGTGTCACTATATTTAAATCAGCATCAACCAATTAAATACACGTCATTGTATTAAATTGTTCGGGCGTCATCATATGGAAACGCTATTTACATAGCATCGGTGTTTGTGGTTTCAGCGTCGTTATGACCTACAAAACAACATAAACATGGATTTCGAGATAAAAACAGTTAAATCATCAATTTTCCCTCCTTCTAGTGCTAGAATGTTGATCGCAAGATTCACCGATGTGGGCCTAATCATGCTTGATCCATGAAGAATTGAAGCATGACTGAACCACGGTTACTTGAATCTCAACAAGATCAATCAATCAAAATTGAAAGTAAACATTTTATCAAGAAACCTAACATACTGAAATTATGAAAGCTTAAAGAAAATATCTACTCTAATCTATTGAAATTTATCTTGTGAAATTGGTGTCGCGTTGATGTGGATCGACGACCCTTTCCCAATCCCGTGATAGTGAGCTTGTTTCAGTTGATTCTATGGAAGAGAATTGATGAAACCATGATTTTTGGTGTATGAAAATATACATTATGATAAAAATAAACATGATGCAAGCTAAGTTACCATGATTTTATGCTAAAATTGATCTAATTATGCAATTTCTATGCTAAGCCTAAGCTAATTTAAGCTAAAATGATGAAACCCTAATTTATTTACAAACTAGGATGGATGCATGGAAGCCATTAGTGGATAATCTAAGCTATTATGCAACTAAAGTAAATTTAAGTTAAATTAAATCTGTGCAAATTGAGAGTATGGACGTGAGTAAAATTAATAGCATAAGTTTTCTCTGAGTGATTCCTTGTTTATTTCTCCAAATAGTACGTTATTTATAGGAGAGCTCATAAAAATTAGGTGGTTGAGATCAAAAAGCTTGATCAACGGTTGAGAATGAAGGAGAGGAGAAGACATGGATCAAGGATTCTCATCAACGGATGAGAATCCAAGATCACATGGATCAAGGAAATGGTCAAGGGTGTTGATGTTACTAGGCAGCTTAGGGTTGCTTCTTCCAGCACACTCATTCCAAGAAGACACATAAATTAAATGATAGCCTAATCAGCTATTTAATTTATACTCATTGAGATTATTATTATTTACTTGGGCCGACCTATATTGTTATTTTGTAAATTTATTTTTTTTCTTGGTGGCCGACCTACTTGAGGAGATGCCTAAATTTGTATATATACAAGGTCATTCTTGTTCATTGATCATCAAAGTTCAATTAGCGTAATTCGCATTCCTACAGAAGTTCGCACTTAAGCAGTAGAGCATCATCTTGTAGCAGTAGGTCGATTTCAAGGAGAAACATATTCATTTGTCTTTGCATCTAGGAGAGGTTCTATTATTTATTGTATCAAATTCGACTATGTGTTGGGCATGTGTTGTAAGCAGATTTTTGCTCTTATTCTTCATCATATAAAGAGAAATCATTGTTGGGTTTTTCTCCCTTAGGAGAAGGGTTTTCCCAGGGTATCTTGTTGCGTTTATTATCTTATGTGTTGCATTTCCTGAGTGCTTTCAATTTTCTTTATCTAATCTATGAAACACTAACATGGTATCAGAGCGAGTCCAAGAAAAGATCTGATCAGATATATTATGCAGCCCGAAGATAAGGTATGGAAAAAGTTGTCAATGAAATAAGCTGGTATGTACCATTGGGACTGATGCATATTGCATTCAAACCTGATAAAAATCATTGAGTAAAGTTACTAATCTGATTATCATTGTTGGGCGTGTATCTCTGTGATTATTTTTTTTAAGAGCATAGTGTATATAGTGATTAAGTTGTTGGCCCAGAAGTTTTTGTTACTTTTTCCTCTCTGATCTTCGATCAAGAGTAACAACTTGGTGTGACCCAAGATCTAGCCATATTCATGATTTATCGGTCACTGCATAGGGCAGACTCAACTTTAACTCCAGGCAAACAATTGTTGATGAATCACTAGCAATTGAGAAATGTGCAGGGCCATCATTATCATTTTGAACAAAGCATGTTATAAGGTCATCATTTGCAAAAATGAAGATATAATTCCTGAGAGCCATTCAATCCATATAAGATCTGCTATGTGATGTCAGAGGGAAGAAGGATTTCAAAGAAACAAGAAGCCTACCTTTTCTGATTGGAACGAAGGATGGATTGCCTCTTACAAATACAGTTATGACTATGATGAAGAACCTTTTGGAGCCAAATCAAAATGGAGTATATGATATGTCTTGAGTAATAAGTTGTTTCAAGACTCACAGTCGTTGTATCATTTATTTATGTTTAGTTGCATGTTGATGGTAATGTGACAATCAGTTAAGGATGATGTTGATGCAAGTTCCATTGAGAATCAATACAAGGCTAAAGTCTCCTTGTTGTTTCATTCAACGTTCAAGTGCAACACTTAAGGAGATCCTGATTTCAGCAAGATAAGTATTCTTTTTTCTATTTATATTTCTGAATCTAGGGTAAAACTCAGTCTGTTGAGTTGTGCAAATCTGATAACATTTGTTTGATCATGTATGTAGTAAATATCATGTTTTCTCTTGAATTATGATCTAGTGGATGAGATCATTTGGTGTCACCTTCATGTGATCACTATGATAAGATTCTTTAGAATTATTCATTGCAAGTTGTATCATGCTAATTTGTGAAGATTGTCTTTTGTTATGCTGAGATTAACTCTTCCAAGAAATTGGGAGAAAGACATGTCATGATTGATGAATTAATTATCTATTACTCAGGAGATTTTGAATTTTGTGAGATAAGTATTGCATGGATGAATAATACTCATGAATTAGTAACTAATTCATGCTATAACATTGAGATGTTCAATCATGTATGCTCCTAGTTATGGTACGTCTATTTGAGATGGTTGAGTCCCATGATCTATTAGTAATCTCTTCTTAATGCTTTCAGGATAAATCAAGAAGCATAAGAGATTTCTTTCAAGAAGAGCTTGATGCATCCTATAGGTTGAATAATGGAGACTCTACTTGTAGCTATGAGACTAAGTGAATGGCCGAAGACATCTTTTCGAAGAGGAAAAATTGACCTTAAGAGGGAGTTCTATGACTCGCTGAGAATAAGTAAGGGTTGCAATGTTGCAAGGCCAGATGTACAATTATTGAAGTACCTCTTCAACAGTTGAGTTTTGGATTGCTCAAGTTAGTTCAACCTAGATTTAACATTGGTATCTCCCCAAACCTATTCAGAATAGAGTGATCTGGGATGCAGTCGAAGAGGACAACCCTGAATCTCTACAAAGGTGTGCGTTGGAAACCATTTTTCTAAGGCAAGCGTTGCAAGAAATCTTTGATAATGAGGTCAAGTGGTTGATGTAAGTGATTGAAGATTCAGAGGGAGCCTACTGAACCTAAAGAAGATGGTTTTGTTTCTTTGGATGATGTTTTAGTTGAGGTCTGCAATGATATCCTGGTATAGCAGGAAGCAGTCTTCTATGGAACTAAGTACAATAGAAGCTGAGTACATTACAGCTTGTGTGGCAACTCGAGAAGCAGTGTGGCTTCAAAAGCTTCATGCAGGATTGGTTGGAAAATCATTGAAGCCAACTTTCATCCATTGTGTTAATCAAATCTTTGAGAAGCTTTCTATCTTTCCAAGTGTTTCATGACAAAACTAAGCATACCACTATATCAGAGATATGGTACTGAGGAAAGATATTCAGTTGAGGTATATCAGCACTGATGGGCAGATGGAATTCATCCTCATCAAGCATCTCTTTAGGATAATGTTTATGTACCTTCGAGACAAGCTTGATATGGTGGAGAATGAAGCCCTAGCTGAGAGGGAGTCTCAGTATCAATGTTGCTTCTTTTAATGAGTTCTTCTTTGGGAGAAGTTCGAGGTGAAATTCCTTGGTAAAGAGTTCTTCTCTTAGGAGAAGTTTGACGTGAAATCCCTTGTTAATGCATTCTTCTCTTAGGAGAAGTTTGAGGTGAAAGACCTTGTTCCACCCTCTGGGAGAGCCATGGTGGATGTCATGTGTGTGACTCCATGATAGCATCATGTGAGGGAATCCATGATGATTTTTTTTGTACTTTTGTTTCACCCTCTAGGAGAACCATGGTGAAAGTCACAATGAGGTGACAATATCACATTGAGTGATGAGCACTTGTACATACCATCTATGGAGGTAGCCATGATGGTTGATATCACAATGAGGTGATATCCGATATCATGATGAGGTGATAAGCTCATGTATCACTATGAGGTGATATGTTTTGTGCAGCTGAAAGTATCATCCCTAGCTGAGAGGGAGTGTCAATGTTACTAGGTAGCTTAGGGTTGCTTCTTCTAGTGCACTATTCCAAGAAGACACATAAATTAAATGATAGCCTAATCGGCTATTTAATTTATACTCATTGAGATTATTATTATTTACTTGGGCCGACCTATATTGTTATTTTGTAAATTAATTATTCTTTCTTGGTGGCCGACCTACTTGAGGAGACACCTCAATTTGTATATATACAAGGTCATTCTTGTTCATTGATCATCGAAGTTCAATTAGCATAATTCGCATTCCTACGGAAGTTCGCACTTAAGCAGCAGAGCATCATCTTGTAGCAGCAAGTCAATTTCAAGGAGAAACATATTCATTTATTTTTGCATCTAGGAGAGGTGCTATTATTCATTGTATCAAATTTGCCTATGTGTTGGGCCTATGTTGTAAGCAGATTTCTGCTCTTATTCTTCATCATATAAAGAGAAATCATTGTTGGGTTTTTCTCTCTTAGGAGGGTGGTTTTCCCAGGGTATCTTGTTGTGTTTATTGTATTATGTGTTGCATTTCCTGAGTGCTTTCAGTTTGCTTTATCTGATCTATGAAACACTAACAAAGGGTTGGCATTCACCTCAAACAAACACACTTTTGACCTGCTCACACAGGTCAAAGGTAACTTTCTTGGGAGGTAAATGGGATAACTTGATTTTCAAGAAAACTAATTTGATTGGAGGAGAGAGAATATTCTTTAGAATATTTCATTAGATGAGGATAAAGGTGAATTTACAAATTAAAACAAAGTTTTAATTGTGTAAAAAGGATAAATAATATTCCATGGGAATATTCCCTTTGATTAGTTTAATTGCTAATTAAACAAGGTTTAATTTATGCAATTAGGGATTAGAGGAAATAGAAATATTTATCAAATTAAGATGACTTCGGAGATTAAATTAAAAATTTTGATTTATTTAATTTAATGGGATGAAGTGTTAGTGTGAAAAGAGATGAGTTAACTCGATTTAATTAATTAGGCTAATAGACGAAAATGATATAATTAATTAATTAGCTAGGCTAATTGAATTAATTAAGCGAAAAGAGGATGAATAAAGAAGAAATGATGTTAATAGACTTGATTCAGATGCATGACATCGATTAGGACATTTTTCAGTGTTTACACTATCCATTGGTTATAGTAATTGTCCCTACTTCTTGATTTTCCCTTATCTTCATGGTAATTGTCCTATTTATTATAGTCATAGAGAGTATCTTTTGTATATGGATTTTCCTTATATGCATTGAAAACGACTATCATATTTTATGTCTTATAACCATCTTTTATTATTTGAAATCTTCCTTTTTATAATTTTTTATACACAAATCGTTTCCCTTTGTTAATAGGTCTACCACTATTTAATGCTCAAGGAGACCTTCATGGTGAAAGTCTTTGCCATTTGTAACATGATTGTATTTAATAGAGCGTTATCCTCTTCAAAAATATGTTTTCATGTCTTCATGAACCTCTCATAATCCAAGGTATAGCTAAGAATTATCCATGTAGCTTGCACTTGACATTGTCATGGTGATGAATCATATGCAAAATTCTTATCCTCATTCATCACTGGACTCATTCTAAGTATTCATTATCTTTTTGCATAAAAAAAACCTTATCATTTCTATATGATCACTGCCCTTGCACAGTCCTTTTAAGTAACATTCATAAGGTTTATAAAATCTTGATCACTCTCTAGAATAGCCCATTAAACATGGGTTGTGATTCAATGCACTACATAATTGATATAGAACAACCACTTTGCATATCAACCAAAGTTATAGGCTCTTTATTGCAGCAAGAGGTAATGCTCTTGGATTATGTTATCATTACATTGTAACCTGTTAAACTTGAGTCAGCTTGAATGCACCCAATGATGATTGACACCTAATTGTGATGACAGTGATTAATTTGTACATGAATTGTGCTCATATGAGTGCCTCCATTTCTATAACAACAAAGCCACATTAAACTTGGGTCACACATTAATGCATCATGTATTTGTTATAGCACAACTATGCCACATGACCAATAGAGTTATGGATCACATAATTACAGTCACAAGAATTTTTTCCTCAGTTGTGCTCTTATGGCGATTCCATTACCATTGTAGCATAGCCCTTTGGAATTATATTGCTCAAATCCTCACATTGCTTATTTTCTCTTTGGGTGGATGGTAATTCAATGGCAGGGATTTGTATGCAAGTCATACTCATATAAGTGCCTTCATCACCATTACATAATAATACATTGGAATTTCCTTTCTTGAACCCTTACTTTATTTTATTATTATTAGGGTTTCTTAGTGATTATTCCATTTCCACGTGGCATATTGTTTGAACAATGGGAAAATATGGGGATGCTTTATATCCTAGGTCATAGAACACCACTATTCTCTTATTATCATGAAAGAATGTCCTGGGATCCCAAATTCGATTGACTATCAACACAGAGGTGAGTCAATTCTCAACAAAGGAGACCTAGAATGGGGTTCTTTAGGCTTTGAAGGATTCACCACCAAGCAAAATCTTGGAAAAGACAACTTTAACATTCAACTCACAAAACCTAGTAATGCAAGCCAAATAATGAATGCAAATGATGAAATTAAGCAACAACAAGTTAGGATGTGTGTACCTAAGAAGTCTAGAAATGTGATGAGGATTTTGGAAATGCAAAAATACTATCAAAATATGCTAGGGAGGACTAAGACACCCTTACTGTTTTCTTAGTCCCATTGCTATTTTTTTTGGGGGAAATGTGGAATCTTCGGATGTCGGAATAGGATTTGAAAGAATCTCTAAAAAATACCTTTGGGAGGACTAAGATGCCCTTGCTGCCAACTTAGTCTCATTTTGAATTTATAAAATCTTTGAACGTGATCCTAAGGCTCAATGTCTGCACTTCCTTCTTCTCATATCTTAGGTCCTGAAACCTCCAGATCTGGCCTGTAGGTGAGTTTTCATGAAGATGCCAACTTTGCAATGCAAATTTGCAACTTTATAACTTTTCACTTCAAATGATCTTCAACCTAAGTCTGCAAACACAAACACATAAGAGAGGAAAAACTTGTTGATTGTTAGTAAATGGGGATTTTCCTTGGTCAAACCCCTTGTTGGTAATTAAACCTTAGAATACAATGGAATAATGGAGGGAAATGATGAATGAACAAAATTATATGTTGCAACTCACTAAACCCTTGTTATGAAATCTGAAAACTTGTGTGAGATGGTTAGCTTGAATGTAGATCTTTACCTAAATGAATTCTTGATAGATCTTGACTTGAATTTCTTGCTTGAATCAAAACCCTACATCACAAGTGTTAGCTCAAAAACACACATGATGCAAGAATATCCTTGATATGATGCTTGAACCTTGATGATGGCTCCAAATTCTTGATGAATTTCTCTTGAATGCTCTTGAATGCTCTTGTAAACTTGCTAGGATGATTTCATGAATTGCTTAGATTCTTGGATGATACTTGGATTAAAATGAGTGAAAGAACCTTGTATTTATACTTATCCATGCTTGATATCTCGAAATTACACCACACCAAGCCGATATATGAATTCATTAATTAAAGGAGGCTAAATTGTGCCAAGATTTGAAATTAAATCCCAAAAATAACTTTAGGGGGTCTAAGATACCCTAGGTGGCCTCTTAGTCCTGAGGCTTGAAACTCAAGGCATAGACTCCAAAAAGGGGCCCATTTAAGGTGCATTTCAAATCAAGGTCCCAAAACCTTTGAAGGACAAAGACACCCTAGGTGACATCTTAGTCCCAATCCAAAAATCAAGGACACACAACCAGAATCATTAAATTATCATTTATTCTTTAATGTTTGTCAGGATTAGCCATAAAAAGATACAATTTATTAGGCTTGTGAATGCAAAATAGGACCAATTAATACATAAATAAGGATAAATAAAGCAAGGCGGGCCCAAACAAGTGTGAAAATGCAAGGGTATGCATTTTCCTACACTACATTTAGCCCCCACTTTAGTGAGAGGATGAACTTGCTTCAAACTCACACTAAAGTATCCAACCACACAATCAAGAGGGGTTCAAATGTATGAATTCTAGTAAGATAGGATGAAAATGACCAAGCCCCCAGGATCAAGATCCTATGGAAAACCAACATAAGCACAAAGGAACACACTTGTGGATGATATATGAAGCCATAACCAAATCGCAAACATACACCATCAAAGATAGAAAAATGAATAAGGAAAAATAAAAATAAATAAAAATGCAACGGATCAAGCTTCGACTAGCTATCCAATGCACTGTGGACCGGGTCTAGGCTATTTGTCCAAAAAAGGTTTACAAGTGGAACGTGTTGTCCACTATGTAAACAAAACACATGCTCACAAGGACTAGTGAGGCTAGTTTTCCACTAAGTGAGCCCCAAGAGATCCATATCAAAGCCATACCTCCATGACTTTAATAAGTCACAAAAAGAAAATGCACACAACAAGAAGGATGTTCGAAGGGATTTTTATTAGTTTGTGTGAGGTCTTAATCTTAGGGGAAATTGTTCCTAATGTCTCCAAGAGAGGACTGATCAAAGGACAAAAGATTCACAACTTAGGGAATGCAATGCATTGCATCACCACTAAGAGGAATGTAATATGCTAAGATAGATCAAGCTCTTGAAGGAAATTACTCCTAATGTCATGACAAAGAGAAAACACATCGCATGAAGTAAGAAAATCACATCAAGGAACATGGAAAAATGCAAATGAAATCATGTCAAATTAATTCCAAAATAATACCAATATATGCCCCACTTTAAATAAATTACTAAACACAATGTTGTGAGCAATTACTTTAAAGTACAAAAAACATGAAAAAGGAAAAGAGGGTTTTCCCCCAAAAACACATAAGGGATCTATGGATTCGGGGTCAGTATCTGCAATGATATTAGAGAGATAGGAGTTGTCTTCATTCCCCAAATACACATATAACTGGAAGAATGACACAAAGAGAGCGAAAAAAAAATGAAAAACCTTTTGAGTCAACATGGAAGAGACATAGGGTGTCTCGACGCCTTGTGTCATCCCCAAAAGGAAAACACAAGACAAAAATGCAAATGAAAGGAAAAGAAAAGATAATGAAAAATATTTTGGGTCAACATGGAAGAGACATAGGGTGTCTCGACACCTTGCATCCTCCCCAAAAGGAAAACACAAGAGAAATATTCAAATGAAAGGAAAAGACTAATGAAAAGGAAAAAGCTTACGACATATAGAAGAATGAAGGTACAAATAGAGGAATGCACAAAGCGAGGAAACATCAAACAATATAGTGGATCACATTACACACATGCAATGAAACAAAAGAAAAGAAAATAATACAAAATGCTAGTAAGGCATAGGTGATTCAACCTAAATTAGGTCATCCACCTCCCAATCTTAGTCTGTATAAGTGGAAGGTAGATAATGAACCTAAGGGACGATAAAAAATGTATTACTAGGACAAGGCTATCTAATTATTGCCCCCACTGAGTTCAAAACAATAATGAGCCAAGGTTGGTGATGAGAAAGATCATGTAATAGTGAGAATATAATTTTCTACAACTATTACATGATAAGGGCGGAGGGCGGGGGGGGGGAAGGATAGGCTATACAATCACAAGATGGAAATCATTGCCATTGAAGTGAAATATTTTCAATACTAACTTGAATGCATGACACTCATCGATATTGTGTCTAAGATTTATGTGTTATCGACAATGTGGAATATTTGCATCTTTAGGATATAGTGTGAACCTATCTTTCATTGGTGGTAATGTTATTAATTCTTTGTTCAAAATCAATTGCAATTTATTTCACTTTCAAGTGGTGAACGAGGGGGTTGTAGCTTTTGTAATTTGTAAGGTCTTTTGTGTTTGCTAGATTCACTAATTTCTCGAGTTGTAGATTGAAGAGGAGGACCTAAGGTGATCCTATCATCCTTGTCATTGTTTTGAATCATTGTTTGTTCTTTAGGAAGAAGGACATTCATATTGGGAGGAGAATCTAAGATCATTGTACCATCACTATGGAGCCTTAGGTATTCTTTAGGAGCACTTATGTTGTGAGGGGGATCTTGATAACCTAACCCATTTATGTTTTCATTAGTTGGTATTTTCTCTAGGAGTTGATGAATTTCATGTTCACTTGTTGTATCACATCCTTGTTTACTCAAAATTGTGGACCCTTTCCCATATGTTTCTTCTAGATTGATTGGAGTTTTTGTTACTTTGTTATCATAAAATGGTTGAGTATTTACTTGTTTAGAGGAGCTAGGTTCACCTATTGTAGGGAACTTATGTTCAACTTTTTCTTTGGTTTCAGGATTTAAGTAACCAAACATATCAAGAGGTGATATTGTAGGGGGGTTTGGTTGTGTCATGGATGGATAAAAGGATGCATTAGCTACAAGTTTATTAAGACAATCATTTAGGAACATATTCATGTTTTCATCATCTTCTCTATTGATTTCAACATCACGAGGAGGACATGCATTAGGAGTTGAGTGAGCATGAGTAAGTTCAATTTCGTTAGGGTCATTACCAAAGGCACAAATTGACACATATACAAAATATATCAAGGACATCCAAAGCTTTCCAAAGCACATATCCATGATGCAAGATTGAAAAACTACACTTGAAATAAAATAAAATGAAATAATAGAAATTCTGCAAACTGTAACAGAAAACTGAAAGCAGCCAATAGAAGCACATAGAAGCAATTTCAAATTCTGAAAACTACAAAGTCAAAGTCAATAGGGAATAAGCCTCCAATAAGGGCGTCTTAGTCCTACTAGTGAAATTTTGAGGTTCCATAAATTGGAATAGAATACAAACTGCACAAAGAGGGTTCTGAGCCAAAACCCACATAGGGATTAAGACGCCAGTAAGGGCATTTTAGTCCTAACAAAGGTTTTTTTTAGAAAAACAAAAAAATCTGTATTTTTTACAGTGTTTCCAGGTTGCCTACTCAGGGAGCTAATGTTTAGAAATAGAAAATTTTGTAGATGAATGCAAGAAAAAGTGACTAATGATAAGAAATTGAATGCAAAGTTGAATGCAATTTTTTCAATTTTGAATGCAATAACAATGTTTTTAAATGAAATTAGGTTGATTAACAATGCACTTTTCATTTTTTCAATGAGATAAGATGAAGCAAGAAAGAAAAAATGCAATCTATATGCACTTTCACTAATGCTAGATGCAATGCGAGAATGAATGTAACCTAGATCTAGGACCTTAATGAACTCCAAATCAAAAAAATGAATGCTCTAAAATGTCAGGTTCACGAAAATGAACAATGGGAAAATGTGGGGATGCCTTATGGTCTAGGTCATAGAACACCACTATTCTCCTATTACCATTCAAGAATGTGCTAGGATCCCAAATTAGGTTTACTATCAACACAAAGGTGAGTCAATTATCAATAAAGGAGACCTATGAGGGTGTTCTTTAGGATTTGAAGGGTTCACCACCACACAAAAGATTACAAAAGACAACTTAACATTCAAATCTAAAAACCTAGTAATGCAAGCCAAATAATGAATGCAAATGATGAAATTAAGAAACAACAACTTAGGATGTGTGTACCTAAGAAGTTTGGAAATGTGATAAGGATTCTGGAAATGCAAAAATGTTGTCAAAATATGCTAGGGAGGACTAAGATGCCCTTATTGTTGTCTTAGTCCCACTGCTATTTTTTGGGGGAAATGTAGAATCTTTGGATGTCCAAATAGGATCTGAAAGAATCTCTCCAAAATACCCTTGGGAGGACTAATACGCCCTTGCTACCAACTTAGTCTTGTTTTGAATTTCTAAAATCTTTGAACGTGATCCTGAGGCTCAATGTTTGCACTTCCTTCTTCTCAAATCTTAGGTCCTAAAACCTCCAGATCTGACCTGTAGGTGAGTTCCCGTGAAGATGACAACTTTGCAATGCAACTTTGCAACTTTGCACTTCAAATGATCTTCAATCTAAATCTGTAAACACAAACAGACAAGAGAGGAAAAACTTGTTGATTGTTAGTAAATGGGGGTTTGCCTTGGTCAAACCCATTGTTGGTAATTAAACTTTAGAATAGAATGGAATAATGGAGGGAAATGATGAATGAACAAAGTGCTATGTTGCAACTCACCAAAATCTTGTTATTAAATATGAAAACTTGGGTGAGATGGCAAGCTTGAATGTAGATCTTGACTTGAATGAATGCTTGATAGATCTTGACTTTAATTTCTTGCTTGAATCAAAACCCTACATCAAAAATGTTAGCTCAAAAGCACACATGATGCAAGAATATCCTTGATATGATACATGAATCTTGATGATGGCTCCAAATGCTTGATGAATTTCTCTTGAATACTCTTGAATGCTCTTGTAAACTTGCTAGTATGATTTCATGAATTGCTTAGATTCTTGGATGATGCTTGGGTTAAAATGAGTGGAAGAACCTTGTATTTATACTTATCCATGCTTAATATCCTAAAATTACACCACACCAAACCGACATATGAATTCATTAATTAAAGGAGGCTAAATTGTGCCAAGATTTGAAATTAAATCCCAAAAATAACTTGAGGGGGGCTAAGATGACCTAGGTGGCATCTTAGTCTCGAGGCTTGAAACTTAAGGCACGGACTCCAAAAGGGGCCCATTTAAGGTGCATTTTAAATCAAGGTCCCAAGACCTTTGGAGGAAAAATATGCCCTAGGTGGCATCTTATTCTCAGTCCAAAAATCAAGGAAACAACCAGAATCATTAAATTGTCATTTATCCTTTGATGTTTTTCGGGATTAGCCATAAAAAGATATAATTTATTAGGCTTTTGGATGCAAAATAGGACCAATTAAGACATAAATAAGGATAAATAAATCAAGGCTGGCCCAAACAAGTGTGAAAATATAGGGGTGTGAATTTTCCTACACTACATTGTTAAAAGAAACCAAGCAAAAAATCATCATGTTTTTAGTTAACTCTTGCTAACATACTTTTGGATAAATGTTTGACTGCATTACTTCGAGTGTGAAGAATTTTGTTTTATGCTTATAATGCATTCATTGAGAGCTGTAGTAGAAAGCTTCTTATGTTAAAACTCATCCTGTAAACTTTCTTTAAGCTACATTTAGGAGGCTTCATGGATTTTTTGTGATTCATACAACTTTTGTTTTAATAGTAAATGACATCAGATTCTTACTAAACTAAAATGATTTATTTATTATGGTTTTATGATGATTAAATGTTTTATTTAGAAGGGGTTAATCTATGGAATTTTTATGTGTAGGAAGAATAGATTGTGATACAACATTTGGGTATGGATGGTTCAAGAAAACTTGGATTACTATCAGTGACATAACCAAGTTGGAGAGTACTTTGAGCCAGTCTGAAACACTTTTGGGTGTTTTCGCTCAGAAGAAAAACCTGAGTATAGGAATAAAAATGTCGGTGGACAAATAAAATCATAAATATTTTGGTCCAATTTCAGATCCAATTTGAGGTTGTGAATATCGGACAGAGGAAGTTCTTTTTTTCTAATAAAATCATAAATCTGCTAGTCCAATTTCACATCCAATTTGAGGTCATGAATATCGGACAAAGGAATTTCCTACATTTTAAAGATAAAATCATAAATCTGTTGATCCAATTTGAGGTTGTGAATCTCTAATAGAGAAAGTTCCTACATTCTAAAGATAAAATCATAAATCTACTTGGTCCAATTTGAGGTCCAATTGTAAGGATTTTTCCTTTTAATTATACTTTCTGACAATTGGCTCGATACAAATTGTTAATTTAGAATTATGGTATTCTAATATTTTCAACCCTCATTTCAAGGAAGAGCTCTGAAGATGGTTCCTTCAGATGGAGACTACACGTTTCCGCTATAGGTTCCATCTAGAAACACTAGAAGCTCAGGTATTGTCATACTCAGAGCATATTTAATGCCGATATGGATATGTTCTAACCTGTAGTTAATTGTTCTAGCATAAAAAATAGGCTAAATAATTGTTCATATACCATTATTTCTAATTCAAAATTTCTATAGATTACTCTAGGAAAAAATCACAAGGGGAGTCTATACATAAGACACAATTGTTTCAAATTTAAAATTGTTGGTTCTTTCACAATTATTTTCTTCATTTATTTAATCTAAGACAAACTGTTGTATAGAAGATTCTCTCAAAATCATAGTAAAATCCTTTATTCTGAGAAGACTGTTCAGAATCTTCCCATCATAACAATGAACAAAAGAATCAGTCATTAACCTAAACTTTGCAAGAGTTTCATCAAATTCTACTTTTCCACTCTCTTTTCCATTCTGAATTTTATTACCAATTTCATCCATGTAGAACTTCCTTAGCCTGTAGATCCTGCTATTAGCCATAAATTTACCAAGTGTCGAGGATAGCTTTGAGTTTTTACCCAAGAAACAATTGAAAAAAATTGGCCTTACCAGATACAATGTGTTGAGAATCTCTTTGAAGCTATTTTATAAAAGATTTCTTGAGAGTATAATGTGTAGTTTTGAATTAACCTTTTTGCATGTGTTCCATATCTTTAATCGGATATTTCAAGCTTAATGACCTTCATCAAGAACGAGCAGACCTGGGCTCTCTAAAATCATTTTTCCAATATGCTTAGCCTTTTCAAGAAGGCTCACATTTATCTCAAAAGTTAGGTATACAAAAATATTGTAGCCAATAACAAGCACACTTTTTCTTCTATGCCACCCACTTGTGAGACAAATGTGAGCCTTCATGAAGAGACTGAGCATATTGGAAAACTAATTTTAGAGAGCATAGGTCTACTCGTTCTTGATGAAGGTCATCAAGATCGAAATAGTTGATCAAAGATATGGATTTCATGCAAAAATGTTAATTCAAAACTTCACATTATACTCTCAAGAACTCTTTTCCAGAATAACTTCAAAGAGCTTTTCAACACATTGTATCTGGTATGGCTGAATTTTTTCAATTGTTGCTTGGGTAAAAACTCAAAGCTATCTTTGACACTTGGTAAAGTTATGGCTAATAACAAGATCTACAGGTTGAGGAAGATCTTTATGGATGAAATTGGGAATAAAATTTGGAATGGAAAAGAGAGTGGAAAAGTAAAATTTCATGAAACTCTTGCAAAGTTCATGTTAATGACTTATGCTTTTGTTCATTTTTATGATGGGAAGATTCTAAACAGTCTTCCCAAAATTTTACTATGATTTTAAGAGCATATTCTATACAACGAGCTGTCTTAGATCAAATAAATGAAGCAAACAATTGTGAAAGAGCCAACAATTTTGAATTTGAGACAATGGTGTCTTATGTATAGACTCCCCTTGTGATTTTCTCCTAGAATAAGGTATAGCAATTTTGAATTAGAAATAATGGTATATGAAAATCTATTTAACCTATCTATTATGCTACAACAATTAACTACAGGTCAGAACATATTCATATCAGCATAAAATAGCAAATGCAATTCACCTCAAACTCTACTGTGGTAATTGCTTTGTAAGGAATTTTGCACTCCACGAGCATTCTCTATGCACATTAGTATGTTGGTTATTATCTTGATCTCCTCTGTGATCAAAAGAACAGTGAAGTTCATTGCATAACTCGTGACCATTTTGGAGTGCTATGATCCAGTGCTCTTTTACTTCTTACTCACTGTGTTCTCAATCACTATGTGCAAATGACTTAGAGGATATATCTTTGTCACCATTTAACAGTAACTTTCAATTTTTTTTGGACTGTTTGATAGTGTTCTTCCTTTCTCAATCCTACAGGACAAAGGACAATTCACAGTTTGCAACTCTCTAACAATGATATTCCTTTCAGTGATCTCAGGCACCTAATTCAATGTGTTATCTTCTTCATTTCTCGGTGCTAACAATGCTTACACAGTGTTTTATCAATCACAGTTATAGTGCTCCTTCATTTGAAGATATCATGTTGCTTAGATAGTAATGTTTCAGTGAATTCATATTTTTTCTTACAAACGTCTTGTTGCACTTGTAGAGTTTTTTGTGCATAAGATGTAGTCAACATTCCTTTAAATGGAGCTCTTTTGCAAAGGCAGTAGGATAATGGTGTCAATAAAATAACAATGTTAGTGAGAGGTATGATAGTAGATACTCTAAGAATGGAAAGTGTAATTTTTTGACAGTAAAAGAATCATTTATCTACTCAAATCTTGATACAAGTTTCCCTAATACATAAGATAGTGTATAATGTACTCTATTCCATGGTATCCACCTAATTCCATACCACCCAAAGAAGTAATGACTGAGAGTATATGTGCCCTATATTTTGCAGCCCAAATGTGTCTTTCTAATAATTTTCCACAATTAGGAAGAAGGCATGTCATGAAATGTTTGTTCCCACCCAAAACTAAGCCTTACAAATAATGTTTGCACCTATACAAAATACCATAAGATGCTTCAAAATACTGCTCTTGTTCTTCCTAGGTCACTCCTAAAGAGTTTGTATTAGTATTTGTGGGCTATTTACAATAGCTTATCCATTAATGAGAAGGCTCCCCGCATTTGCTAATTGAATAAATTTTCATCTACTCTGCTTGAATGTGTAATGTGATGTAGCACATTCAATTTCACAAGGAACAGTTTGAGAGAAGAATTTTGAGACTTGATATCCATAGAATCCAACTTCTTGCAACACAAAATGTAGAACCAACATTCAAGGAAGGTGCTTTCAATATTGTTATTTCTAAGTGAGCACTCATGCTATCTCCCAGTTTTCTTCCAACTAACCGGTTATATGAGTGATTATTTCTCATTAAGGCATAAGCATATTTGGAAGTGGATTTTTATCAGATATTGTAGTTGCAAGTTCCACTTCGGATCACCAAAGCCTTCACAAAAACTTCTGCACAACCACCGCAACACCGCATGGCTATTGTTGGGCCTTCACAGTGAAGCGGGGAAAGCTCCCTACATCACTACAAAGGCCCAACAATAGTCGTGCAGTGTTGCGATGGTTGTGTAGAAGGTTTTATTAAGGCTTTAGTGATCCGAAGTGGAACTTGCAACTACAATCTTTGATAAAAAACCACTTCCAAATATGCTTTTGATGGATGTTCATATCCTCATCTAAAGGTCCAATTCACACACAAGAAAGAAGGATGCTTTCAAAGGTTGAGGAGTTGGGCTTTACACCCACTGGTTGCATTTTCTTAAAAATTTCTAAGGAATTTTTAGAAAAACCCATTTTGAACATATCCTTCAATCGCGATATTCCATGATATCACATTTCTTTGAGGCATTTTTTGAAATTGTTTGCTTGCCTTGTCTATGCTTCCACATTTTCATGTATGTCTAGCAGGGCACTTGTAACTACAACATATGACAAAAAAATCCATGTTGTTATGCTTTGATGGATGTCCCTTCATTATTACTAGATATCTGATGTAGTGCACATTATTATAGTGCAAGCTTATTTTTTAGATTGTTTCATTTGGTATAACCAATATTCTCCACAAGAACATTGTCCTTGTTTTAAATGATCGAAATGGTTCACATCTCTCAAAAAAATTTCTCTTACAACAATCTTGGAGATGAATTTAGATGCAGTGTGAAAATCATTACTCAAAGGTTCTTAACAACTCTAATATTTGTACCAGGGGTCATGTTTAACAAACCAAATGCAATTGCTAACTTTTCACTATGGTGGCAAATAAATGATTATTTTTTCTTCTATTCCACAACATTAAGTAAAAGTATTGAATCTGGAAATACCCTATTGCCTTCATTTTCCAAGCCAATTTCTCCATTTTTGTATAGCTCTCCCATGTTTGTGGATGTGATTTGTCTCCTACAATTTTTTAATTGATTTATCTTTCTGCTATGTTTGGACTTACTTTTGTAAACTTGTAATAAATAATGCACTTTTGTTCTTTCTAAATTGAGATTAATAGTAATTTTTTTGGTTGTATTGAGGCATAGCTTCATTCATGGTGGAAAAGTCATACCATGTTGCTCATATCAGATGGCACGTTGCATATAAAGGAGGAAATATTCTAGCTAGGTTATTGTTGACTGCATTGAAGGAGAGAGCTTCATTTATGGGACATGATCAACACTCTCCTTCTTGGATTCTACATGTTACAACTTGCTCCAAGAAGATTGCCCATGTTGTAGAAGTTTTAAGAGATGAAAGGGGCATGTGCCCGCATTGAAGGGCTCCAAGCATTTGTTTCCATCATTGCAAAGTTTTTTGGAGAAGTTTCTTTCTTGCAGTCATTTTTGTGTAATATTGTAACTCATATTTCTAGTCTTGTGACTGAAAATTAAAATTTTAATACTCTATTTATAAGTTGTAACTAGAACACCTTTCTTTTATTAATAAAGTTCATCAATTTTTCCTTCTCAATGGTTGTCTTATTGTGTGTAATTGATGATTGATGTGTATTTTTGTGTTTTATGTTTAAACCCTCAAATATCTCAATCAATTAAAATGACTAAATATACTACCAAATTGATTAAAATTAATGAATAAATAAGTGACCATATTATAGCAATCAATGATTAAATATATCAATGAATAAAAAATGACTAACTAAGTGACCAGATTACACCAATCAATGACTAAGTATACTACCAAATTGATCAATCAAAACAACCAATAAATGACTAAAAATGGTTTAGTCATCAATTTAGTCGTGTTATAAATTGTTAGGGTTAGAAGGCAGATATATAACAAGTTAAATGCAGATTTAATCAATAAAATAGAGAAATAAAACACACATAGAAAACTATAGTAGAAACAAGAAAACACAAAGAATTTAATGTGGTTCACCCAATTTGGGCTACATCCACAAAATCGTAGCCATCCAATGATTTTATTATCCAGTGCAAAACATATTACAATCTCCTAAACAATGCCATGCTACAACTCCCCATTCTACAACTCCCCATTCCAACTGCTTATAACAAGCTTTTAGAAGCTTCTAGAAATTAGGGTTCTACAAAGTCACTTTTTTTCTTTTTTGGTGACGAAGTGAAAAAAAAGGTAAAAAAAAATCTCAAGGGACAAAAATCAGTGAATAAAAATGACTAAATAAGTGACCAGATTACAAAAATCAATGACTAAATATATCAGTGAATAAAAAATGATTAAATAAGTGACCAGGTTACAATAATCAATGACTAAATATACTACAAAGTTGATCAATCAAAACAACCAATAAATGACTAAAAATGGTTGTCATCAATCTAGGCGTGTTATAAATGATTGGAAATAAACTAATAATGGTCATGTGACCATGTTTAGACATTTTTAAGCAATTACTAGTAGTTTTTCAGTAGTTTATTATTGTTTCTATACTAGTGTAATCTTGCATACCAAGCTTTGGGAGCTTGCTTCAACCCATATAGTGCCTTCTTCAACTTACATACCATGTCTAGTTAATCTAACAACTAAAAACCTTCTGGTTGTTCCATGTAAACCTCTTCTTCTAATTCTCCATTCAGAAAAGTAGACTTCACGTCCATCTAATAGACCTTAAAATCTTTATGTGTTACAAATGCCAAAAACATTATGATAGCCTCCATCCTATCCACAAGAGAAAAATTCTCCTCAAAATCTATACCTTCTACTTGTGAGTAACCCTTACACACAATTCTTGCCTTATTTCTTACTACTTCTCCATTCTCATTCAGCTTGTTCTTGAATACCCATTTGGTTCCAATTATGTTTTTGTTTTCTGGTCTAGGGACCAATTCCCAAGTCTAATTTTTCTCTATATGCACAATTTCTTCCATTACCTTCATCTAATGCTCATACTTACATGCTTCACTCATTGATTTAAGTTCAACTTTAGAAAGTAAACACAAATTTACCTCAACTTCAATAGCTTTTTTTCTTATCAATACACCTTTCCTTTTATCTCCAATGATGTGATCTTTGGAATGATTATTTTGCACATACTCAGTGGTTGTAGGGTTCTTCTCTAGAGCTTCTTCCTCTTCATTTTGCACTTCTTTTTCATCAGGAATTTCTTCTACTTCTCTGCAATCAGGTTCATCTGACACATATCCATCTACTGCAATAGAATTTTGCAAGTTTTCATCAACTTTAATATTTGCACTTTCAACTATCTTTCTGAACCTTTTGTTGTAACATCTGTAAGCTTTGCTTCTAATACAATATCTAAGGAAGATACCTTAATCAAGCCTTGCATCAAACTTTCCTAAGTTTTCTTCTTCTCTTTTGATGTAATATTTTCTTCCAAACACTATAAAGTATTTCACAATAGGAATCCTTCCATACCATAGCTCATAAGGAGTCTTTTTGCTATTAGATTTAGCTTTAACTCTATTAAGTATGTAAATAATAGTATGAATATAGCTTCTCTCCAATAGACTTCTAGTAGATTTTCCTATTTCATCATATTCCTTGCAGCTTCTTGAATAGTTTTACTTTTCCTTTCGACAACTCTATTATGTTGAGGAGCTCTAGGGGTAGAAAAATGCCTCTTTATTCCATGAACTTCACAAAACATGTTAAACTCATTGGAGGTGAATTCACCACCTCTGTCATACCTTAAGCATTTTATCTTCAAATCCATTTCATTATCAACCATAGCTTTAAATGCCTTGAATTTATCTAATGCATCAGATTTCTCTTTAAGAAAAGTAACCCATTTCATTCTAGAATAATCATCAATCAAAAGCATAAAGTACCTATCACCTTATAGACTTCTCACCCTTGTAGGACCAAAAATATCTCTATGCACTAATTCCAGCGATCCGATAGTCGATTGTTCCTTTCCCTTAAACTACTCCTTGTTTGTTTTCCAAATTGACAACTCTCACAAACAACATTGATAGGCTTTGTGATTCTAGGTAAATCTCACTACATCAACCAAACTAATTCTTTCCGATTATCAAAATTCATGTGAAACATCCTCCAATGCTATAACCGACTATCATTAATCTTTGACATAAATAAATAACCATCAACACCCTTAAGATGATAGATGTTTCCATTTGTTCTCTTAGCAATAGCAATAACAGTTTCAGACCCTTTCTAGATCTCACATGCTTCATCCTTAAACACAAGATTATACCATTTGCTACACATTTTTCTAACATTCAAGTGATTATGTCTTAAGCCCTTAACATAGTAGAAATTGTCATTATTATGCTTTCCATCAAAACTAATTGAACCTATTCCACAAATCTTTTCTCTTGAATCATCTCCAAATTTAACTAATCCTCCATCATACTTTTTAAGTTTTAAAAACTTACTTTTGTCTCTGGTCATATGGTTGCAGTAGCCACTATCAACAACCTAGTAATTCTTATCTCTTTGACATGAAAATTAGATACCAAAGTACCTTCAAACTTATCCTTCATCTCTGGAATACTTTCCTTCACACAAATTTCAGGGTTAACAAAACCAAATTCTTCTTTTATAGCCAAAAAAAACATTCATTATCATCAAAATACCCATAATTAGATTCATCATCAGAAATACCAGCATCTTCTTTCACATAGTAAGCTTTCTTAATCATCTTCCCTTTTTTTTTCCTTATTCTTATTGTTTATATCTCTTTTTGGACATCTAGAAGCATAATGACCTATACTGCCACAACTAAAACATTTGAAAGGTAATTTACCTTGATACTTACTAGTGCCCTTTTCCATCCTTCTCACAAAGATAGTTTCCAAATCATCAAGGTCTTCATCACCTGAATCTTCAACCCTTTTCAATTTACCAGTCTTGAAAGCAGTCTCTACTTTTGTACTTTTCTTCAGTTGTCTCATTTCAAATATAGTCAAAGTACCAATCAACTAATCTCTGGAATAATTATCAAAATCAACTGTTTCCTCAATAGAAGCTACCTTTTCATTGTAACAATTTGGAAGAAATCTAATAAATTTCTTCACCATTTTAAATTCTTTAACTGTTGCACCAAGGCCTCTCATATTACTTACCAATTCATCAACTCTCTGTATGTAGCCTTTTATTATTTCATCTTCATACATATGCATCATTTCAAATTGTGCCTTCAAGTCCGTCCTACAACTTTTCTTGTTTGACCTTTGGATCTCCTTCATATATGCTTTCTAAATTATCTCAAGCTTCTTTATAAGTCTCCAAACTCATAATTTTAACTAATTTAGTATTTGAAAGACTTCACGATAATGTACCTTGCCCTAAAATTGATCTCATGTGCCTTGATTTTTGCACTTGTACTCAGAAAAATTAGAAGTGGAGTGTATGTATTCTGATAAGCCTTCTCAATCTCATAACCCTGAGCACACAAATATCCTTCCATCTTTGTCTTCCAGAATGCATAATCCGATCCATCGAATCTAGGATATTCCCAAGGAATCTTGTTCACCATCCTAGATCTACCTCAAGTGGTTAAGCTCTTCTTCAAGGAACCAAGCTCTTATGCCAATTGTTGAAATGAACAAGACAACTAAGAGGGAGGTGAGTTAGTTGTAGCAAATTAAACCCTCAAAAGTAATCATATCCATAAGCATTCATTACACCCTTATTTTGTTAGATTGATTAAACATGAAATGTAGATAACAAAAACTGCAATCACAACACCATACACATGAGAACACTATATTTATGTGGAAAAATCAATGATGGAAAAACCAAAGTGAGGATTAGCTCACAATTTAAGTAATAGAAAAATTGGTACAAAGGGGCTCACTTCCAAAATAGGACACACTATCCAAAAAGCTCAAAACTAGGGCTCACTACCATAGAAAGAATATAAGAAGATAGAAGAAGAATGTTACACATAAAACATTTATCAATGCAACAAGGAGGCCACCACAATTTCTCACACTTTTTCAATCTCACATGAAATATTTTCGATGCCTTCAGCAAATTGCCTTCAAAAACCCTAACATGAATTTCACACTGCTCTGCTCAATTCGCATCACACATATTACTCACATAAATCTTTCATCTATCTTGATTCTTACTCTTTCGTACTCTCTTGCATCAACACCATACATATTTATATCAAGTTCTACCTCAAAAAATTTCTCCAATGTCGGCCACTATCCATTATACATTCAAATTCAAAATAGGTCGGCACCTAAAAATTCTCATGATGGAAAGGAATGAAAGGTGACCTACATAAATCCTTAATTAGGAACCAAATAGATCCCAACACACTTCAACACACTTCCATAAGCCTCGCATGTAGTGTTAAACACAAGGTCAACCAACACCCGTGAAAAACACCATAGACATTAAGTACACACTTCCTTAACTCAAACCAAAAGTTCTAGACAACATAATTCACTTGAAATCAATCTATAATAATCCATGAATAACTTAAGATTCATCAAACACTTCAGCCAAGCTTGCATCAACAAATACTTTAACTCAGAACAACTGATAACCCTTAATTGCATGCTGATAAATGGAACTCTCATTGTACTACACCAAATCAATTAAAAACTTGAACATAGAAAGATAAAAGAATTATAATAAACTTCCCAAATCTTCACAACTTGAATCCAAATAATGGAGAAACATGGAGCAAATACATTTCTCCTAGACCATAGAAAACATCACTGAACAACTGGTTCACGCTAGTGAAAATATCTCACACTGTACAATGATCTAGAAACCCAAATTTTGAATATATCAACCTTTTTCAACCTTGAATAACCTTTAAGATCCACATAGGTATAGCATCAACACTAAAAGAACATGAAGCACAATATCGAAGCACACTATGAACATTTGCACAACACAGTTTACCCTATTTATTAAATTTTCTCAAAAGCACTTGGAAACCAAGTACCAGAGACATCATCTCGGGTCATTACTTCATTCCAACTCATCTTCATACTCTACGATAAAATAATAGCTTCATGTACTCACAATAGTTCCTCAAGGTCTCAACTACACATGCACAACATTTTTTCCTCTTTTCCACAATTTTCTCAATATCCTCAACATCTTCATCCCATAGTTGACATCAATGACAACACTAGTCGATAGACTTCCTGTTCACATCAATGAAAACACCATCATACTTGTAACACTAATATATCATAGAAAACAAACAAAGGAACAAACAGACACATACCTATGTTAAATATGCAACAATAATACAAGATACACAAGCATATAATGTCAAAATTATAGAAGAAAGAGAGAGGGGAGAGGGGGTGTATCAAGCCTTGACTTCTTGTCCAACTGGTATGGATCAAGCGTTAGCTATTTGTCCAAGAAAATTTACAAGTGGAAACCCATTGTCCACTATGCAAACAAAAATGCACTCACATGGGCTAGAGAAATATGTTGTTCACTAGGTGAGCCCCAAAAAGTGGCTAATGGGAAAATCATGCCAAGTATAGGCTCCCATTTTACTAATTATACCAAAGTTATACCTCCTGATAACTTTGATAAGGTGCCATAGAAAAGGTCACAAGGCTAGCAAGCTACATTATGCTAGGCACTTATGAAAAAGGCTCTACTAGCAAGCAAGTTGTGTTATGCTTAGTGTCCTTGAAAAACATAAAGGATTCATTGGAAAGAAAGTTATGTTATGCTTGGTGGCCTTGATACATACAATAGGATATCCAAATGGGTTTTTCTTAGTTCATGAAAGGTCTCACCTTAGGGAACATTGTGCTTAATGTCTCAAAGAGAGGACTAACGAGGATAAAAGATTCACAACTTAGGGAATGTAATCCATAGAATCACCACTAAGAGGAATGTCATATGCTCAAAAAGGTCACAATCAGAGAAACATTTAGTGGTGAATCTTCCCCAATTGGCGAATTCTAGGAATCGGGCAAGTCGAAATTGGCGAATTAATCATACCCAATAGGGTGTCCAAATCACCCGGATTTTACAAACTATCAGTCCAATGCATGTCCATTCGCCAACGATTTTTTTTATGAGGCATGTTTAAGCAATAAATTTTCCATAACAGACTACGCGTTTCCAATGGACCGATTAATATTTTCACCTGGAATTTTGGGAGCATGTAATAAAACACCTACATATTCACCAATACTATTAAAACAACATTATATGAGGACCCATTTCGCTCATTAAAATTTACAAATAGTTGCATGTGAAGACCCATTTCGCCAATTAAAATATATAAATAGTTGCTTATGAGGACCTATTTTGCCAATAACATTTAAAAATAATTACATTTGAGGACACATTTTGCCTTGAAATTACAATGTATCGTTGTACAAGCACGCGGGATTCATCAAATTTTTAATATACCGTTTAAAAATCCCACGGAATTCACCAAATATGGATTGATATAAATACAATCAAAATTTTCATTTATTCTTACACATTTTGTTCAGTTCTGAGGTTCTACTTCTCGATTTGAAAGTTAGCGAAAGCCGAAAAACATAGACTTAAAGGTGAGTGATCATTTCTTCATAATGTTATTAGTTATAATAATAAAATTTCTTTATCTTTTTTCCATTCTTGCTTCAATCTTAAAGATGATTTTGAGTAGGGAATGGGATCTATATTCTATGTTCGTCTTAAACAAAAAGACAATTTTTTCTAGCTTTTATTCGAAGTGAGAGATCAATATGTCAAGCAGCAAGGGTAAGACTCCTTAGGGTAATGAAGAGACTAGGAGGCCATCAAAATGCCTAAAACATAGAGGTAACATATAGTCTTACTTTGGAATTGGCAAAGCTTCTGACCCATCAGATCAAGATGGAGCTACATCATCAACTCTTCCACCAAATATTAATGAAGAAGGCATTCACAATACCTCACTACCACAGGAAGGTCAAGGTGAGATTTCCATTAAGTTAAATCAAAATGTATCAAATGAGGATGGAAATACCACAGAAGATGTTCCAAGGGATGCCCTGGTTAGCCAGAATGAGATAATTGACTTGGATGAGGATGATGTTGGTAGCAAGAAATGAAAAGTTAAATCAAAATTGGGGCATGAGTGGGAAATGACAAGGAATTTTCAACTTTCTTGGTTATCGAAGTACCGATTCATTGTACCAGTGGGGGTGGAAAATGAAAAATGATATTGAAAAAGCAACACTAAGAAAGTGTATAATTTATAGTTGGAAAAGCATACGGTAAAGTTTATGAAAAACCAATCATAGAAGGAAAGGAACAATTAGTCGTATGATGGAAATCAAAGGAAGAATGTCTTCATGTTAAGTATATCACGGAATATGAAGAGCATAACCATAGAATGTTGAAGCTTGATGAATGTCACGGTACACTTGAGGCTCATTTTGGAAAAGCAATGGTAGCAGCAAATCTGTCAAAAACTATTCAGATGAGTGTTGTTTTTCATATTTTTTCCAGAGGGCGTCCTATGAAAGACTACCCAGAATATTCTAGTTTATTATCCTATTTGAGTGTTCCTCACTTTTCCTTCTCACATTGGTCAGTAAACGTTGGATGGGAATGGGAAAATTGTCTTGTTGCAGTGGAAAAGGAAGATTTAAAGGAGAAAGTAAAAGAGTCAAATTTCATTACATTATCTTTAGATGAAGTTACTACGGTAGACAATACTTCTTGGGTTTGTATGCATTTGTATACTAAAGAAAAAAATGTTCACCAAGCTCATCTTCTTTGTGTTCATAAAATGAAGGATAGTTCAACATTGCAATATCTATTTGAACTAGTCAAGAAATCTTTGAATGAAATTGTAGGAATGGATGAGTTGAAAATTTCCAAAAATTTGGTTTGTGTAGGAGCTGATGGAGCTGCAGTGATGCAAGGTCAAAGGAGCGGTGTTTGCACAAAGTTACAAACTACTTGTGTACCATACATGCTTGGCATTCACTACATGGCCCACAAAATGAATTTAGCATTCAAAATTGTAAACAAGTTTCCTACAGTATCAAAAGTTGAAAATCTAGTTCATGAGATCCATGCATACTTCTACCGAAGTCCCAAACATTTCCAAGAATTTCAACATTTTTTTAGGGAATAACACCAAGAAACAAGCTTCTCAAGGATTTTCATACTATATGGAACTCCCTGCATGGACCAACGCAATGATTTTTTTCAGAATATCAATCCTTGATTGGAGTGATGTACGAGCATCGTAGAGCAGTAGACAAAGCTCCTAACCTCTTACATAGTTTAAGCGATATAGAGACACTCTTGACTTTAGCTAGTCTTCTCCCCATGTTGGATGTGATGAAAAATCTTGTGAAGAAATCCCAAGAACTATGTATATTTATGAATATTCCAGTCTACGTAAACTTACATGCTTGGCCTTCGATCATCTATATCTAGATCTAACACAAGAAGGCGCAAATTATTTCATGTGGCAGAAAATTACTGATTTGAATAATCCTGATAATTATTTATAGTTTAATGTAAGTGGGAAGTTATGTATCTGTGTATGTGGATATGAGATACCAAAGTACCATTGTAAGACAGCCAGACACTCTAGTAGAGAAGTAGTTGTTAACGAGGAAGAATTTAACGGCATCGTTAAATCCGTTAGTGATAATTTAAAGGAAATTGAAAAATATCTTTCCTCAGAGATTCGTGAAAGATTCCCTTGACATGAAATACTTGAAGCCATGGGTATTGTGTATCCTCAATTTTGGGTAAACCGAGATAACCCAAAATATTTTCATGATCAAGTAAAAATATTGATAGAACAATTTTTGAAAAAGGTAACATTAAATGAGTAGACAATAGAAGGAATTTTAAATGAAAATAAGCTTAGACAATAATGTAGGAGTTTTTCAATAGCTATAAAGGACCAGTATAAATCCAAGGGCAAGGAGAAGGCCTTTGAATCGGGATCAATAAAAAATATTTGGACAAGCTTAAGTCATAGTGAAATATTGTGTGGTTCGATATCAAAATATTTCAAACTTGTTGATTTATGTCAAACAATGATATTGGGGTCGGTGGAGGATGAGAGATTTTTAAGTACATTAGGGTTTTTGAAATCAAAGTTAAGAAACAAACTGGACAAGAATTTGGAAAATTTCTTGAGGATGAAAGGAACTGTGTATAATGTCAAAAAAAATAATTTTCAAAGGGCACTCGCAATCTAGAGGTCCACATGTGAAAGAAGAGGGACCAGGTTGTTCAACACAAACACTCCAATTCCAAATGCTAGTACTGGTGGCACTGGCACTGGCAGTGGGACTGGGACTTGACACAAATCACACAATGAATGTTGAATTTGAGACATAGGCCAAAGAAAATGAAGAGCAAACTTAAAATCAAGACAACTATTTTATTTTATCTCAAGATGAGCGTCAGTTTGAGGACCCTGACTCAGTTTGGGAAATGGAAGAGAATTAGCAGGTTTTAGGTATTTTTACTGCACTTCATGAATCAGTTTCCATTTTTCCAAAGTCCAAACTATAGTTGATGATATTTTGTATTGTATTCAATGAACATTGAAAGTGTGAATCATTGCACTTCATGATATCTTATTTTATATTGCACTTCATGAATCATATTCTAAACTGTAGTTGATGATATTTTATATTGTATTCAAATAAATTGTGAATCATTGCACTTCATGATATTTTATTTTATATTGCACTTCATGAATCATATTCCATACTGTAGTTGATGATATTTTATATTGTATTCCATCATCCATGAAATTGTGATATTAAATTTGATCTCTTAAAAGGAAATTTAATTCTTCTTTACAAAGAAACTAGCCTCCACCCCACTTATCTTTCACATATCAATAATCACAAAAATATACCACACTTTGATTTTATGATTAATGCAAATTATAGAAATTTGTGTGACAAGATCCATATTATAGCCTACATTGCATTCATAAACAAATTTGAAATCTTGTAGTCTTTCCCCCATTCCTAAAAAAATTCAATACCATCGGCCTAACAATGCTTCATCGGCGAAACCCCCATCACAGCCCCGCCAATGGCCCAATGAAAATAGATCACAACCTAGTATCACTGTAACAATACTCTATCGGGTTGACTCCTAAGGTGCTCTCCCCGATATACCGATAGAGTCAACAAAAGTAAGTACATCGCGATAAAACATAAATATCGGTGGAATGAATGATTGCACTCCCTCGATGGCCCAATATAACCATTAATTATCAAATGCATAAAGTATATCAAGGGAACTAGGGTGCATTGGGGAAACATTATCTGGCATCCCACCGATAGACCGAAGGAAAGGTGTTCATCGGTGGAGAGGGTGGCTATCGGTGAAAGACTGATGTGACATCCTAGGGCATCGTCGACTTCAAGATATTTGAAATAAATTTTCTTCTCCGATGAAAAGATTGAAAGACGGATGGTGCATTTATGAACCAGAATTGAAGTGAATTATATCACAAGTTGATCACATAGTTGTTAGAAAATCTGAAAGATTTCGCTAAGGGCGGAAGTAGAAAGGAAAAACTTGGAGTTCTTACGCAGCAAAGACCAACGGAGGTGACTCGGCGAGACTTGACTAAGTACTTCACACCCAGATGAGAAGCTATTTTCTTCAAAATCTTAAGATTTAAATAATGGAAGAGAGTACAAACAAACCCAAAGCTAAATAATAGAAAACCGAAAAGACTAAGAGACTCCTAAATGAAGACCCGATAGATCAATGCCCTGGGTTAGGGTTAAGACCCAAGAGGAGTGCTCAAATGAATCCTTCAATGGATTGACTATGGGACAAACATAAGGGCTTAGGAGATATTTGGACATCGCAACGAGGTTAGGAGCTCTTCATGTACCATTACGAAAAAAAATTTAGGTTTCAACCAATCTGCAATCCATGGAGGTTGAACCTGGGAAGACTTGTGGTGCCCAATGTGTTTGTGAACGCAAAGCTAATTAAAGATCTTGCTATCAGATATGACCCCAAGAAAAGAACTATTTAGTCACATGGTGGGGGTGACATGCTTGTTATTTCTAGGGATCTCATTTCTAATGTATTTCAGTTAGAGTGTTCAATGAATTTATCATTCACAATCAAATACCTCTTAACAGAGTATCGCCACATGGATATCAGCTATAAGAGATGGAAATTACCTTTGCATAGGCCCAAGGATGAAGGAGGCCAACTCGGGAGGTTCCCTAGCAGTGAAAACCCTCCTTTCCATGAACATTTGTTCGAAGAGTATTTTTGATACACTTATTATTCAACTGGTCAGGTTTTGGGAGTAGAGTTTATGCCTCTCATGTTGATTGTCCCAATGGTCTTAGTTTCAGACATACAGAGCAAGGATGCTAGGCCATTTTATTATGCTAGCTACTTGGCCAACGCCTTAAATCGAGGGCTTGAAAAGATTAAAAAATAATAGTGATAATATTAATTTTGAACACTATTCTTTGCTTATGCATTTTCTTTTGTACGAAGGACAAGTCAGAGGAGTCTGGAGTGAAGAATTATGGATAAAAGATACAGATGAAAATGGAGATTTCAAACCGATACGAATGTGGAATTCATTGTGGGACAATCGATTTCGTAGGTCTCATTACCTTTATTTTGAATATTTTTTTGTAAAACCATTGATGAAGTTGTTGGGATATCCATGCAATTATAACCTATCCCAAGAAGTACAAAGATTTCTAATACCAAAGGAAAGTGACTCGAGAAATAAAGTGAATCATAACTGGGGAGACTAGTATGCTTTCTCTAATTGTACAGTAATAAGGGTTTATGGGTTCGAAGGAGCTCCACAATTGATGCCACGAGTAGTTCCTGACAGAATTGCTTATTTAAAATTTGTGAGGCAATTGGAAAAATCTGATGCCAAACACCTCAAAGGACATAACAAACAATCAATTATGCCCAGCACCTTATATTTTGGAGAATTTACAGTGGTTGCCAATGAAGGATATGAGGAAATTGATGGTAAATTAGCATAATACAACCTACCTCTAGGTGATCTAAGGAAACAATTTGATGCAGAAGGTTTTATTCACAAGGCGGGATTATCGCGGGGGTTATCAAGGTATGAACATTTGTTCTCAGTCAAATATGTGATAAGAAACCATGATGAGGCTTCCACCAAGGAAAGAATGGCCGCCTATAACAAGATTATGCTTGAAGAGGAATGGAAGAGAAAAAATGTCACATCTTATTCAAAGGAATTTGGTGAGATACAAGATCCTTTAACAAGAATTGAGCAACTCATCACTCATGTCAATGAACTGGTAAAGGATGTGCCCCCAGTTGTTTTTAATGCACCTCATGCAACCTATTTTGGAGTAAAAGTTGAAGACATAGAGCCCTTGGATTACATACCTTCACAACCTACTCTTGAGGTATGTTTTTTTGTAGATAGTGATATAAGTGAAGAAGAGGAGAGTGATGAAGAGGGTGAGAAGGTCAAATAAATAAGTGCTCCTGTGATTGCACAGTACGAGCCCCCTCAAGAATAGAATATTGTAAGATTTGAGGCATAAAATGAACTATCTGATGATGTGAGGGTTAGGGTTGGACAAGAGTTTTTTTCTAATTGTGATTTTGTTAGATCTTATGAATTTAAATCATTTGTTTATGAATATAAAGGCAGAAAAATGAGAAAAGATACAGGATATCATTCTTGAACAGGAGGCAACCGCTCTAGAGGAATTGAAAAGGGAGATAGATAAGGAAATGGAATCCATCACTCCTGAAAGAGGAAGGGAATTACTTCAAGAATTTGGAGTGTTGCTCCTGCGAGGGTGGGATATTAGCTCTTCAATTGTATTTGATAGCTTCAAAAAAAGAGGGGATAAGATAATGAACTTAACAAAAGAAGCAAGTGACAAAATGTATTCAGTATGTGGGTACAACCCAAACAAATCCACCTTGCTTATTTGGTCATTGTATCCCCAAGATAAAAGACCTGATATAATTAGTAATAAAAACCAAGTGTTTGGAAATCTCTTGGTTCAATGAGTAGGGGATACCAACCCTATGGAAACAGCAGAATTGAATATAATTGTGGCAAAATTTACCAAAGCACAAATCAAAAAATTGATTAAAGAAAATTGCAAACTAAAGAAGGAGCTAGAAAATCAAAGAGAAAGAACATATTCCTCCTCCACATCAGATTTGTACTCCCCATGGCTTTAAAATGATAAGAGAGTTCTTGATGCATTGGTTGATGCAGCCTATTGGAAGAATTTCCATCTAAAATCCTAGGGGAAATGAAAAGAATTGGAGAAAGGAGTGAAAGCCATCAAATATAACACTGTATTTGAAATGATCAAAGAAAGATTCAAAAAAATGATGAAGTGTGTTGATGAATCATGCATTGGTGGATAATGAACGATTGTAGGGGAGAATGATCGAGAAAAGAAAGGATCTCTTAGATAAGAAAATCATGAAAGGACAAATATTGCTGACATATAACAAGCTCGTAGAATCACATAATGGATATCATAATAGGCTTAGGGAAGATTTTTAGTGCTTTGATTCAGTCCCGACACTTCATAATGACATTGTAAATCTACGAGACTATGGTGATTGGAAGGAAGAACTTTTTGGGCTTCTAACTGCTGTGTTGCAAGAAATCAATGATGAGGATATGGTTTTATAAAACACTCATAATCAGCTCAAAAAAATAATGTATATGGAATATGATATGAAAGAGGAAATCTCTAATGTGGAAACCTATGTTGAATAGGAGTGCATCCATCACCTCTCTGCAATCAATTTTTTTATTAGCCAAACTGTAGATGTGTCAGATGCAATGGGACAACCATCAGAGGAAGAACGCCAGTCGATAGCATGATGAGTGCCCTATCATGGAGTAGAAGCTTTGAACAGATCTTAGGTGGTCACAGGCTTTTACTTGGAGATTAATGGATTGGTGCATTCACCTGCGACATTGTTTTATTTGAGTTATGTTTAGTTATCAAACGTCATGAATTTTTGTAATGGGTTTGTAGCTTGTTGCCTATCATATATAAGAGAGATCAAGACCCGAATAGAAGATCATCACATCATTTTTAATTAGAATAGAAAATAGTAAGAAGACAGATCGCACCAATTTTCCCATCCATCTCATATCATAAACTATTGTTATAATGCATGTCATTTGAAGATCAATACAATGGAGAAGGTTACGCATAATTACTAATTTTCTTTTGAGTGGTCAACTGTTGTGGATTCATATGCTTATATGTTATTTGGTTGTCTCTAAAGTGATTGTTTATGTTATTCAAATTGAGTGTGTAGAAGTACATTTAATTTGTCAATACACATTTAATGTAGTTGTGTGGTGTTTTTGACTGGTTTCTTTGTGCTTTAGTTAACTTTTCCACATTTATATTTAACTCAGCTATTTCAATGGGGTTAGTATCCCCTACTCTTTGAACCAAGACTAAGAGATGTCCAAACACTTGATTTGGATTACTAATTACAGCAGGCATTTTGTCTTGAAGCTAACAGTTCAACATCCATAACTTAGAAGCTCTACCAAGAAGTAAATATAATGAGCTAATAGTTCAACATCCATAACTTAGAAGCTCTACTAAGAAGTAAATATAATGAGCTAACAGTTCATCACCTTATAGTTCATATTTTGATTGTGTTAAAAGTAAAACTTCAACATGTACTCAGTGATTCATCACTTAACTCATTGCTTAATAACATTTTAACAATAGTATTAGTAGCATATACAACAATGAACATCAGCAATGGTTTAATGTGTATCTAGTATTTGAAACCAAAAACTTTTTCTTCAAATGATAAAATAAATAATACAGATAATTGAACATCATCATATTACTGAATTTTGAATTTGAGCTTTTTTATTGATTTTCACATGAAGGAGTACATAGAGGAATTGCCAATGCAAAATATTGCCAATGCCCAAAGACAACTCTACATAGAGCTGAGTTGGAACTTGGAAACTCATATTATCAAAGATTCAAAAATCTAGTCACTGTATCACCTTTTCTAGCAACTTCCACTTTTCAAGTGGTGGAATTGCCATTTGTTCTAACTGATGTTGTTTTACTTGAAGTTTTGTTAACATTTCATGATTGTAATTTGAAGTGGGGCCTGTCTTGAATTCTTTAGTCAATTTTGCATTCAAGGTTATCAGTGTTCTGATGGAATCCAAATAGTTCACCACATCTGGGTTCTGAGGAAACTGTTCCAAATCAATCTTCCATGCACCCTCCATCTTCTTTCTAAAATCATCCTTTCCAATGAATCGTTCATTTATGTCAAAAGCCTCTGGAAAACCAAGCTTTGTGAAGTTCCTTACCTTTTCATCCACCACCTTCATCTTGTCTGCAACCAAATGCAAATATTTCTTTATTCCATGCATTCTTGAACACTTTTCAATGATAGATGACAACTTCATTGAGGTATCAATCCGATTAGTAATCCCTTTTGATTTCAAATCATTATCACTGGCTTTGTAGACTGTTTGTAGAACTTAATTTGAAGATTTCTCTAATGATAACACATTTTTGTTGTCCGCTAAATATTTGTTGAGCTTCTTGTAATGTTGTCTAATAGAATCAATCAATTGAAACATGACACACAAATGATCAAACCTCTGCATTATTTCATTCCAGATCTTTTGTTTCATATGCCTCATTGCATCTCTACAAAATGCAGATAACTTATTTTAACAAGAGTTAATTTCTTCTTTTGCTTCCATCAGCTTTGCCTCCAATCTTTCATTTATTTTTCTTTGTTTCTCCAATTTTTGTTCCCACTGTGCATTTCCATTTGCAATGCTTCGTCTTAATTTTTCTGAAGTGGATTTTTCTTCATCATATTTCTTGTTGCTCTCATCTATCCTTTGCTTCAGTTCATTCACTTCTCTCTCATTTTGTTTATCCTCTTTGCTTGTTGATGTAGAGGCAGATTTTTTTATTCTTTTTTTTAATTCATTTCTCTTGTTATCTGTTGCTTTCCTCTTTGCTTTCTCATTTTCTAGGTATGCCTGTAACTTTTCTATTTGATTATGCAACCTTTTCTTCTCTCTATCTTTCTTTAGCAATGATGTGTACACCAATTCATTGTTCTTCTTTGATACATTGATTTTGTCAATATTTTTGAGTTCAGAAAAATCCAATTGAAAATTGGTCACCTGGTATTCAAATTGATCCATCTGACTTGTTGGTTTGTTTTGAACTGTGGGAACAAAAATTGTGTACTCCATGATTTCTTTATTTGTGTCAAATGTGGGTAATACCATGGTTGTTGCAGGCTCTAAAGTTACAGCAGATGCACTCTCCCTCAGTTGCTTCTTTTCTTTCTTATACAAGTCTGATTTCTTTTTAAAATCTTCAATGAAATCAAAACCTGGGGATGCAGGAACAATGAAATGCTTGAATGGCGAAGGAATAGGAATACTTACAATTTCTATGATGTCACAATCACACTAAGTTTCAATGAGGAGTTCCTATAAATAACTAATTTGTGGTGGATCCACTGATAGTGTGACTTGGACCTATCAAAATCCTTTGCCTCTTTTGTATGCCTTGATCACCTGGTGTTTTTGTGATATCTTGTATTGTTGTCCTCTTGTGTGTAATTTTTTTGTGTAGCACATGTTGACCACTACTAGTACTACTACCCATACCATCACCACCAGAGGCAGTGCCAGTTGCACTAAGCTCTCCACCATGGGCATGTCCTAGTTGTGATTGTCACTGACCATAAGGATGAGGATCTAAAGCTCTAACAAATTGAATTGTTTCGTCTCTACGTGTATTCCCTTGGTCTACTGTATTAGCTCCAAGGCTATATTTATCAACTGGTTTTCTATGTTGTACATCTATTACTATAGGAATTCCTTGTCCTTGGGACCCCAAACCACCACCTTCATAACCCATTTTTTCAGCTATGGCTGCTCCTGAAGTATATGCTTCTTTTGTGGCCTCACTTAAACCAGGTTTATAATTGACATGGATTTTCTCTTCCCTATCATCATTAAATTCATCATCAGATTGTTTATCCTCCCATTCATTGGGATGCTCTATATTCCACAATTTTCTAAACTCTTTATCTTCTTCATTATCTCCATATTGTGCAAGAGCTCTTGGATCACCTAGCTCCTTCCTTATAGACCAAAAGGCAGCAATCTTTTATCATGACCAATTTTTATTAGTAACTTCCTTCTCTAGGGAAACTGGTATTTTTACTCTACTACATGTTTTATCACTTTTTTCATAAAAATTGTTGTATGTCTTGATTGTCTTTCGGTGCAACGCCATAATTTCTGTTGACAATTGTTCAAAAGAAATACCATTCTCAAAAGCACTTTTCTCCATTGCTATTTTGACCTCATCCCAAGAATCCTTGTTTCTCAAGTTTTCAAGCAAGGGTTTACTTTGATGTTGAATTCTACTTGCAGCATTCTTATTGCCCACAATCATTAATTTAATGATGTCACATGGATCACATTGCCAGTGACAGTTAGCATCAAAATCAAAAGATTATGTGCCACACTAAATTATTTTCTCTCGAATGTGAACCCTCCACATGAAAAAGGTAAAGAAGGAAAGAAGGTCTTCTTTTGCTGACTGAGAAAGTGTAGTTCATCAGCACTCTGCATCTTCCTTACATATTCCAATGCAAAAACCCTTTATGTCACATGTATTGGAAGTTTGTATGGTTGTACTCCTAATCCATAAAATCTTAGCATGGTATATTCTTCCATTAAGTACCAATCAACCAATTGTATTTATTTTCCTAGTTGAATGCAATTTCTACATGACATATGCAATCTAGGCATTGGAGTATTTGTAATTGCTTGATGCAATGGAGCTAAAAAGTATTCTACAAAATGACTGTAGTTCCCTCAAAAATAATGCATCCTTATTTTAGTGGTCTATTCATATACTAGAGCCGTTTTCTTTTCCTTGACATTACTATAGGGTTGAATCTGAAGCTTGTTGGTCTAAAACATTCCTCTAAATTTGAATGGAAAAAGATAGCACAAGTAGGTTGTGAACCTAAATTTCTTGGTGGAAGTGGAACCTCCTTTAATCATTAAAAATTATTTATGCATGGATTCTACAATGTGTTGAAAAAAAATTATATTTGACATGTGGAACACCATCATGGATATTATATAACATTTCAAGGAGGCTTGCACCCACTTCCAAATTGCTAGCCAGACCGAGGCAAAATGCTAGCATGGAAATAGTATCCCAAACTCGTGGTTTAAAAATATCCAAATCATAAGGAGGCTTACGATCACCTTTCAATTTGTTTCTATCCTGAGCTATTTTATTTAAGAAAGCATTTTTCTCCCTTTCTTCCACTGCTTCATAATCACTAGCAAGCTTTTCTAGGTCAATGTGGATGTTTCCAAATTCTTCAGTTGTAAACCCCAACAATTTTCCAAGTTCTTTTGCATTAATGGATAACAATTCTTCTTTTATATCTTTATTAACAATTTCTCTTTTGTTATCATCATAATTTTGGGCATAAACCATGATAAATTATGGGCAAGGGAAAACCTCATGTAACATCATGCACCCTAATCCAGTTACCCACCGTGCACTAATACTATTATCTTGAATTTTATTTGCAGCCTTATTCTAAGATGAAAATCTAGGTTTTGAGGTACGCCTACCATAGATTTCAGGATCATAAATATCATGGTACCCATCAGTGAAACCTGGGGTTTTAAGAAATTATGCATAATGTATTTTTTTATCGGACATTTCTCTTGTGGTACTTGTGGTAGACATGCTTATACAATGTGAGTTGTGAAGTTGTGAATTCCCTAATACCTATTAGTCCTTAATTTTTCTTAATTCTTAAGTCTCTAAACCCAAACTTCAAAGTTTGACGAAATAAGATTTTAAGAAACGTCAAACGATGAAACATAGCCGCGAGAATTCTTTCACTTACCCGGATTCTGACTCTTGAAAAATGAAAATATTAATGCTGACAGTCATGGAAACTGGAATGGCTTTTTTGGAAGTGGAACCGTGGAACCCAAAACAGGGTGGTGCACTGCAATGAGCAATCTGAAGACTCAAATCTTCCCGTGTGTTGACCCTCTCACTTAAAAAAAAATCACTTGACACTTAGCAGTACAAAGTGCTTTTTTTCTTTAAAATGGAACATTAAAGTGAATGAAACGTCTTAGGTCTACATGTTGCAAATTCTAAACCATTGATCTTTCTAAATCTAATGGTTATAGGGTGATTCCAGAGGTTTAAGTTCACAAGCCTATTGCTCTGTTCATTTCATTCCAGAATGAAACTACAACAATACATCAAATGTTCATCGAACAATTTGTTGGTGTTTTATTTTTCTAGCTAAGGCTTTGTAATTCCCTAAGAGGTATCCAACCTCTATATTCAAGAACTAACAAATTTAGTGGCCAACTAATGAGATTCAGTCAAAGACCGAGATCTCCTACACTTTTGGCTCAATGAAACCAAGGAGGGTTTTCCTAAGTGTGTTCATAAAAAAAATTTATGACTGTAAGAACACTTCTTCATATAGATACAGTCCCCACCAGCACATTTAGATAGAAATTACCTTGGTTGTGGAAAACCAAAGAATAATAACAATTATCATAAAGCAATGAGACTGAAAATTAACGTAAGATTTGTATCTCAAAAGAGATAGGGTTTGATATTTTAAATTGTTCAGATCTTGAACCATCATATTGAGAACTACAGCCTTGCGCTTCAAAAAATCTTGAATAAATTACCCAGTGTCTCATCCATTGGGCGGGAGTCATACAAAACATAACCCAAACATCATGAACTTATCACCATAATGATTTACACTATGAGATTTTTAGTTTCTTGTTTAAAATAGTACTCCTTAATGAATCCTGAGTATATCATCACAAATCTATAACTCATTTTCAAGCGTTCGATTAACTCATTAAGTTAAAGCAAGAAAACAAAGTATACATTCAAATATACCATTGAAGCTAAATGAATAAACCATTAATAAACTCATTCACAATTCATGACATGTAACCAGGAGAGCAATTTTTCTAATAGATTTTTATTTGCTTCAATATATGTTATTACACAAGCAAAGCTTGCTTATTTAGCAATATTCCCGACCTAGAAAGATTTACTAGTTAACACCTTCAAAAACCCACAGTAAAAACTAATTGTACATATACTAAGCTTCATGACACAAAAATTTGACCTTAACAATGAGCCATAAAATATCCTTTATAGAATAGGAGAGCAACAAGCATTGGGCTCCATTGTTAATTTCAAAATGAATTTCATTCTAATGAAATGAAATTCGAATTCACATTCCAAAAAATATTCCTCATCATTAGAAGTAACAATAAATGATCTAAGGAATCAAAACGGTTATACCCAGTAACCACTCAGAGGAAGAAACAAAATACCGTGCCAAGCACGCGCACATCCACATCAAAATAAGCCATTGGAACAGCATCAGACAGCAAAAGAGAACCACCCCAGCACCACAAACGACCCACTAGCATCACTTAGCCACCACACGGCCCCGGTACAGGTGACCGCTCCTATTTCTTGCTTCAGTGTGAAGCGAAACCATTCTCCTTTTCTTGTCCATACTAGCACTAGTCCCAGCAACAAGACACGATGCCATTGCAGTAATTGGGGAAACTGCAATGACCTCCTTGTCAACCCCCATGAGCTCAGCCATGGCCACAAGAAAAAAATGATAGTCTGAGTCAGTCTCGGACCCATCGTCACCAAAGCCCAAAGAAAGCACAATAGGGGAATTGCAGCACCCAGGACACTTGCCCACACCTCAAGCAATCGCTTCAGGAGCACCAGGAATAGGTTTTTCCTCTTTGTGATGTGAATTCCTCGCACCTACTCTAGCACTTTGTCACACTACAAACATATCCACTGAAAATGCATAGCTCAAAACCACAAGCAAATCAACCACCTGCAAACAGACCAACTCAAAAATGCGATGATAATACTAAGCAATTTAGTAGGCATTTATAGAGAAAACTGGTGCCAGGAATATTAATTTCCCAAATGTTGTACGAGCATGCGAGTGATTAGTGGTTGATGTCGCCACCACAAAATAATTCTAGGCTTATGGAAAATGGTGTACAGCCCATCATTGCATTTATCAGGAGGATACCACTCGCAAACAAGGAGATTAGGAGGAAATCCACTAAAAAAACCATGCCATTAATAACCTTCAGAGTGCAAAAACTTCTCACACGGGTGAACAGTAACCTTTTGAAAACAAACCGTTGATGTGAAAAGGACCTGACAAGTTGGATGACTCAGATTGAGTCAATGATCATTGAAAATCCACATAACTACCTGGGAAAAACAACAGCCAATCACACCCCTCGAAAATAGGAAGCCGCAAATGGGCGGCAGGCCCCACCTAGCCCCTATTGTTTCAAGATCCAAACCACATGTCATTATTTCACAAACCTTGCGGTACCTTTGAGAACATTAATCCGATCGTGTGATGCCTGTGAGAGGCGATCATCATTAATCCTCGTCATTTAATTCCCATTGGTGAAAAGACATCCACCTATCACTGTTGGCGCATCAAGAGAGGGCCCCACCTCCGTACTTGATAGATGGTGGCATCTCACACACCTTGCACCAGTTTGGTGACATCAAAAAGACAAACCTTCGAGGCTTGCGAGGAACGGTCCAGATCAAAACTCGTGATCGGACGATCCACCAAGCTGCATAGAAATAAATATAATATAACGGTGGGGTCAGCTAGAAAAACCCTCGGCAGCACAAAATTTAGGCCTAAGTGGCAAAGAGAAGACCGATAGGTCGGGTGAAAAGGGACGGGTAAAAGAACGAAGGAAAGGCTCAGTCATATGACTTAAGTGACCAGTAACCCTCAATAACAGGTTAATTGTAAAATATAATGTGAGGGTTAAAAAGGTACCAATCAATTTCACCATGGGTGACCAAAACCCTGAACCCTAAGCATTAGACCTCCAACCTCGAAAAGTAACTAGTCATGCCCAAATTAGGTAGAATTTTGACAAATTTTAAAAGTCCCATCAGTGGCTCCGATTGGGGATGTATGCCCCCTGCAGGCATAGCAAGATTCCAAAATCTTTGGTTTCGCATACCAAATCACTGAGTCACACAAGTACCTTGATGAATGTTCTACCATTCTTGTCAATTGGAACTTGTTTATATCGAACTTGGTGGCCCCAGGCCACCAAACAAGAGAAATCAAATTTTACCCTTGTCAAAAACAAAATTCTCTGTTATCTGGAGTAAACCTAGTTTGCAAATTTTACCTCTTGATGCTTCTAAGTTAGTGGAGTAGTCAGTATGCCTGGAATTATCATAATCTTTTCTAATACTCCTGTGCATTTGATTATTTAGCACATTGTATCCAAACATTAACTGTAACATATGACCATAATGACATTTTTCCTTGTCCTGCTCCCGGTCATGCTTCATTGAATGCTTACTCGATTTAGTTGAGAAACGGAAACATTCATAATCTATCTAGTCCTTGACATCACACATCTTAGCATCAACATCAGCTCACACATCGAACTGAAAACTATCATAGAAAAATGTGTGCATGTTACACAAACCCTCATTGTACAAAATGGAAGATACATGACTTGGGGAATCCTCGCCCTGGTGCTTTCCACATAAGCTTGGCTGCCAGCACCTGTGTTCAGACATTTTGGAACACATCCTGATACTACAGAGGTGGGAAATATAAGTTACATCTTTCTCCAAGGAGTGCATAAACACATTCATCTCAGGCCCCTTAGTATACATTTGCTCCTACATTGCTTCATCCATTCCCAAATGAAAAACCTCAAAAATAAAGTCAAACACATCAATCTCAACATGGGCAATAGAGAAACAGCAATGTGCACTAGCCTCCTTGTGATCAGCACCACCTGTTGTATGTGTTAATTTATAAGTGAAAATTTCAGCACAAGCTGAAAACTTTTCACCAGCAATATCAATGTCACCTTCATTATAAGCTGAAAACTTTTCACGAGCAATATCAATGTCACCTTCATTATAAGCTAAAAAAAATTCACCAGCAATATCAATGTCAGAAGGTAACAAAAAATCAATCTCAGCTTCATACAAACAGTCAGGAAAATCAATAGTACTAATATATTCATCAATACGTTGGTTATCTCCAGTATTATTCTTTTGATCACACACCTCATTGTCTTCAAATTCTTCAACATTTTCATAAAAAACTTGTTCCATTTCGAGTACACCTGGGGTATACTCTAAAAAATCATCATTTGAAATTTTTCCACCCATTTGGAAACAAGTAAAATCATGAAGCTCCATATTACCATACAACTCTGGTAAAGGGAGAGGCTCCATTTCATCCTCGGCAATGCAATCATCACTTCTAAAATCACAATCACTAGCTTGTAACAAAATCTCAGTGATATGTGCATTACAACCATGATAGGTAAAAATAATGGATGTCTCATCTAATCCTTCATCACTTTGCCCCTCAAGCTCTTGTGCAGTTGTCCAACTTTCTTCAAAAGGCCAAGCATTATCTTCATTTTGTGCAACTATACCCTTGGCTGATTCTGCAATCTCTATCCATTTAAGGACTTGTGTCAAGTTAGCAGGTTTCAAATCATCTGACAGAGCACTCAACCCTGGTTCATAAAGTTCACAAAACAAGTCAATGCATTCAAAATCATCAAGTCTAAAACCTCTAGGAATTTTTACCAAAGCATCCAAAAATCTCAAGAAAAACTCATATGGTGATTCTTCCTCTTGTCTCTTCATCTCATACAATTCTGGCACAAAAGAAGTTTGATCATCACCACTCAAATTGAACTGGCTTTCAACTTGGATCTCATTATCATCACACAATAATGTTGGATATATTACAGTTGCCAAAGCATTCCTATCATAATGAATGTTCTATACAGCCAACTCTGAAAATTTACTAGCATGAGCTATGCTAGGGTAATCAATACTTGTAGCTAGATACCCTTTCATCATTGAGTATTTCAAGTTTTTCTCAATCTCCATAGCCATTTGATATGCCTGGTGCAAGGTTGTAGGTTCTTTATCCCTTAATAAATAACCCATCCTTTTATCAAAATCACCAAGATATACAACCAAGCATTCAGCCTCACTTGGTCTTATTTCTCTAGGGATTTCTCTTAAATATTTTGAAAATCTGAGATTAAAATGCGGGAGTAGCTCATCTTTTTGTATGTGGATTCCCATAAAACCTTTTCTTAATATGTTGGGATTGACTCTTTCACCAAATTGTTCAATAAAAACTATCACCAACTGATTCCATGAGTTAATAGAAAAGGCAGGAAGATATGAAAACCAATCCCTGGCATCAACCCTCAAGGATTGCACAAACAGCTTCATAACAACATCCTCATGACTGACTTCATAATCCCCCATTACATCTACAAAATCCTATAGATGCTTAGAGGCGGATTCTGCACTTTGCCCTGTGTATTTAGGGAAATACTTCCTAATCTTCTTAGGAATTAGATTAGGGAAACCACTGATATTACTTAAAATAAAAGGCATATACCTTTGAGTCACAAAACACCCTAAAGGGCTTAATGAGACTTGTTCCCTTTGCATATGTATGTCTGACTTCTCATACAGGAAACCTCTTATACCCATTTAAATATTGTCAAAAGCAATACATGTTTATTAAACATATCATTTACCATTTCAACCATGATTCCATCAGTGACTGAAATAATTATACCTTGCTTTTAGAAGTATGATACAACATAAACATGTTTCACAAGTCCTTTTACATATTGCATCATTAGAAGTATGGAAAATATAATCATTGTTCCTTTCTTGATGCTAGAATATCTAATTTGGAACCATTTATCATCCTTAATTACAAACACCCCTCACAATCAGAATAGTGATTTATTTAGATTTAATAAGAATACCTGGTAATTTTGGCAGCAGTTGTTAATCTTCTCTCCATCACTGTAAATATCACAAATCTGGGACTTTTCCTTCATATATCAATTGGTTCTTCAGACAGATTCGCCACCTCTTCAACAGAGGTTTGAATTTCAAAAGAATATGAAATTCCTTTTCAAAGCTAGTTACATCCTAGGTCTTTGTCCACAACAGAGTCATACCTCAAATATTCTAAAATCATGTTGCTACAAATCTCTTCCAAATCCATAACTTGTCACCATCCAAACTTAACATTCATCTCCACTAAACAAATGATTCTGGATAGCCGCCTCCAACTGTTGTGGTTTCTCTTTTCTCTTTTTTCTTTAAATTTCTCAGAAGTTCTCCCCAATAAAAAATCACCATTCAGCTAGTGACAAAGGCAGAGAGCCTATTTCACTAGGTTTAACCTTTATGGTTACAAGTAATATGTTATTTATTATAATGAACTCTATAGCAGTACTGTCTACAACCAAAACTTTTGAGTCTTTCTCCAGAGGAACACCACAGATCATAGGATTTTTTAACTTCAACAACTTCTTCCTCCTAGGATGAAAACTTTCACTATTTGAACTAAGTTCAGAATGGAAAATCATCTGACTCTATGTAATGACTCTTAAGGCTAAATTTTGCAATCATAATTTTCATAGATTTTCAACCTTTGGTTACAAAAATAATTCAAAACTTTAATGACTCTATAATAGCACCGTTTGCAACCAAAACCTCTGAGTTCATCCCCAGCAGAGTCACCATTCTATTGGTGTTTTATTTTTCCAGCTAAGGCTTTGTAATTCCCTAAGATATAGCCAACCTCTATATTCAAGAACTAACAAAGTTAGTCGCCAACTAACAAGATTCAGTCAAAGACTGAGATCTCCTACACTTTTGGCTCTATGAAACCAAGGAGGGTTTTCCTAAGTGTGTTCATAAAAAAAATTATGATTATAAGAACATTTCTTCATATAGATACAGTCCCCACCAACACATTTTGATAGCAAATACCCTGGTTGTGGCAAACCAAAGAGTAATAACAATTATCATAAAGCAATGAGACTGAAAATTAACGTAAGATTTGTATCTCAAAAGAGATAGGGTTTGATATTTTAAATTGTTCAGATCTTGAACCATCATACTGAGAACTGTAGCCTTGCGCCTCAAAAAAACTTGAAGAAATTACCTAGTGTCTCATCCATTGGGCGGGAGTCATATAAAACATAACCCATACATCATGAACTTATCACCATAATGATTTACACTATGAGATTTTCGGTTTCTTTTTTAAAACAGTACTCCTTAATGAATCCTGAGTATATCATCACAAACCTGTAACTCATTTTCAAGCGTTTGATTCACTCATTAAGTTAAAGCAAGAAAATGAAGTACACATTCAAATATACCATTGAAGTTGAATGAATAAACCATTAATAAACTCATTCATAATTCATGACATGTAACCAGGAGAGCAATTGTTCTAATAGATTTTTATTTGCTTCAATATCTATTATTACATAAGCAAAGCTTGCTTGTTTAGTAATATTCCCGACCTAGAAAGATTTACTAGTTAACACCTTCAAAAACCCACAATAAAAATTGACTGTACATATACTGAGCTTCAGGACACAAAAATTTGACCTTAACAATGAGCCGTAAAATCTCCTACATCAAAACAAACCACTGGAACAGCATCAGACAACAAAAGAGCACCACCCCAGCAACACTCATGACCCACCAGCATCACTTAGCCAACACACGGCCCTGGTACAGGCGACCGCTCCTAGTTCTCGCTTCAGTGTGAAGCAAAATCATTCTCCTTTTCTTGTCCATACCAGCACTAGTCCCAGCAACACAGCACGGTGCCATTGTAGTAATTGGGGAAACCGCAAGGACCTCCTTGTCTACCCCCATGAGCTCAGTCATGGCCATGACAAAACAACAATAGTCTGAGTCAGTCTCGAACCCGTCATCACCAGAGCCCAAAGAAAGCACAATAGGGGAATTGCAGTGCCCAGACTGCTTGCCCACACCTTGAGCAATCACTTTAGGAGAACCATGAATAGGTTGTTCCTCTTTGTGTTGCGAATTCCTCGCACCTACTCTAGCACTTCGTCACACTACGGACATATCCATTGAAAATGTGTAGCTCAAAACCACAAGCAAATCAACCATCTGCAAACAGACCAACTCAAAAATGCGATGATAACACTGAGCAATTTAGTAGGCATTTATAGAGCAAACTGGTGCAGGGAATATTAATTGCCCAAATGTTGTACGAGCATGCGAGTGATTAGTGGTTGATGTCGCCACCACAAAATAATTCTAGGCTTATGGAAAATGGTGTACAGCCCATCATTGCATTTATCAGGAGGATACCACTCGCACGCAAGGATATCAGGAGGAAATCCACTAAAAAACCCACGCCATTAATAACCTTCAGAGCGCAAAAACTTCTCACACAGGTGAACAGTAACCTTTTGAAAACAAAATGTTGATGTGAAAAGGACCTGGCAAGTTGGATGACTCAGATTGAGTCAATGATCATTGAAATCCACATCACTGCCTGGGAAAAACAACAGCCAATCACACCCCTCAAAAATAGGAAGCCACGAATGGGCGGCAGGCCCCACCTAGTCCCTGTTGTTTCAAGAGCTAAACCATGTGTCACCATTTCACAAACCTTGCAATACCTTTGAGAACATTAATCTGATCATGTGAGGCCTACGAGAGGCAATCATCATTAATCCTCATCATTTAATTCCCATCAGTGAAAAGACATCCACCTGTCACTGTTGGCGCATCAGGAGAGGGCCCCACCTCCGTACTTGACAAATGGCAGAATCTCGCACACCTCGCACTAGTTTGCTGACATCAGGATACAAACCTGTGAAGTTCGTGAGGAACAGTCTAGATCAAAACCCATGATCAGATGGTCCGCCAAGCTGCATAGAAACAAATATAATATAATGGTGGGGTCGGCCGAAAAAACCCTCAATGGCACAAAAACTTAGGCCTAAGTGGCAAAGAGAAGACCGATAGGTCAGGTGAAAAGGGGCCGGTAAGAGCACGAAGGAAAGGCTCAGTCAAATGACTTAAGTGACCGGTAACCCTCAACAACAGGTCAATGCTAAAATATAACATGAGGGTTAAAAAGGTACCAATCAATTTCACCATGGGTGACCAAAACCCTGAACCCTAAGCATTAAACCTATAGCCTTGAAAAGTAACCAATCATGCCCAAATTAGGCAGAATTTTGACAAATTTTAAAATTCACATCATGATTGAAACTTGAGAAATTTTTAATATTAACTTAAAACAATAAACATGTGTTTTAAAGTTGTTTTAAACTTTAGTGCGCTAGGATTGACATCAAGGCCAAGGGGTAGGTAACTTTTAGTGTTTATAATGTTTTTTGTCAGTTTTATGGAAACTTTCTTTTTTCATTTATATTGCTTTATGTTTTACTTTTAAATCTGCATGCAATTATTTCTTAAATAGATATTAGTAAGCACGTCATTGTAACACATAAACATCGGTGGAATGAATGATTGCACTCCCTCGATTGCTTGATATAACCAAGAATTATCAAGTGCATAAAGTATATTACTTAATTTCTTAAAGGAAAAAAACTGATTTGAATAGATAATTAGATTCATAGAAACTGAAGTTCTGAACTTAGAAAATAAATCTTTAATGTAAGTGTAAATGAATAACTTTACATAGACACAATTTATTCCAAGTTGTTTCTCATGACAATGGATTACAAATTGATTCCAATTTCCAAGATTCTATTGGTGACAACTTAATACAAATGTAACTCTAAAAATAAATGCATGATTCCAAGCTTCTACTAGTGACATCGTAATACAAATGTGGCTCTGAGAATAAATGCAAGGGATTTTCCAACCATGCTAGGGAAAGGCGATTCCAATCATTCTGGGGAAATGGGAGTTGTGAAGATACAAAATGTACTTATCCCCTTTGATAAACAGAGTCATGCAGAAGATGTAATATAAGTGTGTCTCTAAAAATAAATGCATGGGGCTTGTCGGGTGAACCATGCTGGGGAATAGGGAGTTGTGAAGATACAATAGGAGTAGTAAATTTTCTCCCATATTTTGCACGTAACTTCCATTCACTGGTATAGCACTTATCTCCATCAGAGCTCCTCATCCTGGTTCAAAACTTGTCTAAGAAGTCAGGTTAACCAAATCAAATTCTTTCCAATTCAACCGATTCTGAACTTGAATGAAATTCATTTTTTACTGATTACTCTGTAACTACATAACTGTAGGCAAGGGAATTTACAGTATCCCCAATAATACCACAGCATCTTCTTCTTAAATCCTTATTAACCCTAGAAAATGAAAACCCTTATGACACTATCCACTATTCACTATCCCTATTTATAGGCCACCAGTGCCACTACTAGCCTGGGTATAATGATAATCATGTTTTGTGTACAATTAAAACGTTTAATTTGATTGACGTCTGGCTACATGCAAACTGTACCTCAAGCTGAAAAAGTTGTCAAAATCACCAGTGTCACTCAAACGATATGAAATTATTACAAATATTGTTTCATTAAAGCTATGAGTTGTCCAACAAATTTCTTTGGATGTTCATATCACATATGGCATTAATCACTGCCATTGCTAGCACTAGCAATACGACAACCACACTTTCTTCAAAAAGATTGAGAATTTCAATTAAATGAAATGTAGAATGTTGAGGCATTGAAAAGATAGAATGAGTGATGAGTGATGAGCCTTGATCTGGCCACATGTCTACATCTAACAGTTCTAGTATTATTTTGGAGGTTTCAATTTGCAAGTCTAGTGCTTCAGAGATTTACTTCTGAAATGCAACTATAGTCGTCCATCAAAAATTCATCGAATGGTCGTGGTTAGATTGATTTGTGCTGAAATCTGGCTATAGATATGGAATATCCTTCGCACTATTATAAATTATTTTATAAGGTTGATAATTCAACCTTGTTTGGCCTATACATCCTTTGTGTAAAACATTCTTCCTAGGTAGTCCCTCTTTTAAAACAAACATTTAACTCATCACTTGAATCTTGGTACGGTCTCCATAAGGTTGCGGGAAATTTTACTACAAATAGGGGTTGTTGTGCTCATTTTTCTCAAATTGGTTTAGCGCTCTCAAGAAACACCAAGGGGAAATGGAGACTCCTTTGTTTCTAAATTCCACGAAGCAGCAGAACGCTTTCCATGGTGTCCAAGCACCCACTGGTGCTCTAGGTGGTGAAGGGTGTTTTGGGCCCAAAAATTTTGCTGGCTACCCACAAGCTTAGGGGGAATTCAGAAATACCCGCCATGTTTCTGGCAATGCTCGTGTACATGGGTGTCTCAAAATCTTGGGGGAAGAAGCTATGCCAAATGATTTTTCGACACTCTATGTTGGAAAATATTGACACGACACTAGACAGCATCGATGGAAATTTCATGACCCCTCTGTCATTGCACTACTACAAAGCTCATGGGAATGAATGCTCGGTACCAAAGTTTCCCCTGGTGCGCGCGTTGGACCATGCAGCTCCCAAAAACTAGTGGGGGAGATTGACAAGAGTATTAACTTTCTTCTGTGTGCGGCTAACATTCTAAAAGACCGAACGAAGGGTTGGGTGAAGGCATTTGCGGTGGCCAAAGCTCTTAATGAGGAAAGGTGGTCTTCATACGAGGAGGATTGGGAGCTGGGAATTGGTGAAGAATGGGTAGTGAATGACACCAAGAGCTAGGAGGAACGAGCAAACCATCCTGCCCATAGTGCCTATGGTGGTGATCGTCTGGTGATTTTGAATGCAATCAAAGCCAAGAAGACTAGTGAGGCTGGCTGCAGCAATGCATAATTTGGTGTCTACAGAAGGTCATTTTGGTTTGTGATGGTTTATTTGTAGTTCGTACTCTATATAAGTGTCCATGTTAGTCTGTTAAATATTTGGGTCTTTAATTTTTTTTGGAAATGAAGGAATGTACAAACTCTTTTTGCTTAATACAAGGTTCTGCCCCATATAGCAGCTATTTAACTATAAAAAAAACATGTGCTTAAGAGGCTCCTTTAGTATTTCCTTAATATTTCGCACCAATTTTTATCAATAACACTAGTTCCTTAATATTTCCTTAATTATTTTCACCTTGCTATAGTTCCTTTGACGGTTCTAATCATTCCTTAATATTATTTTGGTTGTTATAACTAAGTGATTTAATAAGTAATAAAATCTCAACCATTTATTTTTGAAAATCTAACAGTTCTAGTGTTATTTTGGAGGTTTCAATTTGCAAGCCTAGTGCTTCAGAGATTTACTTCCGAAATGCAACTACAGGCGTCCATCAGAAATTCATCAAACAATCATAGATTATATTAATTTGCATTGACATTTGGCTTCAAAAATAATAAATATGTTGACACTTGTTCGCATTCTAGACTCTTTATGAAGGAATTTGAATGTACGGAAAATATGTCCCAAAATTTTTTTTTTTGCCAACCACACTGATTTTTTATTAGCATATCTATTTATTTCGCCACTAAAATTTTTTATTAGTTTGAGATTATGTTTAATTCGCCAATGAATATATTTTTTTGCTTTGAAAAAATGTTTTATTCGCCAACATTTTTTTTTCTATTTTGAAAACAAGGTTAATTCGCCATCAGAAAAAAAAATTGGTTTGAAAAAAGGTTTTAATCACCAATGAAATATATTTTATTTGTTTAAGAAAATTTTCAATTCGCCACAATTTTCCACAGACTTCTAGCGATTATAAAAGATTCGCCAATTGGGATTTTTTTTCTCAAAAAACAAAAAAATTCACCAATAAAATTAATATTTTTATCGGGAAGTATACAAGATTCACCAGGATTTTACACCTTCGCCGAGGGGGGGGTTCTTAAAGTTTTCCCTTGTCACAATATTGAAGTACATCAAACCCAATGACACTACCAAGAAGACACTGTTGGATATTGTTGGATATTGTTGATATGTGATTGTCATTGATGTCAACACTATTGGCATTAATGTCTTTAAGGTTGTATATGTCAAGGATATTGAGAAAATTGTAATAAAATAAGTTGCACGTTGTTAGTGATGCAGTGAAGTTCAGTATGATGGCTAGCTCAGTATATTAAGGATAAGGAGTTGTGGATTAAAGGTTTTTTTGAAAAGTATATCTAGTTTATCCACTTGAAGTTTCAGAGGTTCGCATGAAGATTTGATCAAGTTATGAGTATTGGTGTTCCAACAGTTGTTTTATTGTTGTAGCTGGTGTTCCTGAAAGAATATGATGTGATTCTAGTAATCTGAGTTGTTGTGGATTCTTCTATGGTGATTCATGATTCTTGTGGATGTTTCTAGATTGTTCTCTATCTATTTTGTTGGTTTGCATCGATTTTTGTGCTCGTGATTGGTTATTTTCTTTTGAGAGTTCATTTTTTTCATGATAATGGTCGACAAGGTGATTGTAGCGTGTTGTGGATCTTCAAGGCTAATTGTTTAAGGTGTTTCATGTTCGAGACATGTTGTTTTGGGTCCTTGCTATGTTTTGGCCGACATTATTTGATTCGCATTGATAAAAAATTAATTAATTTGGGTTGACAGTTTGTTTACATTTCATATTTTGTTGGGTCGACATGTAGTTGATGTTATCCTTAGTTATGGATATATATGATCAATTTTTTATACAATTTGATGCATGGTGTGAAGTGGAGAGTGAGATGTGTGAGTGCTATGTGCGAATAATGTTCTAATATTTTGAAGGTAGAATTAAAGTGTGAAGAAGAGTGAGCAAAAGGAAGTGTTCATGTGCTTAACCGAAACTGTAATCAGGAATTAGCAGATGTTATTTTCGCAGTTCAAATCTTTGGGTGTAATTTTAATGTGACTGTAAGACATTGTGTCTTCCTTGGGGCAATAAGCCTTTTGTATTTGAGTTGTGAGCTCTAGGCAGTGTGCCTAAATGCATGTGTATTCCCCATTTGTAATACTTTTAATAGAGTATAATCTTGTGGATTAACCTCCACCGTGGTTTTCCCCTTATAGGGTTTCCACGCAAAAATCTTGGTGTTATGTTTGTTTTTAATGTGGTGATGGTTTATTCTTTCATGTTTATTTATCATATCTGAGATTAAGTTTAATAAGTACAATTTTTTTCACAACTGATTCACCCCCCTCTCAGTTGTATGTCCTTGTGTTGCCAACAATTAGTATCAGAGAACGTTCCTCTAGATAATTTTGATCACTTGAGGTGATCCGAGATGGTGACATATAAGAAGGATAGTCTGAGATTTGATGGAACAAATTATTCTTTATGGAAGACTCGAATGGAGTGTCATCTGAGATGCATTCATGAACCTTACTAGATGATTACAAAGAATAGATATATCATCCCACAAAATGGTCCTTCTACTACAGGTGAGATTAAGGAAGTCGAGTACAATATCAGGGCTAAGGAAGCATTGTTGAGTGCTCTGACTGATTCTGAAATGACAAATGTAATGGAGCTGAAGACTGCTTATCAGATCTGGAAAAATTTGGAAACTTTGTATGAAGGTGATAACCATGTGAAGATTGTTAAGCTACAGAGCCTGAAAGGGAAATAAGAAACATTGAGAATGGGTGAAGATGAGAACATCACTTCTTTTATGCAGAGAGTGAATGAACTTGTGTGTAGTATCATATGTGTTGGTGAAATATTGGAAGAATCAGAGATTGTTGCTAAAGTGCTCAGATCCTTGCCTGTTGCATACAAACACAAAGTTGTTGCTATTGAGGAGATTTGAACTATGACAAATGTAACCACAGACATTTTGATTGGTAAGCTTTCTACTTTTGAGTGAAGTGAGTTTGGTGAATCTCTTCCTAAGATATAATTTGTATTCACATCTACTATCTTTGAAAAAATATAAGCAAAGATATGATTCGGGAGAAAGTTATTCTAGAAAAATTTCCAAGTATGAGCAAGAAATGAGAGAGATTGAAGAAGAGAGAAAACTAGATGAGCTTGAATCACGTCTTTTCAAGAGGGTAGCCAAAGGAGAAGGTAATTATAAAGGGAAATTTCCTCTTAAATTTTTTTCTTGCAATAAGATAGGTCATTTTTCCTCAAGGTTTCCTGAAAGAGTTCCTAAGCCAAGATCTAACAATCCTAGATTTTAAAGAAAGTGTTATTTTTCTGTTGATGAAGGTGTGACAGATGATGAATCTGATAAAGGAAATGCAAGTGAGGATGAATGGGTATTTATTGCTATCAAGGAAAATAATCTTGTACCTACTAATTCTACTAGTTGCATGAATGTGGAGAAAGCTCTAGTTGTCAGAGTTGAAGAAAAAGATGAATGGGTGATTGACGATGGATTCTATCATCACATGACAGGTGATAAAAGTAAATTTGTGAGCCTGGAAAAGTATGATGGTGGTGTTGTAAGATTTGGTGATGACAAAGCTGGTGTAATTTGTGGCAGAGGGTCCATTTCTTTTGATGGTAAGCATAATACTGATGATGTTCTATATGTGGAAGGTTTGAAGCATAATCTCTTAAGTGTTGGATAAATGGTTGACAAGGGATATAATCTTCAATTCAAGGATGGAAAGTGTAGAATATTGGGGAGTTCTGGAAATGTGATTGCATTTGGTACAAAAACAAAAGGTAATATCTTTCACTTAATTAATACTAGTAAAATTTGTTTGATTGCTCAAGTTGATGAAAGTTGGTTGTGGCATAGGAGATTGTGTCATGTAAACTTTGACAATATTATCAAGATAAGTTCTACTCAAGCAGTGAGAGATCTTCCTAAGCTGATAAAACCTACTAATACTATATGCAAGGAATGCTAGTTAGGGAAGCAAACTAGAGTTTCATTCCGAAGCAAACAACATTGTTCAAATGAAGTGTTGGAGCCTGTGCATACTGACTTGTGTGGTCATTCTAGAGTTAGAAGTCTACAAGGAGATAGGTATTTCATGTTACTTATTGATGACTATTCTAGATTGGTGTGGGTTACTTTCTTAAGGGAAAATTTTGAAGCTCTAGAGAAATTCAAGATTTTCAAGGCTATGGTTGAGACAGAGACAGGTCTGAAGATTAAATGTTTGAGATCAGATAGAGGTGGTGAATTCACTTACAGTGAGTTTAGTTCTTTCTATGAAGAGCATGGGATAAAGAGACAATTACCTACCCCATGGACCCCTCAAGAAAATGGAGTTGTGGAAAGGAAGAATAGGACAATTCAAGAAATTGATAGGACTATGATGTTGGAAGGAAATGTTTCTCATATCTACTGGAGAGAAGTTGTGAGTACTATCGTTTATACTCTCAATCGGGTACATTTCAAAAGTGATATTGGTAAGACTCCTTATGAGCTATGGTTTGGTCATAATCCTATTTTTAGATACTTCAAAATCTTTGGGAGTAAATGCTATATCAAAAGAGATGAAGATATAGGAAATTTTGATGCTAGAAGTGATGAAGGAATCTTTCTTGGTTATTCTCCTAAAAGTAAAGCCTACTGGTGCTACAATAAGAGATTAAGGAAATTAATTGAAAGTGCTAATGTAAAGGTTGATAAAGACACATTTAGACCATCCAAAACCTACGAATATGATTCAGAAAATCAGAATAACAGTACAAATAAAGGAAAGAAAGATCAAACTCTAAATCAGGAAAATCAAGAGGAAGAAACTAGTGAAAGTGCAGAAGTAAGATCACAAGAGCCTGAAGTTCAAGAATAGTCTAAGACTCCAAGGAATGTAATACTAAATCATTCAGAAGATCAGATTATAGGTGATAAGAAAAAAGGTGTTCAAAGTAGGAGAAGAATTGTTGAAGAATATTGTTTGATCTCAAAGACTGAGCCTAATAATGTCAATGAAGCATGCAAAGATGAACATTGGGTAGAAGCAATGAAAGAAGAACTACTGCAAATTGAGAAGAATGATACATGGATTCTTGTTCCTAGACCTAAGGACAAAAATGTAATTGGAACTAAATGGGTCTTTCAAAACAAACTGAATGAACAAGGTGAAGTTGTTAGAAACAAAGCAAGACTGGTGTATAAAGGATATTCTCAGATGGAAGGAATTGAATTTGAAGAAACTTTTGCTCCTGTTGCTAGGATTGAAGAAAGCATTGTATGGACTTAAGCAATCCCTGAGAGCATGGTATGCCAGATTGGACAAGTATTTGTTGAAGCTTGGATTTAATTAAGGTACTGTTGATAGTAGCGTCTATTTCAATATTGATCATGATAAAGTTTTGATTGTTGAAGTCTTTGTTGATAATATCATTTTTGGAGGAGATGAAAGTTTGTGCATGAATTTTTTTGATGATAAACAGAGTGAGTTTGAGATGTCTATGATTGGAGAAATGAAATTTGTTTTGGGATTGCAAATTGCTCAGCTAGATAAAGGGATCTTTGTATCTCAGTCCAAGTATGTGAAATAATTGCTAAAGAATTTTGGTATGGAAGATTCAAAGCCAGTTGATACACCTCTGGTGACCAGATGTAAGTTGACACAAGATGATGACTCTCCTAAAACAAATCAAACCAGATACATATCCATGATTGGTGGATTGCTCTATTTGACTCAAACTAGACCTAATATCATGAATGTTGTATGCATTGTTGCTAGATTTCAAGTTGATCCTGAGGAATCTCATGTGACAGTTGTGAAGAGGATTTTCAGGTACTTGAAGGGGATAGTTAATTTTGGCCTATGGTATCCTAAAGAAGATGACCTTACTTTGAGTGCTTTTACTGATGCTGATTGGGCAGGAGATGCAGATGACAGAAAGAGTACTAGTGGTGGTGCATTTTTCTTGGGAAAGAAGTTGATTTCATGGTTAAGTAAGAAGCAGAATGCCATTTCTTTATCTACTCCAAAGGCAGAATACATTGTTTTTTCTAACAATTGTACTCAAGTATTATGGATGAAGTAGATGTTGAAAGATATCAGAGTTATGTATGATGAACCTATTGCTATATTCTGTGATAATTCAAGTGCAATTAACATTTCTAATAATATGGTGCTACATTCAAAAACCAAGCATATATCTATCAAGTTTCACTTTTTGAGAGAGAAGGTGAGTGAAAAGGAATTCAAATTGGAGTATGTGCCTACTAAGGAACATATTGCAAATATCTTTACCAATCCCTTGCCTAAGGATAATTTTGAGTATCTCAAAGGGAAGTAAGGGGTGATTACCCCTCCTAATCAGAATTAAGATGCAATGACTTGCATCAGTCGGTGCATTTCATAGTCATATCCTATGATCCAGATTGATGTTGCGGTGGTTGCTACTCAGGGAGAGTAGTCAGATGTTCAGACATGTTGTCCAGAGCTTGTGTGAAGAAAGATAATGTGTACCTTTGACATTGATGTCAAATGGGGAGAAGAGTCATGTGAAAATCTATGAAAGAGTTAAGGAGAAAAGAGTCAAAACCTAAGGGGGAGAAAGTGCTAAGAGAAAGTATCATTGATGGTGTTTTTCACATCATGTGTTGCCATCAATGCCAAAGGGGATATTGTTGGAGATTGTTGGATATTACTGATATGTGGTTGTCATTGATGTCAACACTATTGGCATTAATGTCTTTAAGGTTGTATATGTCGAGGATATTGAGAAAATTGTAATAAAATAAGTTGTAGTTTGTCAGTGATGTAGTGAAGTTCAGTATGATGGCTAGCTCAGTATATTGAGGATAAGGATTTTTGGATTAAAGGGTTTGTTGAAAAGTATATCTAATTTATCCACTTGAAGTTTCAGAGGTTCACGTGAATATTTGATCAAGTTATGAGTATCAGTGTTCACACAGTTGTTTTGTTGTTGTAGCTGGTGTTCGTGAAAGAAGATGATGTCATTCTAGTAATCTGAGTTATTGTGGATGCTTTTGTGGTGATTCATCATACTATTGGATGTTTCTAGATTATTCTATATCTTTGTTGTTGGTTCGCATCAATTTTTGTGCTCACGATTGGTGATTTTCTTCTGAGAGTTCATTTTTTTCATGATCATGGTTGATAGGGTGATTGGAGCGTGTTGTGGATCTTTGAGGCTAATTTTTTAAGGTTTTTCATGTTCGATTCATGTTGTTTTGGGTCCTTGCTATTTTTTGGTCGACATTATTTGATTCGCATTGATAAATTGTTTATTAATTTGGGCCGACAGTTTGTACACATTTCATATTTTGTTGGTCTAACATGTAGTTGATGTTAGTATTAGTTGTGGATATATATGATCGATTGTTTATACCATTTGATGCATGGTATGAAGTGGAGAGTGATATGTTCAAGTGCTATGTGCGAATATTGTTCTAATCTTTCGAAGGCAGAAGTAAAGTGTGAAAAAGAGTGAGCAGAAGAAAGTGTTCATGTGCTTAACCGGAACTATAATCAGGAATTAGCATATGTTATTTTCTCAATTCAAATATTTGGGTGTAATCTGAATGTGACTGTAAGACAGTGTGTATTCCTTTGGGCAGTAAGCCTTTTGTATTTGAGCAGTGAGCTTTAGGCAGTGTTCCTGAATGCATGTGCATTCCCCATTTGTAATACTTTGAATAGAGTATAATCTTGTGGATTAACCTCCACCGTGGTTTTTCCCCTAACAAGGTTTCCACACAAAAATCTTGGTATTATGTGTGTTTTCAATGTGGTGATGGTTTATTCTTTCATGTTTATTTATCAGATCTAAGATTAATTTTAATAAGTATAATTTTTGTGACAACTAATTCAACCCCCCTTCTCAGTTTTTTGCCCTTGTGTTTCCAACAAACACATCATGCAAAATAAGAAGACCACACTTTGAAGCAAACAATGAGCATGGACGCCTATGCCCCCACTTTAAATAAATTGTTAAACACCATACTGTGATCAATTACTTGAAAGTAGAACATAATAAATACCAATACATGAGAGCTTTATTTGAAAATCCCTATGTAAACATATGTTTCCGAGATAGAGCTATATCATATAAAGGAGGGTTCCCCCCATATGCAATCCAAATATAACACACAAGGTATTCATGGATCTATGGTCAGCGTTTTTCATTCTTGTAGTGATATAATTGAGCTTGGGACCGTCATCATTCCCAAAATAACTCATGGAACAACGAGCACAAAGGAAGAATGACACATAGAGAGAGAGAGAGAGAGAAAAAAAAGGGAAGATTTTGGGTCAACATGGAAGAGACCTAAATGTCTCAACACCTTGCTTCATCCCCAAAAGGATAACACAAGATAAAGTTTTACGACATATAGAAGAATATAGATACAAATAGAAGAATGTCATAACACACTTTCTTCCTTTGTATCCTTGCACCAACAGAGTGACAAGGGTCATCCAAAGTAGGATCATAAACATATAAAGACATGTTAAGAAAAATAGTATGGGGGATCACATTACACACATTTAATCACAAAGAACATGAAAACAAAGACAATACTTTATGGAATATGTGAGTCAACCTATAGTAGGTCATCGGCATCCCAATCTTGTTCATCATATATGAAAAGCGGATAACTAGACAAAGGGACAATGACAAGTGTTGTACTAGGAGCATCACTAGGTTCAACATGTTGTGATTCACTCTTTATAAGAGGATCATCACAGTTTTTATCATCTAATCTCATGGAAGATGAAAATAATAGACTCAACTCATTATGCACTTCCTCATCAATTTTCGCAATTTCATCATCATCATCCAAATTAATCATAATAGGAGGCCTAATGACAATTTCAATAGAATTTTATTGTTTTTGTTGTTGTGGTGAAGGTGGAGGATCATTATGCTTTGTTTCAATTGGTGTTTGATCTTGATTTTCCATTTTAGTCTCTTCTTTTAATATATGAGCAATAGCATGACGTCTATGCCTATGCTCTTTAGATTTTATGTTTCTTTTGGTGTGATTTTTAATTTGTGATTATGTAGGAGTGAGTTTATCAACCATAGGTTTATTTTCTTCCCGTAAGGGAGAAATAGAAGGAACCATGGGAGGTTTTTCAACCACTTTCTCTTTAGCTTTATAAAAAAAATTATCTTAGGAGGGACAATAGGACTTATTTGGTTATCTCTAGGTCTTTTATAGGAGATGGTTGAAGGATTTGTTATGGGTTGGTCTTGGTTACTTGTAAGAGCTTTTAGTTCAATCATGATTTCATCAATGATAGGATGCTCAATCATGGGTTGAGGCATGTTGCTAAGGGATAATTATGCCATGTGCTTTTCCTTAAAATTTTGATAAGATTTCAAAAAAAAATCTTCGCAAGGCCTAATAGGTTCCATAGGTTTGGGCCAAAAGAAATCCAATGATAAATTCCAATGGGAAGACATAGGATTAAAGCCACTATGGTGCACAGTATATATATTTCTATCATATGGAAACTTTAAGCATTTATGCACTATCAATGGTACTGCATCCATGGATCATAGCCATGGGTAATCAAGCTTCACACGGAATTGGTTTGACGATAGGATGATGGAGAATGAGACATTCAATTTTTATGGTCCAAATTATAAAGGAAGAGTAATCAAACCTATCGTAGGGAAAGAAAAACCATTATGCATTTTGATCCATGATTTCACTTGTTAATAAGAATCTAGATAAATTTCATGCACAAATAAGAATTCCTCGGTGATCGCATTCTCTACATGGATTGGATCAATTAATATCGCATTAGTAGGCTTGTAATTGATTTATTTGGCGATGTAAAGAGGACCATCGAGTGAACATCTAATTATGTCATTTTGTGAGAAAGCAATGTCAAGGGGCATTTTGGTTTGGCCCTTATGAGGTTGAACACCAATGAAGTTGACCATACATTCTATGTCTTCCTCATTATCATTTACATTTTCATTATTTGTTTCTTCAAGTTTGTCAACATTCATCGCATCATTCTTGGCATCAGTAGCTTTCACAAAAGAGATATTATGATTTGGCATGGGTTTGGTAAAGATTTGTAAATTTTGGTTGGGTGGAGCAACAGACTTATTTCCTTGATCATTAACACCACCAATCTATATGTGATTAAAATCAATGAGGTCTTGTACAATATGTTTAAGACATTTACATTGCTCTGTTTCGTGTCCATTTTATCGATGATAATGGAAAAAGGTATTCAAGTTAAATTTTGGAGGTAAGGGCTTACTTGTATCAATAGCTCTAACAGGAGGTAAGGTAACTAAGTTCTTACTTATAAGTTGCAACATGATGATGGAGTGAAGGGTATCAAGTAAAGGGGTAAATTGTCTATTCATTTCCCTAAATGGATGTGGATTTGTTGTTTTTATAGAAGCCACTTGGGAGTTAACATATTGATTTGTTTGAGGTGTGTTTATTTGTGGAAATCCTTTATTTTGTTTCTTGAAAGGTTGGAAATTATTTTGGGGCACAACTTTGTATTTCTTAGAATTTTTAGAAGGAGTTTTTGATTCACGATGACTAACCAAATTTTCATAATCATGAAGGGTTGTGTACAAGTGTGTAAAGGAGGGAAAATTCAACATCTCAACTTTAGCTTGAATATTGGTATGAAAATTGGCTATAAACATTCTTTGAAGTTCAACATCAAGAATTTTAATGTTTATTTTTTAGTAAAGAAATTGGTATCGTGTTATGAAATCGGTGACCTTTTCATCTTTGTTTTTTTTACAGTGTGTTAGCAAACAGATTGTCCTCTTTGAATAATGACTCAAATATGCCAAGCAATGAAGAAAAATCAGTTACCAACAGCTCTAGATATTGCTATTGGATTAGCGATCATCCTTTGAATTTTAGAGGTACAGCTCCCTCTTATGATCTTCAATGAATTGGAGAAACTAAAAATAAAACCAAATTGTGCTTTTAACCAGAAAGTGGCAAAGGAAAACCAACATTTGTGCATAAAAATGACACAAATGCAGTAGTAGATTCAAAAAAAGAGCACAAACATAAATGGCACAAAGATCATTTACTTGCACTCGTGAAAGATTAAGAGGAGGAAAGGAAATAGTTCTTCCAAATTATATGAAGAAAATAGGACCCATAGATTCTACAATGAACATATTCTCAATCTAGTATAACGGAGGAAATATGAATGAATAATTGTGAATTCTCAAAGAAAATCAACAATTACAGAACAGACAATTGAACACACAGACTCAAAATGTCCCCTTTATTTTTTTCTCAAAAACAGAGCTCACAAACTCTGGTCTCAGTACAAAGATTCAATTTTAGAAAAATCATTCCTCCCTCCCAAATGAACAGAACAAGAGAACCCCTACTCGGACAACAGCAAAAATATCCCCCTGTTTTTCTTCAGATTACATATTTATAGAATTTCTCCCCAAATGAACCCTCGTTCAATTAGGTGATCATTCATTTTTGTAACTGCTCCTTTTAGATACGAAGAGACTCTTCACTTATTTATTTCATTTTCTCTTTTCCTTATTGTTTGGACTTTTGGTGCCTCTTAATATCTATTTCTTTTTACTCAGTCATCTATTCAAAATGTCTTCTTGATTTGTCATCAATTCCACATCTGTTTACAAAGGGGTTTCAATGCTGAATTTTAGCAACAACTTATTTACCGTAGCCAAATAATATTGGTAGGATATAAACGCTTAAATCCTTGTCTTTGTTTGTACAAAGGCCATGACATTGATATGGGTAATTTCCCGCTATAGATCTCCTTAAAGGGCTTATAGTATCATGGATAGTTCTCACGCCCTATAGAAGTTTACCATTTCCTCTCATTTAGACCAGGGAAAAATTCTTCATGCACTGAAACTTCAATATGCTAGTGCCTTTTCCAGCATTGACTACTCAACATGATGAATTATAATGTGTTGACAATCATATTTGCTCGAAGCTTCTAAATATTTTTAGACAATTCACTTCACATACTACATTTTTGAAAGACAAATGGAGCGATACACCTTAGGGAGATACTTGAACATAACCAAGAAGATACCTGTAACCAACATGCTGCCTCCTTTGTATCCTGCAACTTTCTTGAGCTTGAAATAGTTATCGTTCCTCAATAAATCACAGTACTATGGGCTGTTTTGTATTGGCAGAAGAATTACTTGATGACTTCAATCGAATTCAATGAACTTCAGTATAGGAACTTGTTTAACATTTCAACAAACCCATTTTGTGCATATAAATCCGCAAATGACACCTGGAACTACCATTTGCGAGGTGATGGATATCATTATGCTTATATTTGATATTGTAATATGTCAAAATCCCCTTTAGATATAATTAATAGTGGTGAGCTTCGACTTCTTTCTTTATTTGGGTTGTTTCCTGATAAATATCCAATTGGGCTTCTTTATGCAATAAATGGAGGTTGCCTGTGAACATACACTCTTATGAACCTTAACTAATAATATGTAACTGATTTTTTAACAAGGCAGTAGGAGATTGATAAGAAAGACTTTCACTATGTCTTGAATCTAATTCACATCCTTTTATTTTCCTTTATCCTTTACAACTTCTCTCGGAGTTCTCATCATTACTTTTATCCTCCTCTATGCTTCAATGACCGTTTGTGTCTCTTATTACATTGCTTGGAAATCATTTTTAACCATTATTTTCTCCTATTGAATCACAATGTCTACTCACACACATTCATCATGAATACATTATCATATTCTTTGAAGACCCTTTCCTTGCATTTTTGAATGGGGCAACGAAATGGGGAAGTCCTTTAACTCTAGGTGGTAAGTTGCACTATTCCACGAAATCGCCACTTATGCATGTCGGCAGGCCTTTTAGTGTTTCTTATAACTAAGTAGGGGACCGCTTGATAGGTTTGTCTAACCTTCAAAATCTCCACCGATGGTTCATGCTACCACCAAGCCTTCAATTTTAAAAGCATAACCGAAAGCTTTGGGAGCTTATTTCATTTGCTTTAACTACCCATCTTCTTCTCGTTCAAGTGAACAACACATGAGAATATCTATACAATTTGCCCTTCTTCAATCTTTATGAGAACATTGCCCTTAGTAGTAAGACAGTTCTCACCCGCATATATTTGATTATAGCATGAAGATGGATATGGTAACATAATTTGGCAGAAAGGAGGTTTGCAATCAACCTTACATTATTTTAGGCTCCTCTTTTTTTATTTAGAAGATGCGACAAGGGAAATCTCCTTTTATATCTGCAAGCAATTTTGTGAATGCTCTATTATTGTAAAGGACCATCTTCTTCTTTCTCTTCTTTGTTTCACAAGCTTTCCATGTGCTTTTCTGAGCATCTAAAAATTTATCAAATAATCTCCAAATATCCTCACCGGGAAGTAGTCATTACTCTTCATTGTTGAGTTGTATCATATTGGCATTAAATTGATTTTTGTTTATTGTATAGGTCCAAGCAAGGCCAGTAATCTTTATGTGCATTCAATAAATAGACAAGCAGGGTAACTGTGAATAACCAATTTATATTCATAAATAATCTACAAGTGATAAGAAATGAGTCTACAAAACATTCATAGGTTAAATGGCATCTTGACATCACATCTGACTATAGATTTTGAAATATGGCATTTTAGAGCAAGGATTTTCTTTTAAATTTTTTAGGGGTCTAGAAGGAGGATAATAGTGGCTCTATCTGGGGAATGCATTTTCTACGGGAGTGCAAAGAACGCCAAAATTTCTGGGAAAGATTAGTGCTATGCTAGAGTCAAACAGAATGGAGGAGACGGAGCAAGAGCAAGCCAAAAATGGAACAAAGAAGGAAAGGAAGGCAACTAAACTACCAACAGAATAAAAACTCCAACTATGTACATGGTAGGAAGACCCTACCATAAATGGCTCTAACCATACGATCATGCAAATCCATTTACAAGTTGGGAGAAATTTCTACTTGTGCAAAACAATGTTTGGTGAATGAGAACTGCGCACGCAACCAACTGGAAACTTGTAACAACTGCAATCAAATAAATCAAACCAGCACCCTGTAAAAAAAATTTGGGTAAAATCTTATGCTCAAAAAGAAACTTTGCATCATATGCTCTTGTAGCCAAATGACTCATATCAACATTGCCCTACATATGATCACCAAAATCTACCTGTATAATTTAAGATGCAATACCATGTTGAACTTGATTTTTGTGTGTTAGAATAAACCATCCCACATATTGGACAACCCACATAGAAACCATGAGATAAAGACACCTCTTGAGTAGTATATGTAGAAGTGATGGCATTGTTTAAAAATTTTGGCCCCAAATTTGCAATATACATATCAACAAGTTCATCAAACTCAACTCTTGATTCATTTATTTCCTCTTCTCCATTTTTAATCATCCCACAATTTGATTCAAAATTTTGACTAGGACAACTTAAATCTTGTGCAATATCTACTTCAAAATGAAAAGACTCAAGCATGGGGTGATTAATTACCTTATCATTTGTCACCTTATCTTCATGACCTTTATCAATAAACTGAAACATTTCAAATTCAAGCTACATATGAGAAGAAATAATGTTCGATGAATCACTTGCCTCTTGGAACTGATTTTTTATTTGAATTTTAGTTGTACAATGCATATTGATATCTTCAAAAATGAAAGCCTCCATTTCTAATAATTTGTTGGCATCTTCCTTTTCAAAAATTTGGTCTTCCACCTTCATGTTAGCTAAATCATCTGATAAATTTATATCAAAACATTCAAATCTGAAAGTTTCAATTTCTAGAGTATGATGAGGCATCAACAGTTGTTCACTCTTGTTTAATTCTAGACTATCTATAACAACAAATGAACCTCCAGTATTTGTCACAGACAAAGTAGAAGATGTCATGCATACCGATTTTTTATAAGGAAAGTAATCTTCCTCATCACTAGAAGATTCAAAATCACCTTCATCCATCTCACAGTTAAGATTGTAAATTTCAACATCAAAAGATTCGTTCCTCACATCACTTACTTCATTTTTTTGAAAAAAAAATCATCAAAAATTGTAAGATTGGAACATTCAGCTATAGGGAAAAAGAGATTTGATAAATTCATTTTTTAAAACTTTGGGATTCTATGTTTCCAAATCGAGCAATTTTGTGCATATTTTTCAAATTTATCTTTCTTCCATACCACAGATAAAATAAAATCATCTTCAATATTAGCATCTTCTTGTTTTGCAATCCCAAGATCACTTACCTTACATCACTTCAAGAGGAATCCAACGTCGGGATGTAATGCTCCAATTAAAATGGTCATTTGTAGCTCTTTACTTGGTTGAAGATTATGAGGAACCTTTTGTAGGCTTCTGTCAAACTATTCTACAAACTCCCTTATAGATTCACCATCTTTCTTTTTGAAGTTGATAAATTGAGATGAAAGCGCACATGCATAAATATTTTTTTTAAATCTTCCAATAAACTTTTTCTTCATGATGTCCCAGTTAGTGATATATCTATCTTCTAAATATTGAAACCAAACAGTAGCAGCCCCAATAAAAGATTCAACAAATAGTCTGAAAAAAACATTTTCTTCTCTTACCCCCAAAATTTTGATGTACAAGACAACTAAGAGGTGGGGGTGAATCAATTGTATCATATCACTTAAACTTTAACCTTAATTAATTCTACTTTATCCCAGTCTGTTATTAAGTGTAAACATGAAATGAACATAATAGAAAGCAAACACCAAAGACACCAGATTTATATGGAAAACCCAATGAGGGAAAAACCATGGTGAGGATTAGCTCACAATATAGTAATAATGCAATACTCGATACAAAGGCTCACTGCTAGTAGGCTCACTACCCAAAAGACTCACTACCTGAAAGGACTTATTGTCCAGAAGGAGGCTCACTTCCTATAGAAAATAAAAAGATAAATAAAGATCGACCACAAGGGTTCCACACATTCCTAGCTTGATCAGAAGATTGTAGACACCATCAGCTCACTACTTTTAGGAATCCAACACATTAAAGTATTATTGCATCAATTCGCTCTTGCACACCCTACTTTTCACATGTTTTTGCACACTTCTCTTGCTTGCTTGATTTGTGGATGGATGGATGATCAATTCACAACAACTTGATTTTCTTTTATACCATCTTCAACCTTAGAAACATTCTCCAAGGTCGGCTAAACATTCTTCAAAATACAAGTTCAAATTATGTCGGCTACTCAACATTCTCGCGATGGATAAGAATAAGAGAGGACCAATTACATATTTAATTAGGACCCAAACAACATCTTGGATCAATCACACACTTCCTTAATTGGATTCAAAATCTTAATGTAACGTGTAGACACCAGGTCATCCAAACCTAATGAAAACACCAATGATCTTTAAATTACACGCATCTCCAACAAGATGATCACATGTGGATCACTCAACATGCTTCACCAGACATTTTACCATCTCTAAGAACACTTCAGGTACATATGTAGCAACTACAACAAACTTCATTCATAGAAAACTCTTTAATAGTCCAACCAAACCAATTAGCAACACACAGGAGCTCTAAAGCAAGTCTTCCAGAGTGCCAAATACCAAGCACATTTGTCAAAACATAGAAACCATAAAAATAAATCAACTCTCAAATTCGCAAGATCTAAAACCAAATACTAGAATACTGTGGAGCCAAAACATTTCTCCTAGTCCACAAACAATTAGTTATGTCAAACCAGTTCACATACCGGTGAACATATATTTCACTCTCCGTCGAACCAGAAGCTAAAACTTAGAATATATTATCCATTGGAGCTCATGAACATAACTAAAAATCCACACAGGCATAGGATCAACATAAGAGAAATGCAAAGCACAATACTGAAGCACACTTAGAACACACACTTCTACACTGCCTTCATTATTTCTCAAATTTTCTCAAAAGCACTTGGCCTAAACATAAATACAGCTCCATGTACTCTAAGCACTTCTATAGTATCTCAACTATACAAGTACCATCTGTAATCAACCTAAATTATGTTGACATCAATGACAAAATTAATTACAACACTACCAAACACATCCATACTTGCAACAAATTCCACAAGCTACATTGAAGGATCGAATGTGATCATTTGCAACCTGTAAATCTTCTCCATTAAACTTTGTAAAATTATTTTTAGAATTTGCAGGAAATTCTGAATATTATGGCAACGCCAAAGGCCCAAACTGAGCACACTATGGTTGGGCTAAAACCAATGCCATAACATAGATTTTAAAAAAATGGTTGGGTCTTTCACCAAAAATAATTTCAAGGTAGATCCCAAACAACAAAGTATCCAACCTCCATTTTAAAGAAGGTATTTTCAGATTTATAAGAAAATAAAAATGCTTGAAAACACAGGAACTTCGATTCTTTCCCCAGGAGATTATCCAAAAATTTGTTAGCAAACAAATTTTCCTCTTCAAATAGTGACTCAAATATGCCTAACAATGAAGAAAAATCGGTTACCAACAACTCCGGAGATTGCTATTGGATTAGTGATCATCCTCTGAATTTTAGAGGTACAACTCCCTCTTATGATCTTCAATGAATTGGACAAACTGAAAATAAAACCAAAGTGTACTTTTAATTGGAAAGTGGCAAAGGCAAACAAACATCTCTGCATAAAAATGACACAAATACGGTAGTAGATTAAGAAAAAGAGCACAAACATAAATGGCGCAAAGATCATTTACTTGCACTTGTGAAAGATAAAGAGGAGGAAAGGAAATAGTTCTTCCAAAATATATGAACAAACCAGGACCCACAAATTCTACAATGAACATATTCTCAATCTGGTATAACAAAGGAAACATGAATGAATACCTACGAATTCTCAAAGAAAATCAACAATTACAGAACAGACAAGTGAACACACAGACTCAAAATGTCCCCTTTATTTTTTTCTCAAAAACAGAGCTCACAGACTTTGGTCTTTGTACAAAGATTCTGTTTTAGAAAAATCATTCCTCCCTCCCAAATGAACAGAACAACCCTGCCCGAACAATAGCAAAAATATCCCCATATTTTTCTTCAAATTACATATTTATAGAATTTCTCCCCAAATGAGCCCCCATTCAGTTAGGTGACCGTTCATTTCTGTAACTGCTCCTTTCAGATATGAAGAGACTCTTAACTTATTTATTTCATTTTTTCTTCACCTTATCATTTGGACTTCCAATGCCTCTTCATATCTATTTCTTTTTACTCGATCATCTATTCAAAACGTCTTCTTGAGTTGTCATCAATTCCACATCCGCTTACAAAGGGGTGTCAATGCTGAATTTTTACAACAACTTATTTACCACAGCCAAATAATATTGGTAGGATATAAACACTTAAATTCTTGTCTTTGTTTGTACAAAGGGCGTGACATTGATATGGGTAATTTCCCGCTATAGATATCCTTAAAGGACTTACGGTATCATGGATATTTCTCACGCCCTATAGAAGTTTACCATTTCCTCTCATTTAGACTAGGGAAAAATTCTTCATACATTGAAACTTCAATATGCTAGTGCCTTTTTCCATCATTGACTACTCAACACGATGAATTATAATGTGTTGAAAATTATATTTTCTTGAAGCTTCTATATCTTTTTTGACAATTCACTTCACATACTACATTTTTGAAAGACAGATGGAGCGATACACCTTAGGGAGATACTTGAACATAACCAAGAAGATACTCATAACCAACATGTTGCCTCCTTTATATCCTGCAACTTTTATGAGCTTGAAATAGTTACCGTTCCTCAATCAATCACAGTACTATGGGCTATGTTGTATTGGCAGAAGAATTACTTGATGACTTCAATCGAATTCAATGAACTTCAGTATAGGAATTTGTTTAACATTTCAACAAACCCATTTTGTGCATATAAATTTGCAAATGACACCTGGCACTACCATTCGCAAGGTGATGGATATCATTATGCTTATATTTGATATTGTAATATGTCAAAATCCCCTTCAAATATCATTAGAGTGGTGAGCTTTGGCTTCTTTCTTCATTTGGGTCATTTCCTGATAAATAATATCCAATCGGGCTTCTTTATGCAATAAATGGAGGCTGCCTATGAACATACACTCTTATGAACCTTAACTAATAATATTTAACTAATATTTTAATGAGGTAGTGAGATATTTATAATAAATACTTTCACTTTGTCTTGGATCTAATTTGCAGCCTTTTATTGTCCTTTATCCCTTACAACTTCTCCTGGAGTTCTCATCATTACTTTTTGTTGCAAGTATGGATTTGTTTGGTGGTGTTGTCATTAATGTTGTAATTGATTTCAACACAGTTTAGAATGTTTACAGATGGTACTTTTATAGTTGAGATACTATAGAAGTGTTTAGCGTACATGGAGCTATATTTTTGAAGTTGTAGGTGTGTTTTTGCCAAGTGCTTTTGATAAAATTAAGAAATAATGAAGGCAGTGTTGAATGTTTTTTCTGTGTGTGCTCCAATATTGTGCTTTTCATTACTTATGTGTTGATCATATGCATGTGCATATCTGTAGTAGTTTTCATGAGCCTCAATGGGTAATATATCCAAAGTTTTAGCTTTTGAATCGATGGAGAATGAAAGATGTGTTCACCGGTGTGTGAACTGGTTTGTCAAAATTGTTTATTTGTGGACTGGGAGAAATGTTTTTTCTTCATATTCTTTTGGTGGTTTATTTTAGATCTTGCGGATCTGGGAAAAGGTTAATTTTGACATTCTTTATCTTTTGACAAATGTGCTTTTGATTTGGTACTCTGAAAGACTTGCTCCAGAGCTCTTGTGTTTTGTTGCTTGGTCCAGTTGGATTGATTAAGAATGTTCTATGGATGAAGATCGTTATAGTTGTTGTGGATTTACCTGAAGGTTTCTAAGAGATGTTAAAATATTTGGTAAATCATGTTGGGTGATCCACGTGTGATCATCTTATTGGATATGCACGTACTTCAAAGATCATTGGTGTTTTCATTAGGTTTGGTCAACCTAGTGTTTACACGTTACATAAATATTTTGCATCAAATTAAGGAAGTGTGTGATTGATCCAGGATGTTGTTTGGGTCCTAATTAACTGTGTAATTGTTCCTCTCTCATTCTTATCCACCACGGGAATGTTGAGTAGCCGACCTGATTTGAATTTGTAAATTGAAGGATGTATAGCTGACCTTGGAGAATGCTTCTAGGGTTGAAGATGGTATAAAAGAAAATCAAGATGTTGTGAATTGTGAAACAAGGAAGTGAAGTGTGTGAACAAGTGCAAAAAGTAGAGTGTGTAAGAGCGAATCAAGGCAGCAGTACTTTGATGTGTTAGATTCATAAAAGCAATGAGTTAATGGTGTCTGTAATATTTTGATCAAGTTGCGAATGTGTGGAACCTATTGTGGTGGATATTTATTTATATTTTCTTTATTTGTAGGCAGTGAGCCTCCTTTTGGACAGTGAGTCCTATTGTAGACAATGAGCCTTTGTATCTAGGTAGTGAGCCCTCTGGCAGTGAGCCTTTGTATCTAGTATTGTATTATTACTATATTATGATTTAATCCTCACCGTGGTTTTTCCCTCATTGAGTTTTCCACGTAAATCTGGTGTCTTTGGTGTTTTCTTTTTATTATTTTATTTTCATGTTTACACTTAATAACAGTTTGGGTTAAAGTGGAATTGATTAAGTTTAGAAGTAAAGTAATTTGATACAAATGATTCACCCCCCTCTCAATTGTCTTGTGCATTTCAACAATTAGTATCAGAGCTCTAGTTCCTTAGTGAAAATCTTGACCGCTTGAGGTAGATCAGATGGTGCACAAGTTGCAAATCCCTATTTTTGATGGAGCTGATTAGAGTGACTAGAAAGTGCAGATAAGAGGTTACATAGTCTCTCTTGGTTTCATGACTTGAAAAGTTGTAGAGACAAAGTATGTTGAACCATCCGTTGGTCCTTCCTTTGTAGATGATATTTCTACTTATGAGGAGAATGAAAAGGCAAGGTATGCTATCTTCAGTGCTCTATCTAAAACTGAAAGGACAAAAGGTATTTCTTTAGGCACTCCTTATGAAGTATGGAAAAATTTGAAAGAAATTTATGAAGGAAATGATAGAGTAAAATTGTCAAGCAAGCTAATAGCTAAGCGCAAATTTGAGAACCTGAGAATGGAAGAGGGTGAAGATATTGCAAGCTATTATCAGAGAATTGAACTTTTAGCAAATGAGATCAAGAATCAAGGTGGTACCATGTCAGATGAAGATGTAATTGAGAATATCTTGATGACCCTATTGGAGAATTACAGTGACAAGGTCTCTACTATTGAAGAATCATATGATCCAAAGACATTTACTAAGGAGCAACTATATGGCACCCTGATTGCATTTGAGATTAGAAAATTTGCAAGTGAAAAGGAGAAAGTTGAAACAACCTTTAAAGCAATGAATATAGGAGATGACTCGGATGATGATAGTTTAGAAGATTTGGAAGCAAAATTTACAAGGAAATTGAATAAAGGTACTGGTAAATACAAAGGTATGTTTCCCTTTAAATGTTTCAGTTGTGGAAATATTGGTCATTATGCCTCAAGATGTCCAAATAGAACTACACACAAGAAGAACAAAGATAATAATAACAATTACAAAGACAAAAAGGATAGGAAGTTCAAGAAATTGTATTATGTTAAAGAAGATGGAGGAATTTCTGATGATGAATTTGACTTTGAGGAATATAAAGATGAATGTTTATTTCTAGCCCTGGAAAATCAAGTTGTATCTGCTAACCATGGAAGATTTGCAAGGTAATCTAGTCTGGAGAGCAAGATGGATGAGATGGAAGGAACTTTGGTGACTGCTTTTCATGCTAGACAGGATGAAGACTATTGGGTAATTGACAATGGATGTTCAAATCATATGACTAGAGACAAGAGTAAGTTCACTAAACTTGAAAAGTATGATGGAGGAATAGTTATGTTTGGAGATGATTCTAGTGCTAAGATTGTTGGGAAAGGAACAATTAGTTTTGATAGAAAACATAGTACTAATGATGTCTATTATGTTAAGGGTTTAAGGCATAATCTTTTGAGTGTTGGAAAAATTTGTAGCAAAGGGTTTAAGCTTGTGTTTCAGGATAACACCTGTGAGATCAGAAAAGGGTCTAGAATTGTGGTAGCACCAAGAAGAAGAACTCATGGAAACATCTATCAGCTTAAGATTGGTGATGTTCAGTGCTTTGTTTCTTAGATTAATGAAATTTGGTTATGGAACTGGAGAATGGGACATGTAAATTTTGACAATCTAGTCAGGATCAGTTCAAAAGAAGTTGTCATAGATCTGCCTAGAATCACAAAGCCTACAAATTCAGTTTGCAAAAGTTGTCAGTTGGGAAAACAAACAAGAAGCAACTTTAAAGGAAAAGAACAATCATCTATCAGAATGATGGAATTCATTTATACAAACCTTTGTGGTCCTACAAGAACAGGAAGCCTTAATGGTGATAGGTATTTTATGCTCTTGATTGATGATTACTCTAGGATGACATGGGTTACTTTTCTTAGAGAGAAAGCTTTGGATCTTGATAGATTAAAAGTGTTCAAAGCAAGAGTAGATAATTAGGTAAACCTGAGAATCAAATGTTTAAGGTCTGATAGAGGTGGATAATTCACTTTTAGTGAGTTTACTGCATTCTATGAAGAGCATGGCATAAAGAGACATTATTCTACCCCTAGAACCCCTCAGCAGAATGGAATTATGGAAAGAAAGAACCAGACTGTTCGAGAGGTTGTCAGATCTATGATGAAAGAAGAAAATGTTCTTAATGTGTATTGGAGAGAAGCAATCCACACTATTATTTACATTCTTAACAGAGTTCAAATCAAAGGTAACAACACTAAGACTCCTTATGACTTATGGACTGGTAAGACTCCTACTGTTAAATACTTTAAAGTGTTTGGAAGCAGATGTTACATTAAAAGAGATGATGAGAATCTTGGAAATTTTTATGCTAGATGTGATGAAGGAATTTTTCTTGGATATTCAAATAACAGCAAAGCATATAGATGCTTCAATAAAATACTAAGGAAAATAGTTGAAAGTGCTAGTGTAAAATTTGATGAAGCTATGTACAAACCAGTAGAAGTAAGTGAAGTTGAACCAGATGATCCTATCTGCAAGAAAATACAAGAAGAAGAAAAGGAAGAGAAAGAACAAAGTGATGAAGAGGAGATTCTGGAACCTACACCTAAGACTCATAAATATGTATAGAGAAATCATCCTGAGGAATAGATAATTGGAGACATAAGTAAGGTTTAAAGAAAAGAAGCAAAGTGGTTGAGGTAAACTTGTGTTTACTTTCTAAGATAGAACCTAAGACTGTGAGTGAAGCATGCAAAGATGAGAGTTGGGTTAGAGAAATGAAAGAGGAATTGCAATAGATAGAAAAGAATCAGACATGGGAACTAGTTCCTAGACCTATGAACAGGAATGTAATTGGTTTTAAATGGGTATTCAGGAATAAGTTGAATGAAGATGGTGAAGTGCTAAAAAAAAAATCAAGACTTGTATGCAAAGGTTATTCACAGGTTGAAGGAATATATTTTGAAGAGACATTTACACCAATAGCAAGAATGGAGGCCATTCAAATGTTCTTGGAATTTTTAGCTCATAAAGAATTCAAAGTGTACCAGATGGATGTCAAGTCTGCATTTTTTAATGGAGAATTAGAAGAAGAAGTGTACAAGGAACAATCGGAAGGATTTCAATTATCAAATAAATCGGATATGGTCTGCAAGTTGAAAAAGGCATTGTATGGACTTGAAAAAGCTCCCAAAGCATGGTATGCAAGGTTGGATAGATACTTAACACAGTAAGGATTCAGCAAAGGCCTTGTTGACAACAATCTCTATTTCAAAGTTGAGAGAAACAAAATGTTGATTGTTGTGGTATATGTTGATGATATCATCTTTGGTGGAAATGAAGGTATGTGTAAGAAATTTGCAGAGGAGATGCAAAAAGAGTTTGAAATGTCTATGATTGGTGAGTTGAATTTATTCCTTGGACTTCAAGTAAATCAAACTGATAAGGGGATATTCATTTCACAATTTAAGTATGTTAAGGAATTGTTCAAGAAGTTTGGAATGGATGACTCCAAACCGGTATGTACCCCTATGGTAACCAGATGTAAACTAAGTAAGGATGATGAATCTTCTAAAGTTTATCAGAGCATGTATAGATCCATGATTGGTGGACTACTGTATCTTACTGCTACTAGACTGGATATCATGCATGTAGTATGTTTGGTTACAAGATTTGAAGCAAAACCTAAAGAGGAACATGTTACAGTTGTGAAGAGGATATTCAGATATCTTAAGGGAACTCCAGATTATGGGCTATGGTATCCTTATTTCACATTGAATTCCTACACTGATGCAGATTGGGTTGGCTGTGTAGATGACCAAAAGAGTACAAGTGCGGGTGAATTCTTCCTTGGAGGAAGATTGGTCTCTTGGTTGAGTAATAAATAGGATTCAGTTTATTTATCCACTGTAGAAGCTAAGTATACTGTAGTAGCATCTTGTTGTACACAGGTACTTTGGATGAAGAAAACTTTCAAGGACATAGGTGTGATGTGTGATGGGCCTATCTCTATCTTTTGTGACAATACAAGTGCAATAAACATTTCAAAGAGTATGGTGATTCATTCTAGGACAAAGCACATATCTATTAGGTACCATTTCTTGAGGGAGAAGGTGTTGCAGAATGAAGTTAGACTTGAATATGTGTCGACCAAGGAAAAAATTTCTAACATATTCACTAAGGCCCTTCTGAAGGATAATTTGAGTATCTCAAGGGGAAGTTAGGGGTTACTGCTCATCCTTCCTTGAACTAAGTGTACATGGAGGTGCATCAGTCCAGTGGATTCATAGATTATTTTTTATCTGGACTAATGATTGAGGTCTACTTCTCAGGGGGAGTAGAGAGTTTTATTGTTGTAGTATGTGATGTGGTTGCAATCCTAAGGGGGAGTGATCAAAGCTTTATATGGCATATGTTTCATGCAAAAACCTTTTTTTTCCATTGATTTCAAAGGGGGAGAGAGTCATGTGAGAAAATTGAAAGAAGAAGAGAGTGCAGAAATGCTTGTGTAGGTTGTCTAATCTAAAAAAGAAAGGGAAGAAGAAGTGGGAGAATGTGTATGTTGTCTTTGATGGTTTTTCACATCATGCATTGCCATCAATGACAAAAGGGGAGATTATGGCAAGTATGGAAGTGTTTTGTGGTGTTTCATTAATGTTATCATTGATGTCAACACTGTTCAGAATGTTTATAGATGGTACTTGTATAGTTGAGATACTATAGAAGTGTTTAGACTATATGGAGCTATATTTATGAAGTCGTAGTTGTGTTTTCGCCAAGTTCTTTTGAGAAAATCAAGAAATAATGAAGGTAGTGTTGAATGTGTGTTATGTGTGTGCTTAAGTATTGTGCTTTTCATTTCTTTTGTGTTGATCCTATGCCTATGTGGATCTATAGTAGTGTTCATGAGGCTCAATGGGTAATATATCCTAAGTTTTAGCTTCTAGATCGATGGAGAATGAAAGATGTGTTCATCGGTGTGTGAAATTGTTTGTCAAAATTGTTTATCTATGGACTCAGAAAAAAAAAAATTGCTTTGCAGTCTTCTGGTGGTTTGTTTCAGATCTTACAGATCTAGGAAAAGGTTAATGTTTATGTTCTTTGTGTTCTAACAAATGTGCTTGTGATTTGGTGCTCTGGAAGACTTGCTCTAGAGCTCCTGCGTGTTGTTGCTTGGTCCAGTTGGACTGTTGAAGAATGTTTTGTGGATGAAGATTGTTACAGTTGTTGGTGATGTACATGAAGGTTTCTAAGAGATGTTAAAATGTTTGGTAAAGCATGTTGGGTGATCCACGTGTGATCATCTTATTGGATATGCACGTACTTCAAAGATCATTGGTGTTTTCATTAGGTTTGGCCAAACTAGTGTTTACACGTTACATAAATATTTTTCATTGAATTAAGGAAGCGTTTGATTGATCCAAGATGTTGTTTGAGTCCTAATTAAATGTGTAATTAGTCCTCTCTCATTCTTATCCACCATGGGAATGTTGAGTAGTTGACCTAATTTGAATTTGTAAATTGAAGGATGTATAGCCGACCTTGGAGAATGCTTCTAGGGTTGAAGATGGTATAAAATAAAATTAAGATGTTGCAAATTGTGAAACAAGGAAGTGAAGTGTGTGAACAAGTGTGAAAACAGAGTGTGTAAGAGTGAATCAAGGTAGTAGTACTTTGATTTGTTAGATTCCTGAAAGTAGTGAGCTGATGGTTTCTGCAATCTTTTGATCAAGCTACGAATGTGTGGAACCTATTGTGGTGGATCTTTATTTATCTTTTCTTTATTTGTAGGTAGTGAGCCTCCTTTTGGACAATGATTCATATTGTTGGCAGTGAGCCTTTGAATCTGGGCAGTGAGCCTTTGTTTTCGGTATTGCATTATTACTAAATTGTGAGTTAATCCTCACCGTGGTTTTTCCCTCATTGGGTTTTCCACATAAATCTGGTGTCTCTAGTGTTTGCTTTCAGTTATTTGTTTTTCATGTTTACACTTAATAACAGTTTGGGTTAAAGTGGAATTAATTAAGTTTAGAAGTGAAGTAATTTGATACAACTGATTCACCCCCCTCTCAGTTGTCTTCTGCATTTCAACAATTTTAGCCTCCTCTATGCTTTGATGACCATTTGTGTCTCTTATTGCATTGCTTGGAAATCATTTGTAACCATTATTTTCTCATGTCGAATCACAATGTTTACTCAGGCACATTCATCATGAATACATTATCATTTTCTTTGAAGACCCTTTCCTTGCATTTTTGAATGGGGTGGTGAAATGGGGAAGTCCTTTAACTCTAGGTGGTAAGTTGCACTATTCCACGAAATCGCCACTTATGCATGTTGGCGGGCCTTTTAGTGTTTCTTATAACTAAGCAAGCGACCGCTTGATAGGTTTGTCTAACCTTCAAAATCTCCACCGATGGTTCATGCTACCACCAAGCCTTTAGTTTTAAAACCATAAGTGAAATTTTTGGGAGCTTATTTCACTTGCTTTAACTGCCCATCTTCTTCTCATTTAGGTGAACAACACATGAGAATCTCTGTACAATTTTCCCTTCTTCAATCTTTATGAGAACATTTCCCTTAGCAATAAGACGTTTCTCACCTGCATATATGTGATTATAGCATGAAGATGGATGTGGTAACATAATTTGGCAGAAAGGAGGTCTACAATTGACCTTACATTATTTTAGGCTCCTCTTTTGTGATTTAGAAGATGTGAAAGGGGAAATCTCCTTTTATATCTGCAAGCAATTCTGTGAATGCTCTATTATTGAAAAGGACCATCTTCTTCCTTTCTCTTCTCTATTTCATGAGATTTCCATGTGCTTTTCTGAGAATCTAAAAATTTATCAACTAATCTCCAAATATCCTCACCGGGAAGTAGTGGTTACTCTTCATTGCTGAGTTGTATCATATTGGCATTAAATTGATTTTCATTTATTGTACAGGTCCAAGCAAGGCCAATAATCTTTATGTGAATTCAACAAATAGATAAGTAGAGTAACTGTGAATAACCAGTTTATATTCATAAATAATCTACAAGTGACAAGAAATGAATCTACAAAAAATTCATAGGTTAAATGGCATCTTGACATCACATCTAACTGTAGATTTTGAGCTATGGCATTTTAAAACAAGGATTTTCTTTTAAATTTTCCAGGGGTCTAGAAGGAGGATAACACAGTGTATTACATCAACTAAGGTGATATTCGATCCCATGTGCACTTGGAAATGGTTGAGCAAGGCATCAACAAGTTCATTGAATTAACTAATTGAGTTGTTTGGTAAAGAACAAAACCACTCCAAGGTAGTGTCTTTCAAGGATCTAGGGAAAATTTTAGCCAAGCGTTTATCCTCAAAAATGAAGTCACTAGATAAGGTTGTATATGTTGAGACATGGTTACTAAGGTCTCCTTTTCCACCATATTTCTCAAATCTAGGAATCTCTATGCCTTGTGTCATTTGTCCTCTCAATATCTCCAAGGATAAAGGGTTTCTTTTGACATATTGTGAAGGTTGGCCATTTTGATTTTGGTTCAGTGTGGCAATTTTTTGTTGGAGGGATGAAGCATTTTGTAGGATTTGGTTAAGGATGGGATTTTTGTTTTTGTTTTGAGATGGAGGTGAATAAGGTGGAGGTGTATATGTATTTGGAGTACAAGTGAATTGTAAGTTTGTGATAGGAGATAGGTTAGAAGATATGAGATTTGAATGCACAAAGATAAAGGGATTCCCAGTGGAAATACCTAAGGTGCTATTGACATTTCTAGTAGATTGTTTAGTTTTTGTAACAGTTGGATTAGTGTATGTCAGAATAGAGGTCATAGTTGTGGAAGGAGGAATTGGATTTCCACCTTGAATTTGAGATAACCCCAAAGTTTGAGCACAACTAGTCATTGTAGGGACATGCTTATCAATAATATGTTCTAGGCTACAAAAAACCTTTATTCCTTGTTCATTATCAAGCATTTTCCTCATATTATGTATGACAGGAATTGTAGTACCTACAATGTATTCAAAATTCACAAAGTTTTGCAATTTCTCTAAATATTCATCCATTTATTTTAGATCCTCTTGAGGGACATTAGCAACCATTGTGTCAAAATCAGCCACATTGTGTGTGGGTAGGGTGGTCATGGTAAATGAGGTATCAAAGTTATGGTCCATAGTGGGTTAACTAGTATCAACACTATGAGTGAAAAGTTGGAAAACTCAAGATGCATGGCGAGTGTGGTAGCATAGGATGGCATGAGTCTCAAACTAAGTCTCGCTATAGTATTGGTAATAGGACACTAGGCTATGAATCTCATACAAGTTTTACTAAACCTAGGTGCACCCAAAATGGAGCATAACCTCTAGATAAATGCAATCAAACACCCTAGAATATGAAGTGCAATGTAAATATGTAAAAAGAAAGCAATTTTTATATTTTAATAAAAAATAATTTGATTATACTATACAAAAACCTAAAAATTATGTCTTTTAATTCCAATTTTGATTTTTCAAACAATGCACTCAACTTGACCAATTATACTTAATGCAAACAATGACTGATTTTTTTTATTTTTGAAACTAAAACCTAGATTAAACAGCAAATTGGAATGAATAAAGTAGAGATAAATCACTACCCAAAAGTTTGAAACAACACCTGTACAAAGACATATTTTCCCTAGGGTGAATGGGTCTTAGCATAGGGGTTACAAAAATTTAAATTTGAGTTTAAAGTTTAGATCTAGGGCTTCCTATTTCAGGTTATAAATTATACTTTTAATGACTGATTTTTCTAAAATTTGATGTCTAGATGCAAGTGAAATGAATGACAAATGATGGACAATATGACACTTTTTGAAATATAATTTTCACTCAATTTTTGAATATGAATGACTGAACATACACTAATATGCAAGTCCTATACAAAATCAATGTAATATGCATGCAATTTTTTGAATTTTTCATATTTTAAAGGATGCAAAATGCAAACCTAAAACCCTAAATGAGAAGCAAACTATGAGGTAGATAAATGGATTGTTGCACAGAAAGATGGTTAAATCTAATCTAAAAATCATAAATCTAAATCAAACAACAAAGAACGAATCAAATGAACTAAAACAATAAAAATGATACTATGAAATAATCTCACTGAATATCAGTCCACCTCTTTGAATTATCTTGATTTTCCTTCTCCATTTTTCCGTATCGGTATTCTTGCCCTCAAATTTTCCGTATGTATGCAAGCATAGCCTGGATGTATTGTCTAAGAAAAATATTGAAGATTATAGGTTCACAAAACTGTTGATTTCAGGAGGAGGAATAATGACAATGACAGGTCAATTTATAGAAATTGGGTTTCCGAATGATCGGCTCAGATTCGAAAGAGAGATCAACGATCAAGATTGATGAATGCCATGTGATGTGAGATTAGGGTCGGTTAGAATGTGAGTTAGGAAATTCTGCAGGATAAAGATTAAATTAGAATAATAATTTAATTTGTTGTTAAGACTGTTCGAAAATAGAAAGAACAAGAGTTCAAAATTAAATAAATGATTTAATCTTCAGTTGAAAGTCTTCGAAAATAGAAGAATTAGACTTTGAATGAAAATGATAAAGTTAGAACTCGAAGAATAATCTGTTTGAATGCACACATGAATTAATTAATTAATTAAAGATATTTAATTAATAAATATGTTCATGTATATGAGTTAGAACTAGTTAACTGACTAGTTGTGACGGAGAGTCCTTTCGCAGAGACGATCAGATATCGAATCCGGAGATAACTGGCAGATTTAAATAGATATCGAGTCAGATGGTGAATGAATAATTAGATAACTGGATGATAGAAGAATTTGACAGACACAATTAATTATGAATTAAATGTTAATTTAATTCAACATTCGAAAATTGAAAGATTTAATTAAATAAATAATGATAATTTATTTAATTGACTATTGAAAAGGTTAATTGAATAATTAAATAATGAATATTTAATTTAATTGAAATATAACAAAGGGGTTAATTAAATAATAAATTATTTAATTAAGAAAGAGAATTAATTAGTTAATGACATAATTAAACAAATATGATTTATTTAATTAATCAAAGTTGAATAAGGGTCATAATGAATTAATTAAATAATTAAAAGGTTATTTAATTAATAGAAGAAAGATGTGTTTAGAAAGTAATTAAATAATAAAAATTATTTAATCATGACCATGGACATTAGAAAATTATGTCGAAAGTGGTACTCGCAGGCCTAGACCAATTTTCGGTGTCTACAATTTGCCCCTCTTTGATACAATGTTGTTTATCGCATTGTGTCAAATAAATTGAAAGAAATATATGCCCCAGTGAAAGGGAGAATGATGAGGAGGTAGTGGTATGCCCCCTCGAGAGGATACGCGGGTTTGAATAACATGAGTGTGCTCTCAAAATGGATAGATAATGGTGGTGAAGATCCCAAAAAAAGAAATGTTAGCGTGGATTAATCAAAATGTTAGTAAGAAATAAGAAATGTTGTTTGAAGGACATATAATCTTTGATATTTTTCCATATATATACTAAGCTTTTCATTTTATCATCATTTGGTGGGACATGACACAAATGGATAGTACACACCATGATATGAGATAGACCATAGTGTACAAAGTCATCCATCTGTGAAAAATAGACATCCGTAGACAAAGAGTGTCTTAACTCAAACTAAGGACAAGATTCCCCAATCCTTTTTGTCTAGACAAACCACATATAGCAAACAAATAAAGATGGGTCATGAGACGTCATTGCTCCTCTAAATCCTTGATAGAACATCCTTGAGGAAACTAGTAACATGACTCAAAATCCAAAGTTTAAAAAGATAGTTGACAGACAACAGTCAAAGAAAAAGAGTCCTAAGACATCCTTGCCTCTCTAAATCCTTCAAGGGACATCCTTGAGAAAGCTAGTAATTGGACTCATGCACAAGTCGATGAAAAGACAAGACAAAATAAGATATAAAGTCATAAAGCCAATAAAAGTATTTGTCAAAACTTGATCTTGTGGGATTTTTTGATGTTTGACATAGCTCGATGTGAGGGATGACACATACTGCATAAGATGTTGAGTCTAGTTTTGACTTGGTGACTATCTATGTAAGACATGGCAAAGCCTGGTTTCAGAAAGACATGTGTCATATACAGCATTGGAGCCTAACGACGTTGATGTGACAAGCTACATGAGACTATGACAATATGATGATGTATGTTGACAAGGAAGACATATCTTTCTTAAGAGATAAGTTAATCACTCTGACAATGTGTCTGATTTTAACTTGATGACAGTTTTGAGATGTTTCCCTTGTTGATGCATGACTAATTTTGATTCCTTGACTGTGTTGGAACTGTAAAATTTTGATAACCTCATTAACCCTTCATGCTTATTAGTTTCCCAAGAAGTTCATACTACAGACATAAAATTTCCTCATATAGCCCCATGAAATTCATTTGACATCAAATATTTAACATTTGAAAATATCAGCATAAGTTGATGCAGGTCTCACAGATAATAATATACATCTCTTCGGTATATCGGCAAGACATCAGAAGTGTCATACCGATGAGGATATATGCCAAGAGAATACGGGTTCACATTTTCTATCGGCAAGACAAAAGGTATCAGTGTGACGATGTGAGGTCATATAGAGCTAAATTTCTTTTCACTGATTGCACTATAATAAAGTGTATCTGCCAGACTATAGTCATCGGGGTGAGATTTCAAAGGATTTCCTGAAGCGTTCACTAGTCTTTCCGATAAAGCAAAAAGAATACTCATTCGGTAAGACAATGATGTCCTGGAGAGTTCGGTGAATCTTACCGACCCCTCGTGTTATACCAACAGAACTAAGCATACAGAGATAAAAGTTTTTGAAGAGACAATGAGCGTAGTCTCGCCGAAGAAAAAGCATATCGGTGAGATAAGTTTCAGCGGGGAGATCTAAGAGAGATCACGGTGAATATTATTCTGTCGGCAAGAAAATTATTTGATCTCGGTGACTTAAGTTGACAAAGTGAATACCTCGGTGAGACAAAGAGCCTTCGGAGTGAAGTGAAGAATTGTTGGCCCGATTTGTTAAGTTTGGTCGATAGTTTGCTTCGGTGAAGGTCATGGCAATATAAAAAACAAAAAGAGAAAACTATCGAGGAGACTTATGATGTCAGGGGAACTACAAGATGTCTTAGCGGATGGGTGAACATTGAACAGACGGATCGGCCAGAGATTTGAAATGTCTTGCCGATAGGATACCTGATGTGACAGTGAGAATTTTGAAAAATTTGCTTCATTCATGTCTCACTGAAGACATTAATGGCACCACGAAGCATAAAAGATTTTGCAAATCAAGGTGAGCTCAATTGAAATCATTTTTTGAAGAATTGGCAATGAAGGAGAGCAAAGGAACGAGCAAAACAATTGGAGCGTTCGTCCAACTTGGATTTTCAAGCGAAATACAATAAGTTCCTCATCCTCTGAAAATTGTAAATTTTGATTTATGGACGGCATTAGTTCAGAAAAGATAAAAGGAAGAAAACATGGGGAGGGCAGTCAACCAAAGGGAAAAAGGCAAAAAACTGAAATACAACCAGAGGGCACTGAGAGAAAATTAAACCAAGATCTCATATACCAGCTACCTGGTTCAAAACCTAAAGCTAGGCATTTTGCATAGCTTAAGGCAGAAGTAGATAAATTGGATGACAAATGTAAGTTCATAGGAGATGTTTCGACCCCAATTAGAGGATACGAATTGTTCAATTTCCACTACCATAGAAGAAATCGCTTCGAGCTAGTATGTAACCGTGGAGGCTCAATTTGGGAAAATTGGTGTGCCCTAATATTTTTGTTGATGTCAAATTGGTGAAATTATTGGCTGGACATTATAATCTGAAGAATAGCGTCATATGTGATTTATCTGGGAACCCAGTGATACATGTATCTAAGAATGCAATAAGTGAGGTCTTCAAGTTAAAAGGAATGTGCAATGAGAAGATCATAAGTGAGGAGCTCGAGAGTGAATTCAAAAGAATGGATACCATTTACAAAGGCTGGAGGTTACCCCTACACAGAATTAGGTGTCATGGCAAACTGACTCTGATGGGAGACAGCGAGGGACCACCATTTCATGTGGATCTCTTCGAACCCTACATAAAGTACACTTATTTTTCAATGGGACAGGTATTGGGGATGGAGGTCCCAGAGCATATGACATTTTTACCTATGGTGATTGTTGTGGATGTTCAATATCATAATTCTAGGTCTTTTGATTACGCTTCACATGTGTTAAAAGAGCTAGATGCAAGGTTGATGGCAATAAAGGATGCATCCTTTGTCCTACACCTCGGAAATTATTCATTGTTGATACACTTGGTGCTATATTTTGGACATGAATTAGGATTCTGGCCCAAGGAGCTGAGGATTTTGCAATTTGATAAGGAAGGCAGGTCATTGCCTATTCAGTTGTGGACTACTGTTTGGGATAGCAGATTTGCTAATTCTAATTTCTTGCATTTTGAAGAGTACTTTGAAAAGCCTTTGTATAGGTTTTATAATCATCCTTGTGACTATTCCTTGTCTGATGAAATAAAGACGTTTCTTAGGCCTAAGGATTATAATGGACCAATCAGCCACAACTGGGGGGGATTGGTATTGTCTAGAAAATGCCACTATGATTAGGGTTTATGGTTTTGAAAGTACTCCATTTATTTTGCCTAAGACACTTCCAGATAGGATTGCATACCTAGAGATTGTTAGGCAAATGGATTTCTCCAGTGTCATGAACTTAAGCTCTTATGGGAAGCAAGCTTTTATGCCAGGTACACTGTGTTTTGGTGATTTTATTGTGTTAGCAAAGGAGGGATACAATTTAATTCTGGATAAGTTATTGCATTATAACATGAGAAAAGCGTCATCAAGGAAAAACTTTGATCTAGAGGGATATATCCATTCTGCCAGACAGAGGATAAACTTTGGAGGGTATCAGCATGTGCCCTATTAGTTTGATGACATAATTAGAAACTTGGAAGCAGAAGAAGCAGAAATGGTAATTGAGAAACATGATCAAGAATTGTTAGATGCTGAGATGTTGTCTTCCAGTAAAGAAGTATTAGAGGCTAATAGGCCACAAGGTCCATCCAGAAAGGTATCAAGGACAAGAACTCAGGATTACACCTATTCTGCCAGAGAAATGAATATTGAGGAAATTGTGGATGTGGATACAAGACATGAAGAATATAGATCTTTTATAGCAGATGATGAATTTGTGAAAACCTCAAAATTCAAAACATTTTTATACAAACAAAAAGGAAAAGAAATAAGAGGACTGGCCGATAATGTCACACCAGGAAATGAGGAGCAGTTCTTAAAAAACTTGAGGGATGAGGTGGATAAAGAGATGACAAGCATGACTCATGGGAAAGGGAGAGAAATGTTGGAAAAGGCTGGTATCATGATTTTTCGAGGGCTAGATCTAAATTCTGCATTAGTTTTTGACAGTTTCCTGAAAGACAACAATGCTACACATAAGCTTAGCATAGAAAAGGTGACAGAGGTGTATACAGGGTTAAAATACAATCCTAATGAAGAGACATTGATGATCTGGACTTTATATCCCCCCCACAAGAAGTCAGTTGTCATTGATATTGAGAAGGCATTTGGACATGTCATGACTTTGAAGGCTGGAGAAGCTGACCCAGTTGCAACTGCAGAAATTGGGATCAATATAGCAAAATTAAATAAAGCCCAGATACAAGCATTGATCAGAGAGAGAGAGAGATGTACAAAACTAATAGTGAAAGAATACTGAGAGAAAATGAACATCTAAAGGACATCGTAGATGCTGCAACGGGGCCAACAAATATGCTCACCCAAGGTGAAATTTCATAGATGAAGGACCATTGGGAAGGATCAAGTGCATACTCTCAAGCAAAAATGGACACACTTACCGCAATAATCAAAAGGCGGTAGGTTGCTTTAATCACTTGGTTAAATAAACTTTGGAGAAAACATTCACAATACGTTGATGCAATAAAAGATAATAGGAGAGTGGATAGCAAAATCCAAGAGAAAATTGAGTAGTTAAAGAAAACCTAATAATGCAGGGATTGAAAATTCCCATCGTATCATGGATAAGCACAAAGGATTCTTTGAGGAGTTACAAGAGGATGCACGGGAATTGATAGAAGCCGTCGAGAGAAGATTGACTAAGTTATGTGATGATGAAGGAGAATTAAAAGAAACGGCTACATGGAAGAATGAATGTGAATTAATACTCTAAGAGATGTTAAAGATAGCCACTACAAAAGATGCAATGTTGGATGAAGCATGTGAACAGAAGGAACAAATGGTGATGATGGAGATCATGATCTGCGATGCGTTAGGAGATGCAAATACAAATGAGCACTAAGATTACACAGATCACATGTCTAAAGTTCACTTGTGGCTCAACAGAGCTTAGTTATTGATAATCTTGTTAGTGTTTTATGCTTAAAACATTTTTTGAAAGGACGCATCCTTCCACCCGCTAATGTATAAGTATTCATTGTTTACAAAGAAGAAAAGAACAATTTTAGATAGAAGACAGTTAGTAGGAAATACAATACTTTTAGAATGTTTCAAAGAACTATGATGCATGTATAAATTTTGAAGGATCAATGAAAGAAATCTGATATTGTGGCGCCCTTCTGGTATCAATTATTTGTTAAGTTGATTGAAAATATTTTCAAGTTGTCTCCAAGGTTGATATTTCTTTGTTAGTTAAATTGAGATATCAAGTATATATTCTTAGTTTATCAATACACATTTGTTGTGTTTGTGTGGTGTGATTGGTTGGTTCTTTCAAGTAAAGATTAAATCCTTCAAGTCATTCACAGTAATTTGGAAGTATCATTTGGATCATTAAGAAGAGCTTGGTTATTACATTCTTGCATATTTATACAAGTTATAGACTAATATCATATTCCAAATAATTAGAATCTCTGCCAAATAGAATTCGTTTATCTAAAGCTTTCACTTGACTTCATTTTACCCAACAAGGCAGTGGTCTTATTTATCCTTTTAGATTCCATCCATTTCATTTACATCTCTTAATTGAACATATAAATTTCCACTTTGATATTGCATATACAATTTATACCAAATTAGGATCATACCTTTCCACTATCAAATTGCCATTTGTGGATAGCTTAGTCAAGTAGGAAGCATAATTCAAAATCTGCATCATTCATATAGGTGCACCCACCTAGGTTTAGAAAAGCCTTAAGAGTAGAAGGTTCAACTATATTGGTTGGCCTTTTCAGTTGGCCATAACGTTGTGAGAGCTTGGCAATCTCTCGTGGTTCATTCAAACCAGCATTTATGAGACCTAACAAATTGGTGACTCCGTTGGGGAAAGTTGAGAGAAATCCAGTGGTAGACGGCCTTTCCATATAGAGTCGTTAAAAGAGAACACAATTAAAATTTGAAAATTGACTCCGTTGGGTGAAATAACAACATATTTTCTCACTTTAGAAAAAGTGGGTGGCGACTCTGAATGAATAAAATACAAATCAGAAAGGAATCAACCTAGAGTTCAGACCATCATAGTTTCTCACAACATGCAAGGAAGGAGATCCTTGTACAAGGATGGGGATGGTCCTAATGATGAAGGTAAGAGAACCTATAAAAATAATCAGGGCAAGAAGGTATTCAATGACCTAGATCCAACCACAAAAAATAGAATATCAAAACCACTGATGGAAACACACAACTCATATGAGGCATTAACAAATGAAAATAGCCCATATAAAGAGCTTCACACTCTTGAAGAGAAAAGAAATCCCTTCCATCGAATAAGCCATGATAAAGATGAAGAGTTTATGGCTGAATTTGAAGCTGAAAAGAGGAGAGAATTTGAATGTGATTAGAGAGCAGCACTTTTTGAGGAAGGACTTGAATATGAGGCAGCATCTAAAGAAAATCATGAACTCATGACCCAAGATGAGACAGATACACAGTGGGAACGTATGAGGCAAGAAACAAAAATTTCAAGGATAGAATATGAGCAAAGGCTTTAGGCCATGAAGGAATTTGAGAAATTGAAGTTACAGAAGGCTCAAGTTAAAACATCAATGATTGATTCACCCAAATATACGCCCCCTCATAAGAACAACAATATGAAGCCATCAAATTCCCCACAAGCCCGCCAAAATCAGCCAAAGAATCAATATAGAAACACAAACACTCCACCACAACACCGAAATATTCATCCACCTCCACACCAACAGTATATACCCCCACAAGGTTAGCAATATGTGGCAAATGATAAGCAACCAGACAAAAAAGAACAAAACAGATCTCCTAAGGAAGGAAGTAAAGAAATCCCCATTGAGAAGCAAAAGCCAAATCAAACATCAAAAGGGAAAAAAGAGGAAAACAAAGGAGAATTGATAGAACCTAAAAAGGTGATCAAAACTGAAGGTACATCTTTTGATTTCATACAAGCCTTATCTCAATTAAAGATGTTTGTCCCATTAATTAAAATGATGAAGATCAAGGAATATAGGGAAGGTGTCATACAATTAATGTCTAATGGGAATCAAAAAATAAATCCTGAAAAATAAAGATGTTTCTTAAATAAATAAAAGGAAGGAGGTAAAAATTCCAGAGGCCTACCTAATGAACGCACCACAGATTGACCCATTCTTTACCACTTTACTCATAAGCGGCATGATAGGGAGTCCTTTCCCTCAAGAGCACTCTTGCTCTTCCCAAGACCTATTCTCTAGTCTTCCTAGGGTATTCCTCTCTACCCTACTCAGGGATCACTCCTAGACCCCTCTCACCACGTAGGACTCTCCACCAATTTCAAATTCTTCACCATCACTCCCATTCCACCACTAGGCTTCCAAAGGCTCAATTCTGCTACAATGTTCCCAAACCTTCCTTGGGACTTGGATTAGGTCTTCCAACTACTCCCAGGGTGATTTTTCTCCACTCCAATCCTTCTTGCAAGATTCTTTCTTCATTTTTCCATCGCATTCAAGAAATCTAACTTTTAGGCCTTATAGCCTTTTTGCCCCAATTAGGCCTCCTAGAACCCGTTTTCTTGTCTTTTCTTACAAACGGTCTTAACAACCCCCAAATTTTTTTGCAGATTCTTCCTATTGACTATCAAGGAATCAAGACTTTCTAGGTCTTAGGTCCTAATAGGTTTCGTACATATGATTGTCCTTAAACCCCCTACTTTCAAGGGTTTCTAGGGTTTCAGGCTTTGTTTCCTCCTTTGAAAGCTTCAACAACCTCCTCAACTCCCCTCCTTGCACACACATGTCTAAGATACATGTTCCCATACTTCCATACTCCTGCTTGGCACAAACCAATCCTTTTAGCAACTTTCTTTGTTGTTGTCCTCTCCAAGCCACTAGCCAGAATGCACTTGCACTCGCCTAGTGCTTGTCGATTTCATCATCTCCCCTGCAAACCAAGACACCACACACCATATTTACACTATACAAATAGTCCCCTACCTGATTCCAAGTGGCCATGGTAGCTTTACCACGGGAATTCAAGTGGGGATCATTATTTACAAAAACTGGCCTGAACCGACAATGAGACCAAGAACACCAAAAACTTGCAAAACAGATAACCAGTTGGTCTAGATGACTAGTATAATGCTACAAAAGATAAGTAAACAACTCAAATGAAATTCAAAGCATCATACAGGTCCTTTCAATCCATTCTTGACTGGATGAAGGCTCAAACACAGAAATTCAATGAAATTTGCACTCTTCCAACTCACAACACTTCCTTCCAAAACTCCAAATCGTACAATACCTTTCCCTCATGCTCAATTAGGGTTTTTCTGACCTTATATACCTTTCTCCCATGTTCTAGGACTCTTGGGTTGGGCTTAAAGCATCATTAATGCCCTTTTTCCACTTTTAGGATAAATAGCCAAGACTACATTGACAAATTTGCCTAATTTCATCATTAAAGCTTCTCCAAACTTCAAAGCTCTAGACTACCCTAAGTTTGTCATAACACACACATCAAAAACACTCTTGGGACTTTACATCATAGTCCTTATTCCCTTGGTGGTTGGCTAGAACCACCTACAAGCCAAAACAACAAGATCTTCCAAAAGACCTTTAAGGTGCTCTGCACCATTCTCCCCCTGCAACAAAGAACTTAAGGAACCTGTGGTTTCAAGAGCTCCTCACTAATACCATGCTTCTTAAAGTCACTTTCTGCTATCCAAGTAGCTTTTGACTCTGGTTGATGTCTCCACTTCACTAGGTGCTCCATGTATGTCTTGTGCCTAGTCTTCTTCTTCACCCTTAAGTCTAAAATCTTGTCCACTTGTGGTCTGATCTAATCAGGTACCTTGAGTCCTTCCACATCCTTACTAACCTCAGCACTATATTTTTCCTCATCCATTTCTGGTCCTTTATACTTCACTAAGTCCTTCACATTGAAGATAGGTGAAATAGACATCTCCTTGGGTAACTCCACCTTGTATGCATTGGATCCATACTTAGCCAACACTTTACATGGCCCTATCCTTTTCATCTGTAGCTTACTTGGTATGCCCTTCTGTAGTCTTGCCTTGTTCAAGTATAACATCACTAGATCACCTATTGCAAATTGTAGATCTCTCTTCCCTTCATCTCTTTTAGCCTTCAACTTTTGGTTAGCCTCTAGTAATGTCTTCTTTACCTGCTCATGAACCTCTCTCATTGATTGAGAAAAATCATCAACATGTCCACTGATTCCTTCATAACCTTTCAGATCTCTAAGCTCAAGTACACCCCTTGGATGTAAGCCATATACTATCTCAAATGGACTCTTACCCGTAGTCCTATTTGTGCTATCATTGTAAGCAAATTATGCTTGTGGAATCACTTATTCCCATCCTTGTCCATATTCCTTGGTTAAGCATCTCAACACGTTACCAAGTACCCTATTGATCACCTATGTCTGTCCATCCGTTTGAGGATGATATGCTGAGCTATGAGACAAGTTGGTTCCTAACCTTTTCCAAAGAGTTTTCCAAAAATGCCCCATAAACTTCACATCTCTGTCTACAATTATGCTCTTTGGCAACCCATGTATCCTCACTACCTCCTTGAAGAATAGGTGTGCCATCTGACTTGCATCATGTGTTGTCTTGCATGGGATAATATGGCTTATCTTGTTGAATCTATCCACTACCACAAACACACTGTCAAAACAAATCGGTGTCCTAGGTAGCCCTACTATGAAGTCCATGCTTATGAATTCCAAGGTCTGTTTGGGATGGGTAATGGCTGATAAAGACCTGCATTTGTTGATATTCCCTTTGCCTTTTTACATACTCCACATTGTTCAACATACCTTCTTACATCTCCTTGCATTTTAGGCCACCAATAGAACCTCTCCACTAAGTCTAGTGTCTTGTTCAAACCAAAGTGACCACTCAAACTAAAATTATGCTTTTCTTGGATTAGATTCTCCCTCATGGAACCTCTAGGAACACATAATTGCTTTCCCCTAAACAATAGACCATTCTACAAAGTATAATCTGCATATTCACTGTGAAAATGGTTCTCAAAATCAGAACATACCTTGTAGATCACTGAGAAATCAGAATCTCCTTCATATAGATCTTTGAATCCTTCAACCCCTGTTCTTTGTAGCTATATCTCTTGGACAGTAAGCAACCTCCTGCTAAGAGCATCAGCAACCTTGTTGTTAATCCCCTTCTTATGCTTGATGGTAAAGGTGTATGACTGCAAAAACTCCATCCATTTGATATGCCTCAAACTAAGCTTCTCTTGAGTATTTATGTAGCTTAAGGCCTGATTGTCGGTGTATACCATGAATTCCTTGGGCAATAGGTAGTGCCTCCACTTCTTGAGAGCCTATACCAAATCATATAGCTCTAAGTCATAGGATGAGTACTTAGACTTTGCTTCATTCCACCTTTCACTAAATAATGCCAATGGCCTGCCTTCTTGGCTTAGGACAACACCCGATGCTATGTTACTTGCATCACATTCCACTATGAATGGTTTGTCAAAACTAGGTAAAACTAGGATAGGTTGGGTAGCTATCTCCCTCTTCAATCTTTCAAATCCTTCATTGGCTTCTTTGGTCCACACAAACTTTGTTTTCAGTCCTCCTTTTATGGTGTTAAGAATCGGTGCACAGATTTCACTAAACCTTCTAAAAAATTTCCTATAGAATTGTGCTAATCCATGGAAACTCCTAACTTCAGTCCCTGTCTTGGGAGTAGGCCAACTGAGAATGGCTTCAACCTTGCTCTTGTCCATCTTCAAGTTCCCTTGAGACACTACAAATCCTAGGTAGACTAACTCCTGCTTCATGAACTCACTCTTCTCAAGATTGATGGTGAGCTTCTCCTCTTGAAGTTTCTTCAACACAAGTTCTAGATGCTTCATATGTTCTTCTTTTGTTTTGCTAAAGATGAGGATATCATCTAAGTAGACCACCAAAAAGACTCCTATAAAGTCCTTCAAGACCTCATTCATCACCCTCATAAAAGTGCTATGTGCGTTTGTAAGCCCAAATGGCATTACTAACCATTCATACAACCCTTATGTGGTTTTAAATGCTGACTTCCATTCATCTCCCTCTTTCATCCTAATCTGATAACAGCCACTTTTCAAATCAATTATGGAATAGTACTTAGCACCCCCTAAACAGTCCATTAGATCTTCTATCCTAGGAATAGGAAACCTATATCTAATGGTTATCCTATTTATTGCCCTAGAATCAGTACACATTCTCCACTTATCTCCCTTCTTAGGTGCCAACACCACTAGAACAGCACATGGGCTTATGCTCTTTCTGATCAACCCTTGGTCCAAAAGTTCTTGAACTTGCCTTGTTATCTCCTTCTGCTCCAGTGTCATCTTGTATGCAGCCTTGCTAGGAAATGTTTCTCCTGGTACAAAGTTGATTTGATGACTGATTGACCTCTTAGGTGGTAGTGTAGCTGGTGTGCCTTCACAAATAATATCCCTGAACTGATCCAACAATTGTTTCACTTCTGTTGTCATAGGTAGCTGACTAGGTGACTCCTCTTCCTTTGGCTTCAACATGATTGCATAGACCACTCCTTCTTCCTCCTTCATGTCTCTTAGGAATTCCTTTCCACTCATCAAAAGTACATTGGTTTCTTCCTTTTCCACCATGCCTTCTTCCAACAAAGACTGAATCTTATAAGTCACTCCATCTTTCTTGAAAGAGTACTTGTTCTCCTTGCCATGGTGTATTGCCTCCCTGTCATATTGCCATGGTCTTCCAAGCAACAGATGGCATGCATCCATTGGTAACACATCATATAGTATCCTATCATGATACTTTCCTATAGCAAACTCAACCCACACTTGTTCATTGACCAATATATTTTGCCCCTTATTCAACCAAGTAACCTTGTAAGGACACACATGGGGTATCTTGGTGAGATTCAACCTCTGTACTGCCTCCTCTGATATGACATTATCAGTTGATCCTGAGTCAATGATGACCTTGCAAACCTTACCTAGTATCTTGCACTTGACTCTAAAAAGAGCTCTCCTCTATTTGTGTTCATCCTCAGTAGGTGCTTTGATCAAGATCCTTCTCAACATGAGATTCTCACCTTTCTCTGAATCTATACTCACCTTTGAATGTTTGGAGCAGTCCTCTTCTTGAACATAGTTGATCTTCCTCTCACTTTGTGAAGATGTTGGCTTGTCAGGACACCTATAAGCTGGATGACCCAACTGTCCACAATTATAACACTTCATGGAAGCAAAATGTGAACTTCTCCCAAAGCCTCCTGATCTGCCTCTTCCACCATTGTTAGAGCTTCTACCTCTGTATCCCCCTCTACTCTTTGACTCATGGGATTGTTTACCAACCTTAGCATCACCTTGGCTTTTATTCTCATTGCTCCTTCCACCAAAACCTCCTCTATGTCCACCTCTAGAGTCTCTACCTCTTCCTTTACCCCTGGTATTAGAATCTTATTTCTTTTTCAGCTTCTCTTCCACTTTAATAGCCATTTGATAGCAACTATGGAGGTTGGTAAGTGTAAAGAGGCTCAACTCTTCTTGTATGTTCCACCTAAGGCTGTTCAGATACCTAGCAACATTGATGCTTTCAATTTCTTGCACTCTAGACCTAAGGCTTAGCTTTTGGAACTCTTCTGTGTAGGCAGCTACATCTAACTCCCTTTGTTTGAGATTTTGTCTCTTCTTATGCAATTGGATGTCATAGTCCTCAGGTAGATAGTTTTCCTTCACTTTAGCCACCATTGTCTTCCAATTTCCTATTGGCTTCTTGCATTCCTTCTCTCTTTCTTCTTGCAAGAACTTCCACCAAGTTAGTGCTTGTCCTCTTAACCTTGATTTGGTTATCTTCACCTTTTGTGCCTCTGTAATCTCATCACATTCAAAGTGATTCTCCATTCCCTCTATCCATTCCATAACTAACTCTACATCCATTCTTCCTGTGAAAACAGGGATGCCTTCTAGTGCCTTGCCACTTAATTCCTTCAATGCTTTGAGGAAGGGTTCCTCTTTTAATGGAGGGTCAGGTTCTGGGTCTATGTCTTCCTCAACATGGTCCTCACCTTTGTCTCTAACCACTGCTAACTACACTTTCATCTTGCCTGCCGACTCTGCTACCCCTTCTAATTTTTGCTTCATCTCTTCCATAGCTTCTTCAAGCCGTTTACTCTTTTCGTGTTGCTCTTTCAAATCTCTTGCCAATTTTGCATTGGTCACCATTTTTTTCTCTCCTATAGATTCACTTCCCTCTAACATACACCTCTCAATTCCCAAGCCTTTTAATGGCTCTGATACCAATTTGATAGGGAGTCCCTTCCCTCAAAAGCACTTTTTCTCTTCCCAAGACCTATTCTCTAGTCTTCCTAGGGTATTCCTCTCTACCCTACTCAGGGATCACTCCTAGACCCCTCTCACCACGTAGGACTCTCCACCAATTTCAAATTCTTCACCATCACTCCCATTCCACCACTAGGCTTCCAAAGGCTCAATTCTGTTGCAACATTCCCAAACCTTCCTTGGGACTTGGATTAGGTCTTCCAACTACTCCTAGGGTGATTTTTCTCCACTCCAATCCTTCTTGCAGGATTCTTTCTTCATTTTTCCATCACATTCAAGAAATCTAACTTTTAGGCCTTGTAGCCTTTTTGCCCCAATTAGGCCTCCTAGAACCCGTTTTCTTGTCTTTTCTTACAAATGGTCTTAACAACCCCCAAATGTTTTTTCAAATTCTTCCTATTGACTATCAAGGCTTCAATACTTTCTAGGTCTTAGGTCCTAATAGGTTTTGTACATATGACTGTCCTTAAACCCCCTACTTTCAAGGGTTTCTAGGGTTTTAGGCTTTGTTTCCTCCTTTGAAAGCTTCAACGACCTCCTCAACTCTCCTCCTTGCACACACATGTCTAAGATACATGTTCCCATACTTCCATACTCCTGCTTGGCACAAACCAATCCTTTTAGCAACTTTCTTTGTTGTTGTCCTCTCCAAGCCACTAGCCAGAATGCACTTGCACTCGCCTAGTGCTTGTTGATTTTATCATCTCCCCTGCAAACCAAGACACCACACACCATATTTACACTATACAAACAGTCCCCTACTTGATTCCAAGTGGCCATGGTAGCTTTTCCATGATAATTCAAGTGGGGATCATTATTTACAAAAACTGGCCTGAACCGGCAGTGAGATTTAGAACACCAAAAACTTGCAAAACAGATAACCAGTTGGTCTAGATGACTAGTCTAATGCTACACAAGATAAGTAAATGACTCAAATGAAAGACTGAAAGCATCAGACAGGTCCTTTCAATCCATTCTTGACTGGATGAAGGCTCAAACACAGAAATTCAATGAAATTTGCACTCTTCCAACTCACAACACTTCCTTCCAAAACTCCAAATCGAACAATAGCTTTCCCTCATGCTCAATTAGGGTTTTTCTGACCTTATATACCTTTCTCCCATGTGCTAGGACCCTTGGGTTAGGCTTAGAGTATCATTAATTCCCTTTTCCCACTTTTAGGACAAATAGCCAAGACTACATTGACAAATTTGCCTAATTTCATCATTAAAGCTTCTCCAAACTTCAAAGCTCTAGACTACCCTAAGTTTTTCATAACACACACATCAAAAACACTCTTGGGACTTTACATCATAGTCCTTATTCCCTTGGTGGTTGGCTAGAACCACCTACAAGCCAAAACAACAAGATCTTCCAAAAGACCTTTAAGGTGCTCCTGCACCACGGCAAACTAGTAAGAAATTACATGATAGACTCAGGTGCCTCCATGAATATCATGCCAGTAGGGGTAATGAAATAGCTTGGTATGTGGATAGATGTGGAAGGAGGTAAATGATACACCATGGATAGCAGGTATGTTCCGGTTGTGGGAATAATGAAGAATGTGGAAGTAAGATTAGCAACTTACCCACAAGCTGCCTACAATATTGACATAACTATAATTGACACACCTCCCCAGTTTGGAATGCTTCTATCAAGATAGTGGACTATAGCAGTAGGAGGCAATGTATAGTTTGATTTATCATATGCCACCATACCAGTGAACGGAGAAGAGGTCAAGTTATATAGGGATACCAGAATGAATCAAATTGTTGAATATGCTCCTCAAGAGCAACTTAATTGTTTTTATGATGTAGATTTGGGAATTTTTAGGGTAGAATTATCTCAACCTGAGTTGGTAAACAAAGATCCAATTGATAAAAAATATTTCTGAAAATCAGCAAGGGGTATGGAAAATGTACTTTGATGGGGCCTGCAGCCAAGAAGGTAATGGAGCTAGGATAGTTTTCATATCGCCTAATGGTTCAACTTTCAAATATTTATTTTTGTTAGCATTTGAATGTACAAACAATGTGGCAGAATATGAAGCTTTGTTGACTGGATTGAATTTAGCTGTTAAACACAAGATTAAACTCTTTACAATTTTTGGAGACTTAAAGCTGGTTGTGTCTCAGATCAGATCAAAATATGTAGCAAAAAATAAAAGGTTGAAATAGTACAAGAATGCAATGTGGGATACAATCGAATTATTTGATGCTTTCTCTATTGATTGGGTGGATAGATTAAAAAATATAATGGCAGACTTCTTAGCCAATGTAGCACTAAAACAAGATGACATCATGCTAGCAAGAATATCCCAAGTTGAGTTCAAAACAAGACTTGTTGTACCTGACAATGTATATAGTTGGCGGGTTTTTAATGATGACACTGATCTTTTAAAATCCCTTCACTATATAGACCAATATGAGGCTCAGGAAATTGATTTCAACGCCTTTGTGGAAGAAATAAATGGAGAACAGACAGTATTCGGAAAGAAGGTCTTACAACTTAAGACTAATAAACTTCCCAAGGGGCTAGTAGCGTTGGAAAGAGTCTACGATGGAAGTGATCAATCCCTTATGAAACAGACACCAGTCAAAAGGGAAGATATTGAAGAAATAAACTTAGGGACTGAACTGTCACCAAGGAAGGTATATATTGGGAAGAAAATAAGCCCGATTGTCCAAAGAATGTTGATTTCATTGTTAAGAAAATATAAACATGTGTTCACATGGTCTTATGAGGACCTCAAGGCATATAGGGAGAATTTATTTCAACATGAAATTCTGTTGAAAGCAGATGCAAAGCCATTTAGACAGAAACAAAGGCCTATTAACCCCACATTGGAACCAAAAATGCAGGAGGAATTGGCCAAACTTAGAGATGGAGGTATCATTAAGCCTGTCAGGCATTCAACATGGGTGTCAAACCTTGTTCCTATTAGAAAGAAAAATGGAGATATCAGACTGTGTGTGGATTTCAGAAATCTTAATGTGGCATCCCTCAAGGATAACTACCCTCTTCCTAACATGGAAGCTATACTGCATAAAGTAACTGGGTGTGATTTGTTGTCTATGATGGATGGTTTTTCTGGTTATAATCGGGTTAAAGTCAGGGAATCTGAGCAGTACAAAATAGCTTTTACAACTCCATGGGGAACATATGTCTATGTGAGAATGCCTTTTGGTCTCACAAATGCGGGAGCAACCTTTCAAAGAGCTATGGACTTAGCATTTGCAGACTTGATTAATGCTATAATGGTGGTGTATCAAGATGACCTTACTGGTTACTCAAAAAGAGTTGAAGATCATGTAGAACATCTTCAAAAAATATTCATTAAAGCTTTAGAGTGTGGCATTAGTTTGAACCCTAAGAAATGTCATTTTGTTGTTATAGAGGGAAAACTCTTAGGACACATTGTGTCAAAAGAGGGAGTGAGAATAGATCTTGAGAGAGTTGAGGTTATAGATAAGGTCCCTATCCCTAAAACTGTAAAAGCCATCCAATCATTTTTTGGGAAAATCAATTTTGTTAGGAGGTTTGTGTCCAACTTTGCTGAAATTGTCAAGCCCATATCAAAGATGCTAAGAAAAGGACAAAAAATTGAATGGAGTCCAGAAGCATTAGAAGCCTTTGTATCCATTAAAAGAACCATTAAGGAAGCCCCTGTCCTTAAATCTCCTAATTTCCCAAAACCTTTTCAAATATTTTCATTCGCTTCCTTGCACACTATAGTTGTTGTTATGTTACAAAAAAATGATGATGGTCATGAGCAACCTGTGTCCTTTTTTAGTAAATATTTGCAGGGATCAGAGTTGAAGTATGAAATAATGGAAAAATAAGCCTTTGCACTAGTAAAAGCCACAAAATCCTTTAGACCGTATCTTGTTGGAGCCAAAGTGATTGCTTATGTCCCTCACGCAGTTGACAAAGACATTTTGACAAAGTCAGAAGTAACAGGGAAGAGGTGCAAGTGGATTAATAAAATTCAAGAATTTGATATGGAAATACAGATTACTAAACTGATAAGAGGCAAAGGATTGGCCAAGTTAATGGTAGAAGCAAACATTGAGGCAAATCAAATTTGCAATGTAGAAGAAGAAGGAAATGCAATCGCAAGTATTGAGCATACACCTTGGTATACAGACATCATGTATTACCTCAGAAACACAAAGTGCCCTGAAGGATTCAATGATAACTAGAAAAGAACTTTGAAACTAAAGGCCTCTAAATATGTATTCATAGAAGGTGATTTATTTTGGAAAAATAGATATGGAATGTTGTTGTTATGTTTAGATGAGTCACAAGCTAATCATGTTTTAAAGGAAATGCATGAAGGGGTCTGTGGAGGTCATTATTCTACAAAAACAACTACACATAAAATCCTCAGGGCAGGTTATTACTGGCCAAAAAATTTTAATGATTCGTTTTCATATGTAAGAAAATGTGAAGCATGTCAAAAATTTTCAGGAAAAATGAAATATTAGGGAGCTTTACCACTTAGACCTATGCAGATTGAAGCTCCTTTTCACCAATGGGGGATTGATTTTATTGGGGAGATACAAGAAAGATCAAGTGGGGGACACAGATGGATACTAGTAGCCACTGATTACTTCACCAAATGGGTAGAAGCAATCCCAACCAAACAGGCAACAAGTAAAGTTGTGATAAATTTCCTTATGGATAATATCATCACCAGGTTTGGTACACCATTAAGATTAATCATAGACAATGGGATGTGTTTTAGATCGGATGAGTTTAAAACCTTTTGCAGTATGCATGGTATTGCTATCTCTATTCTGCCCCTTACCATCCACAAGCTAATGGCGAGGCGGATTCTAGTAACAAAAGTCTTCTAAAAATCATAAGGAGAATGCTTGGTGGAAACAAAAAAATATGGGATTAAAAATTAAAATTGGTTGTATGGGCCGATAGGATCACTGTCAAAAATGCAATTCGAAAGTCCCCATATGAACTAGTATATGGAACACAAGCCAGAATACCTTTACAAATTCTGTTACCAGTTTATAAATTTATTCTTCAAGAAGACATGGAGGTTCCTGAACCAATGGAAGAGAGAATGGAACAATTAGCAAAATTTGATGAAATGAGAAGATTAGCCCAAAACCAGAACAATAAGTTGCAAACACAACTGAAGTATTTGTTTTACAAAAAGACAAAAAATAGAAAATTTGAAGAAGATGATCTGGTATTAATGTGGAATGTTAGGTGCCGGGAGAAAGGAAAACATGCAAAATTTGAGGCTTTGTGGTTAGGACCTTTTGTTGTTGTTGGCAAGCGAGGAGAGGACTCATATTATTTGCAAAATATGATTGGTGAAGAACAGGAGTTGTCTGTACATGGGCAATTCCTAAAGAACTTTTTCTCCTAAAAATTACAGAGGATCAAGAGTTTCCAGTGCATGGACAACTCTTGAGAAAACCTCTCATAAAATTTCCATGCACAGTAGTATAGGAAATAAAGGGTACAAGAAATTTCTAGTACATGGACAATCCTGGGATCCCTTATTTGTTTTTTCTCCATGTACAGTAGTGTAGGATCATGTTCATCTCCACTTTCTTTCATCCATAATGTTTGGTCTGCTCACCCAGAGATCTAGATCCTTGCAATGATCTCACAATCATTCATCCCTAGACGGAGCTATTGTTGGAACTGTAAAATTTTGATAACCTCATTAACCCTTCATGCTTATTAGTTTCCCAAGAAGTTCATACTACAAAGATAAAATTTCCTCATATAGCCCCATGAAATTCATCTAACATCAAATCTTTAACATTTGAAAATATCGGCATAAGTTGATGCATGTCTCACCGATAATAATATGCATCTCTTCAGTATATCGGCAAGACATCAGAAGTGTCATACCGATGAGGATATATGCCAAGAGAATACGGGTTCACATTTTCTATCGCCAAGACAAAAGGTATCGATGTGACGATGTGAGGTCATATCGAGCTAAATTTCTTTTCACCGATTGGAGTATAATAAAGTATATCGGCCAGACTATAGTCATCGGGGTCAGATTTCAAAGGACTGCCCGAAGCGTTCGCTAGTCTTGTTGATAAAGTGAAAAGAATACTCATTCGGTAGGACAATGATGTTGGGGAGAGTTTGGGGAATCTTACCCACCCCTCGTGTTATACCGATAGAACTAAGCATACAGAGATAAAATTTTTTGAAGAGACAATGAGCATAGTCTCGCCAAAGAAAAAGTGTATTGGTGAGATAAGTTTTAGCGGGGAGATCTAAGAGAGATCACGGCGAATATTATTCTATCGGCAAGAAAATTACTTGATCTCGGCAACTTAAGTTGACAAAGTGAATACCTCGGTGAGACAAAGAGCCTTCAAAGTGAAGTGAAGAATTATTGGCCCGATTCGTTAAGTTTAGGCAATAGTTTGCTTCGGTGAAGGTCATGGCGATATAAAAAACAAAAAGAGAAAACTATCAGGGAGACTTATGATGTTGGGGGAACTACAAGATGTCTTAGCGGATGGGTGAACGTTGAACAAACGGATCGGCCAGAGATTTGAAATGTCTTGCCGATAGGATACCTGATGTGACAGCGAGAATTTCGAAAACCTTGCTTCATTCATGTCTCACTGAAGACATTAATGGCGCCACGAAGAATAAAAGATTTTAAAAATCAAGGTGAGCTCAATTGAAATCATTTTTCGAAGAATTGGCAGCAAAGGAGAGTAGAGGAATGAGCAAAACAATCAGAGCGTTCGTCCAACTTGGATTTTCAAGCGAAATGCAGTAAGTTCCTCATCCTCTGAAAATTGTAAATTTCGATTTATGGAAGGCATTAGTTGAGAAAAGATAAAAGGAAGAAAACATGGGGAGGGCAGTCAACCAAAGGGAAAAAGGAAAAAAACTGAAATACAACCAGAGGGCACCGAGAGAAAATTAAACCAAGATCTCATAGACCAGCTACCTGGTTCAGGACCTAAAGCTAGGCGTTCTGCACAGCTTAAGGCAGAAGTAGATAAATTGGATGACAAATGTAAGTTCATAGGAGATGTTTGGACCCCAATTAGAGGATACGAATTGTTCAGTTTCCACTACCATAGAAGAAATCGCTTCGAGCCATTATGTAACCCGTGGAGGCTCAATTTGGGAAAATTGGTGTGCCCTGATGTTTTTGTTGATGTCGAATTGGTGAAATTATTGGATGGTCATTATAATCCAAAGAATAGGGCCATATGTGATTTATCTGGGAACCCGGTGATACATGTGTCTGAGAATGCAATAAGTGAGGTCTTCAAGTTAGAAGGAATGTGCAATGAGAAGATCATAAGTGAGGAGCTCGAGAGTGAATTCAGAAGAATGGATACCATTTACAAAGGCTGGAGGTTACCCCTATACAGAATTAGGTGTCATGGTAAACCGACTCCGATGGGAGACAGCGAGGGACCACCATTTCATGTTAATCTCTTCAACAGGTATTGGGGATGGAGGTCCCAGAGCATATGATAGTTATACCTATGGTGATTGCTACGGATGTTCAATATCATAATTACAGGTCTTTTGATTATGCTTCACATGTATTAAAAGAGTTGGATGCCAGGTTGATGGCAATAAAGGATGGATCCTTTATCCTACACCTCAAGAATTATTCATTATTGATGCACTTGGTGCTATATTTTGGATAGGAATTAGGATTGTGGCCCTAGGAGCTGAGGATTTTGCTATTTGATAAGGAAGGCAAGCAATTGCCTATTCAGTTGTGGACTACTGTTTGGGACAGCAGATTTGCTAATTCTAATTTCTTGCATTTTGAAGAGTACTTTGTAAAGCCTTTGTATAGGTTTTATAATCATCCTTGTGACTATTCCTTGTCTAATTAAATAAAGAGGTTTCTCAAGCCTAAGGATTATAATGGACCAATCAACCACAACTGGGGGGATTGGTATTGTTTATAAAATGTCACTATGATTAGGTTTTATGGTTTTGAAAGTACTCCATTTATTTTGCCTAGGACAGTTCCAGATAGGATTGCATACCTAGAGATTGTTAGGCAAATGGATTTTTTCCAGTGTCATGAACTTAAGCTCTTATGGGAAGCAAGCTTTTATGCCAAGTACACTGTGTTTTGGTGATTTTACTATGTTAGAAAAGGAGGGGTACAATTTAATTATGGATAATTTATTGCATTATAACATGAGAAAAGCGTCACCAAGGAAAAACATTGATCCAGAGTGATATATCCATTCTTCCAGACAGAGGATAAAATTTGGAGGGTATCAGCATGTGCCCTATCAGTCTGATGACATAATTAGAAACTTGGAAGCGGAAGAAGCAGAAATGGTAATTGAGAAACATGATCAAGAATTGTTAGATGTTGAGATGTTGTCTTCCAGTAAAGAAGTATTAGAGGTTCATAGGCCACAAGGTCCATTCAGAAAGGTATCGTGGACAAGAACTCAGGATTACACCTATTCTGCCAGAGAGATGAATATTGAGGAAACTGTGGATGTGGATACAAGACATGAAGAATATAGATCTTTTATAGCAGATGATGAATTTGTGAAAACCTCAGAATTCAAAACATTTTTATACAAACAAAAAAGAAAACAAATAAGAGGACTGGTCGACAATGTCACACCAGGAAATGAGGAGCACTTGTTAAAAAACTTGAGGGATGAGGTGGATAAAGAGATGACAAGCATGACTCCTGAGAAAGGGAGAGAAATGTTGGAAAAGGCTGGTGTCATGATTTTCCCAGGGCTAGATCTAAATTCTGCATTGGTTTTTGACAGTTTCCTGAAAGACAACAATGCTACACATAAGCTTAGCATATAAAAGGTGACAGAGGTGTATACAGGGTCAAAATACAATCCTGATGAAGAGACATTGATGATCTTGGCTTTATATCCCCCCCACAAGAAGTCAGTTGTCATTGATACTGAGAAGGCATTTGGAAATGTCATGACTTTGAAGGATGGAGAAGCTGACCCAGTTGCAACTGCAAAAATTGGGATCAATATAGCAAAATTAAATAAAGCCCAGATACAAGCATTGATCACAGAGAGAGAGATGTACAAAAATAATAGTGAAAGAATACTGAGAGAAAATGAATGTCTAAAGGACATGGTAGATGTTGCAACAGGGCCAACAAAGATGCTCACCCAAGGTGAAATTTCATAGGTGAAGGACCATTGGGAAGGATCAGGTGCATACTCTATGGTAAAAATGGACACACTTACCACAATAATCAAAAGGCGGTAGGTTGCTTTAATCACTTGGTTAAATAAACTTTGGGGAAAACATTCACAATACGTTGATGCAATAAAAGAACATAGGAGAGTGGATAGAAGAATCCAAGAGAAACTTGAGGAGTTAAAGCAAAAGGATACTCCTAATAATGCAGGGATTGAAAATTCTCATCGTATCATGGATAAGCACAATGGATTCTTTGAGGAGTTACAAGAGGATGCGCAGGAATTGATAGAAGCCGTCGAGAGAAGATTGACTAGGTTCTGTGATGATGAAGGAGAATTAAAAGAAATGGCTACATGGAAGAATGAATGTGAATTAATACTCCAAGAGATGTTAAAGACAGCCACTACAAATGATGCAACATTGGATGAAGCATGTGAATAGAATGAACGAATGGTGATGATGGAGATCGTGATCCGTGATGTGTTAGGAGATGCAGATAGAAACGAGCATCGAGATTACACAGAGCACATGTCTAAAGTTCACTTGTGGCTCAACAGAGCTTAATTATTGTTAATTTTGTTAGTGTCTTATGCTTAAAACATTTTTTGAAAGGACGCATCCTTCCACCCACTAATGTATAAGTATTTATTGTTTACAAAGAAGAAAAGTACAATTTTAGATAGAAGACAGTTAGTAGGAAATACAGTACTTTCATAATGTTTCAAAGAACTATGATGCATGTATAAATTTTGAAGGATCAATGAAAGAAATCTGATATTGTGGCGCCCTTCTGGTATCAATTATTTGTTAAGTTGATTGAAAATATTTTCAATTTGTCTCCAAGGTTGATATTTCTTTGTTATTTAAATTGACTTATCAAGTATATATTCTCAATTTATCAATACACATTTGTTGTGTTTGTGTGGTGTGATTGGTTGGTTCTTTCAAGTAAAGATTAAATCCTTCAAGTCATTCACAGTAATTTGGAAGTATAATTTGGATCATTAAGAAGAGCTTGGTTATTACATTCTTGCATGTTTATACAAGTTATAGACTAATATCATATGCCAAATTATTAGAATCTCTGCCAGATAGAATTCCTTTATCTAAAGCTTTCACTTGACTTCATTTTACCCAACAAGGCACTGGTCTTATTTATCCTTTTAGATTCCATCCATTTCATTTACATCTCTTAATTGAACATATAAATTTCCACTTTGATATTGCATATACAATTTATACCAAATTAGGATCATACCTTTCCACTATCAAATTGCCATTTCTGGATAGCTTCATCAAGTAGGAAACATAATTCAAAATCTGCATCATTCATATAGGTGCACCCGCCTAGGTTTAGCAGAGCCTTAAGAGTAGAAGGTTCAACTATATTGGTTGGGCTTGTCAGTTGGCCATAACATTGTGAGAGCTTGGCAACTGCTCGTGGTTCATTCAAACAAGAATTTTTGAGACCTAAAAGACTGTTATAAGTGTGTGTGTGTGTATGTTGACAAGGTATGACTTGAGATGATGTACCCTAAAGGACTGACCTAATGCGGCCTCGGGGGCTTATCGATTGATTAGCCTTGCCTATGTTGTACATGCAGAGACCTCACAGTTCGACACAACTTTAACTGACTGAAAATGTGTACTTAAGTTGATGATATGCAACAGATGTGATAGTGAATGTGATAAACCCTATTGGACTGACCTAGTGCGGTCTCAAGGGCTCATCGATTGATTAGCCTTACCTACGTTGTACACGTAGAGACCTTGTAGTTCGACACGACCAATGACTTTGATATATACAAATAATAAGTCATCATTTTATGTGTGTCATACATGACAAACCTAAACAGGTAGATCTAATGCCTCGGGGGCACATCAACTGATGGCCTTCCGTACGTCCAGTCGCAGAGGCAACTACGTTTACGACTGACTTGGCACGACTGACTCCAACTTTGTTTTTCTGATTTTTTGACATGTTTTGATTTTTTTTTTGTATTTTTGGAGTTTTCTAATGTTTTTTGATGTTTTTGGATTTTTTCAAGACATTTTCCGATGGTGTAATGCTCTGTACAAGGTCCTCATGAAATAGAACAAGGATTTTCCCCCAGTCGGGAATAAGACATACAGGATGGAGAGGGGAATGTGACAGAGCGGACTTGATGTCAATCATTCCAAGCAATGGATAAGACAACCATTTATTATGGGAAAGTGAAAAGTCTGATTGCAATGATGGTAGATGAAGGATCGAAGTTGACTACACATGGAGCTTGTTTGCCAGGTTTTCACCATGGTACTTATCCATAGCACCACCGAAGTGGTTTTCACTATTGGACGAATTATTTCTCTTTACTATTTTATTGATTTTCCATTTTTTTTTGGTGTTACAAAGATGCTTGTTTTCCAGGTTTTCATCAAGGTAACCATTTTTTTTGTATTTTTCTGATTCGATTAAGACAAAGACTCTCAGAAGCTACGCATAGAACCTCTTCGGATGAAGATTGTTGATTGGTGACAAAAGTGGTTCTCCTTCAGGGGTAGAGATTTGATACGCTCCTGATCCAAAAGCTTCAGTGACAATATAGGGCCCTAACTAGTTAGGTTCAAACTTACCTGGTTTTTCTTGTTCAGCTTGATTCTTGGGGTTCTCCATTAAGACCAGGTCACCAATGTCAAAGTGTCGATTTAGAACTTTCCTATTATAGCTATGATGAAGATGATTCTGATATGCTTGCAAATGGTCTAGTTCCTTTTGTCTTCATTCATCCAGTAATTCTAACTCTTGTACTCTAGATACATGGTATTCTTCATCATCAATATGACCTTTCAAGGATACCCTCAGGGAATGAATTTCAACCTCAATAGATAAGATAGCTTCATATCTGAATACGAGGGAGTATGGACTGGTGCCAGTGGGAGTACGAACGCTTGTGTGGTAAGCCCATAAGGAAGGATTAAACTGTAGATTCTAGTCATGGCCAACGCCATTGACAATCTTTTTTAGGATTCTGATTAAGGTTTATTAGATGCCTTGGCTTGGCCATTACCTTGTGGGTAATATGGAGTGGAAAAATTATGTTTGATATGGAATTCTTCACATAGATGGTGAACTTCTTATTTTTTGAACGGATGACCATTGTCTGTGAAAATGGATTGGGGTACACCATACCGACAAATGATATAATTTAGGATAAACTTGGATATTTGTGTGTCGGTGATGTAGGTCATGGGAATAGCTTCAATCCATTTGGTGAAGTATTCGGTGGCATTAATGATGAATTTATGGCCATTGGATGATGGAGGGTGTATCTTACCTATGAGGTCAAGTCCCCATTGGGAAAAGGGCCATGGTGAAGTAATCGGACGAAGCTCCTATGTTGGCGCGCTTATCAAATCTTTGTGTATTTGACACTAGCGACATTTCTTTACAAATATATATGAGTCCTTCTCCATTGTAGGCCAATAATAACCTAATCTCGTAATCTTATGAGATAAAGTAGGACCGCTAGAATGGGATCCACATATACCCTCATGTACCACTCGCAAGGTTTCTTGTGCTTCTTCAGCATCAAGACATCTCATTAAGGTGTTATCTAAGGTACGTCTATACAAGGTATCTCTGATGATGGTGTATATGGCAGACTTACAAATAAAGGTTCTATGTTGGTTGTTTGACAAGTCTAGAGGTAAGATTTGGGCATTTAGATAGTCATATATGTCTTTGTACCAAGGGGAAGTAGGACCAAAAATTGTACACACCATCAATGAATCAGGGACATCATAGGCAGGGACCAATAGTTGTTCGACCAAAAACTCAAATTTAGGCACGTTGCTAAGAATATCCAATAAGGAACCCACAGTTGCCATAGCATCTATTGCCCTGTTCTGAATACGTGGTATTTGTTGAAAGGTGATGTCATAAATGTACTGCTTGAAACTGTTGGCCATGCGCTTGTAGGGGGCAATTTTCTCATCCTTAGTTTCATAATCATCATTTACTTGCCAGACTACTAGCTGAGAATCCCCATAAACATGTAGACTCTTAATTTTCCATTGGGCTGTCATTCTTAGTCCTGTCACTAAGGCTTCATACTCTACTATGTTGTTGGTGCAAGGGAAAGCAATCCTAAATGATTTAGGAATAGTATCACCTTGAGGTGTAACAAATAGTATGCTTGCTCCTAAACCATGACTAGTATGTGACCCATCAAAGTATAATTTCCATTTGGTTCTAGTGTCAACTTTGAAGATAAATTCATCAAGAAAATCTACCACTAAAGGCCTTGTAGGGGGCAATTTTCTCATCCTTAGTTTCATAATCATCATTTACTTGCCGGACTACTAGCTGAGAATCCCCATAAACATGTAGACTCTTAATTTTCCATTGGGCTGACATTCTTAGTCCTGTCACTAAGGCTTCATACTCTACTATGTTGTTGGTGCAAGGCAAAGCAATCCTGAATGATTTAGGAATAGTATCACCTTGAGGTGTAACAAATAGTATGCTTGTTCCTAAACCATGACTAGTATGTGACCCATCAAAGTATAATTTCCATTTGGTTATAGTGTCAACTTTGAAGATAAATTCATCAGGAAAATCTGCCACTAAAGGATGGTCTGCCTTCATGGGTGCATCCGCTAACTGATCTGCAATTACTTGTCCTTTTATAGCTTTCCTCTCCACATATTGGATGTCATATTCACTAAGTATCATCACCCATTTAGCCAATTGGCCTGTTAATGTTGTTTTACTTAGGAGATATTTAAGGGGATCAATCTTTGTGACCAACATGGTTTGGCGGTTTAGCATATAGTGCCGAAGTTTTTGAGTAGCAAAGACTACCACAAGACAAGCACATTTTATGTTACTATAATTTAGTTCATATCCCACCAAGGTACGACTGATGTAGTACATTGCCCTTTCATGACCTTGATCATGATTTTGTGAGATAAGGGCTCCTAATGTTGACTGAGTTTCTGAAATGTATAGTATCAAAGGTCTGCCATCTGTAGGTGGCATTAACATAGGTGGTGTGAGCAGATAATCCTTGATTTGTTGGAAATCTTCCTGACATTTAGGTGTCCATACAAATGGTACTCCTTTCTTGAGCAAATGTTGGAATGGGTGTATTTTGTCTACTAGTTGTACAACAAAGTGCCTAATAGATTGTAATCTTCCCTGTAGCATTCTTAGTTGACCAATGTTGGCTGGAGGAGGTATTTCTACAATAGATTTTATCTTCTTTGGATCTACTTCAATGCCTCTTCTAGAAATGATATATCCTAGAAGTTTCCCTGATTTCACTCCAAAGACACATTTCTTTGGATTTAGTCTGACGTTGTAATTCTCTAGCCTCTAGAATATCTTGTCTAGAAACTTCAAATGATCTTCCCTTGTTACTAATTTTTCTATAATATCATCGACATAATCTTCCATGAGAGTATGTACAAAGTCATGGAAAATAGTTGTCATTGCACATTGCTACGTAGCTCCTGCATTCTTAAGCCCAAAAGGCATAACATTCCAACAGTATGTTCCCCATGGACATGTGAAAGTTGTCTTGTGTTGGTCTTCAGCTACGATTTTGATTTGGTTATACCCAAAGAAACCATCCATGAGGGATACCATCTCATATCCTGTCGTAAGGTCTACTATCATGTCAATGTTCGGCAAAGGGAAGTCATCCTTAGGACATGCCTTGTTGATGTCTCTAAAGTCTGAACAAATGCGGATGCCCCCAATTGGTTTAGTCACTGGCACAAGATTTGAAATCCAGTCTGCATAGTCTATGGATCTTATGAATCTGACATCCAATAGTTTCTTAAGTTCTGCTTTGACTAGTAGAGCAATTTGTCAATGCATTTTCCTTAACTTCTGTTTGACGGGCTTAATACCTGGCTGTAATGGTAGATGATGCAATATAAGGTCTAGATCCAGCCCAGGCATGTCAACATATGACCATGTAAATTTTATTTCTCTTTGTGAAGAAGTCACGAAACTCTTGTTGTTATGTCTCTGTCAAAGAGGCTGCAAAGTATATTACCTGGGGGTTTTCTTCTATGTTTATGTTGACTTCAACATACTTCTCTACTAACATTGGTGACTTTCCCTAAGCAACGGGGAGAATATTCAAACCTCCATCCTTGGGTGCCTCAAAGAGGTTTTCTCCCTCAGATACGTCCTTTATTTTTACTATTTTTTCGTCCAAAGGCGCCTTTCGGTTTTCACCTAGGGACTCGTCATTTTGCTCATTTTCATTATTTTTCTTTTTATTTTCATTTTTGCGACTAGAGGTGTAAATAGACTCCCCAAAATATTCTTTGTCATCCAAGTCTATGGTAAAGCCAGCTTTATGATCCCCTCTTGGTATTCCTTCTCGAAATCCCATGAACTCAGCGATCGCTTCATCATTCTCAAATATGTCTAAGATGGGTGTACCTTGTTGATCCCAATCAATAAGTTGGGGATATACGAGGGGCATGTCATCATCGGAGTTGTCAAAAGTGGAAGTTGAAAAGGTGAATATAGAGTGGTTGACATGGTCACAAAATTTTTGGACTAACTCGTTCTTATTCTCTCTCCTATGGGTAGGTAAACTCTGATGTGGGACTATTGTAATAGCTAGGTCATTAGAAGATGGTTCGTCAGGTGCCCAAGATGCAGGATCAAGGGTTTCCCAATAGTAATGCTTAAGCCATTCTTCTTTGGTCAAGGGTTTTTTATTACAGGGGCTTCATGGATTTGGTACAGGTTTTATCATTTGGTCAAGTTCTCCAAATAGATTATCTAGGTTCATGGTGCTGGTAGAGGAAAGGGAATCCCATTCATAGTTGCTTTAGTTAGGGGATTCATCATAAACTGGGGCAAGTGGTTCGTGAGATATCTTGATGTCTTCATAAGCACTTTCTTCCTCTTGAAATGGTGACGAAGTACTAGGAAATCCAATTTTAAGCAATTGAAACCCTAACCCTAGGCCTTTCGATCGTGGTGAGACAATAATTGGTTCAGTCCTTCCATTTTGATGTAGTCCTAACCCACTATGTTTGTCATATCCTTTACTCTACATTATCTTAAATCCTTTTCCATATTGATCCTTAGCTATTTGAATACACAGTGAGGGGTATTCATTGTCTTCCTGGTACAACCAGGAGGTAATATCACCTTGGTCCACAATTTCTTCACTTAACTCTCCCCATTTGGTCAATGTCATTATAGGGGGAACATGAAATGTGACTACAAATTATCTTCTAACTGCCATGGGTAGACCATATCCCTTAGGTTGAACTAGCTGACTGCCATAATAGGATGCCTTTATGTGATATTCTCCACAGCCCTTATCTTGGATCTCGACCTTAGGAGTGGATGATGGTGGCTTTGATGAAATGGACTTGGTAAGATGTAATGGATCAATGTACAAAGATAAAGTGGATAATGAAGCTTATTGATTAACTGGCACCTGTCATTGTGGAATTTCCCTTAGGCTTGTACAATATTGAAGAGGATTTGGATCACCATCAATGGTGATCTCGGTGCCATTATATGGGAATTTAAGACACTGGTGATATGTGGAAGGTACATCTTTCATTGCATGTATCCAAGGTCTACCTAACAACGGGTTATATGGAAGGGTGAGATCCAAGACTTGGAAGCTGGTGTTCATAACTGTCGGGCCAATTCTAATAGGGACTGTGACAACTCCTTTGGATGATCTTTCCTCATCATCGTAAGTCTTGATGACTATAATCTTAGAGGTGTCTACGCATGATTTTGAGAATCCTAATGCCTTAACCAATTTTAGGGTACAAAGGTTCAAACCTGCTCCTCCATCTACCAAGACTTGTCTGACTTTGGTTTGATGGACTAGGACTTCAAGATGTAATGGGTCATTATGATCGATCTTTTCTATTGAATAATCCTATTGAGAAAATTTGGCATGATGGGATTTGGTTAAGTATCCTACCATTTCTTCGAAATGATTGACATCTAAGTTGGTAGGAATAGTCGTGCTCTGTAAGGCTTTGTTGAGAATGGCTCGATGATCAGGTGATAAAGTCAACAGTTCCAAAATGGATATCTATGCTGGGGTCTTGCTCAGTTGATCAAGAAGATTGTACTTAGACTTGGAAGACCATGTAGGTGGCTCAAAAGAAGGACCTAGAAGAGTTATTTTAGTTATGTGTGTATTTACAACACATTCAGTATGCTTCTTAATGGTGATGGCATGGACATTTTCATTTGCAGCTCGGAGGTGATTTATGATCGTACCGGGTTTATAATCGTACTTAGCACTATTATAATTGGCTAAGGTATTATTCTTAGTTCCTGAACTGGAGGCCTTTCCTTTCCTATGGTCATGTAATGGATCTGTGAAGACCTTGTGATCACTGTTCTTGGTATGTTTCTACTCATTGAAATCATTGTAGGTTATGTCCTTTTGTTTGATGGTATTCATAATAGGAATTATCATCCCACCATGAGGGTTTAAACTGTCCAGGATCATACTGCCTTGGTTCCAATGGTTTTAGTAGATCATGTTTAATCAACTCTTTGAAAATTGTCTCGATTGGTTGCCCCAAAGGGGTAAATTCACGTTTAGGAAATCTTCTTTGTGGTCGTTGTTGTTGTGAATTTTGGACAAAATTTGTTGTTTGATCTGGATTACTCGTCATGTCTTGATTGGGGTTGTAACCTCTAAGTGTGATGACCGGTCCTGCATGTATGGTTTTAGCATCAACAATACCATCATTGGTAACATTTTTGTTTCTAGACCAGAACTTGTTTCTATCATTGGGAGCGTTTTGATGTTGAACAACTAGGTTTTTGCCTGGTACTTTAATTTCTCCTTTGCCAATAAGGCCTTTTTCAAGGATGATTCCCTTTTGTACAAAGTGCAAGAATGAAGTACAACAATGTACCCTTAAGTCACTTCTCAGTTTTGGATTAATATTTTCAAGGAATATCATGACTTTTTGTTTTTCTAGTATTTCAACTGGACATCTACTAGCTAAACTTCTCCATCTCTGAAAGAAAGTGGTAAAATAATTTCCTTCTTCTTGCATGGTGTGACACAAGGTAGTTATGGTTATTTCATTGTCTATGTTAAAGGCAAAGTGTTCGACAAACTTCTCAGCTAATTCACCCCAGGATCGTATGCCATATGGTAATTTAGAGAACCATTCCAGTGCTATCCCGACAAGGGTTCACGGAAATAGTCTCATCAAGTATGTGGGGTCATATGATATGTCCATGCATGTTGTAGAGAATTCTCTAATGTGTTCTAAAGGATTCCTCATCCCATTATACTTAGGCAAATTCGGTATAATGTATCTGTGTGGGAAGGGTGTCATGTATAGCGCTTTGTCAAAAGGACATGGACATAAATCTTGCACTGAGATAGTTCGTTTGCCTGACATAGACATGTTGTCCATCTATTGTTGAAGCATTTGCATTTAACTTTGGAGAACATCTACTTGTGTCAAGGACATATTATTTGCGTTGTTAGGATCAATGTAGGTGTTCTTAAATGTTATGTTCTATGACGGATTGTGATTTGGTGAGGGAATATATCCTATTAGAATGTTCTGATTCGGTGTGGGGATATTTCCTGTCTAAATGTTCTGATTTGGTATAGGAATATTTGTGGCAACTTTGGATCTCTTACTAGTAGTGTTTGTGCCAAAGAGGTTTGATGAAGTTGCTCTCGTAGTAAATTGTAAACCTTGTGTTATGTTGAAAGGGGTTGTGCTTACAATTGACGATGTTTGAGTAGGTATGCTAGTTGGTATCATTGTGGTAATTTGAGGAATAGATACACTTGACGTTATGGTTTGCGTTGGTTGAGTAGATGGTGTTTTCAAAGTGTGAATATCAAATCCTGGTGGTAGTGTGGCACCTTCTACTAGAAACTTTGCTAGATATTGTTGGGGATCATTTACCAAATACTCATCCATAAAGGATGAAAACTCAAGATCTTGTATGGTGGTGTCTATGTCTTCAACATAAATTTGTCCATGTGTGTCTCTAGTGACGTGTTTTTCAAGCAAAGTTTTGTGTGGTCTCTCTTTCCCTAATGGTTGGTTTCCGAAATGATTGACAAATTCATTAGGGTCCAACATTGCTCTATGTTTCTTCTTAGACCTTGTTTCAACCATGAAAAGTTGCTCAAAATGAGGTAATGCAAACTATGTCTAAAAATTGATATTTCCTATTTCTATGTTTTTTTTGGATTTTCTGAATATAAAGGATATTGCTAAAGATTTTTAAAATGATGTATACTAAGATGACATATGCTAGGATGGACAATATGCAAAAATTTTGAGTATACTATGATGGTAAATGATTCTAAGTGGTTATAACCTACCACCTATGGAATAAATCCAAGCAATGATCTAACTTTACCAAGGAACCTGATTGTAGGACAAAGACAACTGACAAGGTGAATTTCCCAAACTAGACTGTTGAGTTGAAAAGATTCACTAATAGGATAATAGTGACTAGGTTCAATGATAATGAAAAATCAGAGTATGAACGTATCCAATGACGTGGAAATTTATTCTATTCTACGATATGCAACTTCCTAGGAAGTGTCTAAATGTGTGCAACTTAGGATGACTGGTGCTAAGACGTATATGTCACCTAATAATGCAAGGTTTTTGAGCAAAAAAATTTCCAACTTCTGTCGAAGGTTGATCGTAAGAAACAGAAGCAAAAATGACAGTTATGCTTTCAGACCGAGTTTGCAATTTTCAAATTTATGTGTTGACAGTCAATTGCAGTTCACTTTTCAGATGCGTTGATATTTTTGACAAATGCGTTGTAGTTTTCAGATGCGGTGAATTGACCAAACTAGGCTTCGAATGTTGACAGGCAATTGCGACTTTCTGATAGATGCGGTTTACTTTATGGAAAATGCGACTTGGAAATATGAATTCTAAAACTAAACCTGTTGACAGACACTTGTAGTTTTTTGTTTGACAGTTGCAGCTTGCGGAGACACGTGCGGCTCGAAATATGACAATTGTGGCATAGAAACTAGACTCTGTGAAACTAAAAAAAATTGACAGACACATGTGGTGTTTATTTGAATAGTTGTGACTCTCTACAACACATGCAATTCGAAGTATGACAATTCTAACTCATATTACAGTTGTGGTTTCCTGATGACAATGTTACGACTGACTCAGTTTGATGGTCAAGTTTTTGATGAATACAGCAAAAAAAAATCACAGAATACAAAGTGTTTTCAATTTGATGTGTTGAATCTGTTAAAACCATAAGACAATTACAACCTAGGCTATTTTGGACAGTATTTACTGAGTTCTTACTTGGATAAATCCAACTACACATATTCAAGGCGGATGACTAGTAGCTTGACCCCACTGGCTCCCCTCCACGACACTCACTTATACGGAGCAGCCAAGCTACTGTACCCATGAAACTCCCATGGCATACATCTCATCTCAGCACATGAACCGTAAGAATATAAGACGACTTCACAAGTCCGACCTGCTGCACCAACAAATAGATAGGATTTTGGAAAAACTACAACATGGTTTTTAGTAAGGGCATTACATTCATGGGGCACCATCCAGTACGGCGAGAGACCATTTCTACCCTTCTCGTCGGAACAGTGAGCGTGATTTTTGGAGTTTCCCCCAAAAATCCACTTTTATATACTGGCTAGAAGTCGCTGGCTAAAGCGTGTCACCGGTCTAAGTCATCTTGGGGTGAGTACTTTTTCCCACCAAGACAAGCCCAAGTTCTAGAGTCAGTAACCATTTCTCTTACACCTAGGATTGCACGAATGCGTAAGGGGAGAGGATACTTCGATATACTGAATAGTAAGGGGTTTAAAAAATGTGTTTTCGCACCAGAAAAAGAAAACACTAGTTAATTTTAATCCAAATGACAATTATTTAATCTACTAAAAACAGAAAAATGTTAATTTTTAAAAAATTTAAAGCCTTCGTCAACAGGTCCTGCATGCAATTGATTAGTAGTTTGTTGGTTGTCTTCATCATTCGTCCTACAAAAAAGATTATGTTTTGGTTTTTCAAAATCTTCTATGCTTCGTCCTGAAAAAATTAAGTTATCCTCCTAAACACAGTTGCAAATAAAACATTAGCGAAAAACAAAAAACAAAACGAAAAAAAAAAAATCAAAAACGCAAAAATATGGAAGTTAAAAAAAATAAAAAATTTTACCAGGCAGATGAGTCATTTCAACTCACAGATGCATCGTGATGTTAATAGTCGGATGCGTTGTGGAAGGTCTCGGATGCAACTTGTGTTGTCAGATGCGTCGTTGTAATTGTCATATGCAGTTCGCTAACTTAGATGCGTCATTTCTTCAGTTAGATGCGGTTTGTCATACGATACTTGCAAAATAAAAAATGGAAAAGCGGAAAGGAGTCGCGAAGTTTGAAGTGTGCTTCACGTCGAGTTCACCAAATGTGAGGTAGATAAATGGATTGTTGCACAGAAAGATGGTTAAATCTAATCTAACAAGCATAAATCTAAATCAAACAACAAAGAACAAATCAAATGAAATAAAACAATCTCACAGAATATCAGTCCACCTCTTCGAATTATCTTGATTTTCCTTCTCCATTTTGTCATATCGGTATTCTTGCCCTCAAATTTTTTGTATGTATGCAAGCATAGCCTTGATGTATTGTCTAAGCAAAATATCAAAGATTATAAGTTCTTCTCAAAAGTATTGATTTCGGGAGGAGGAATAATGATAATGACAGGTCAATTTATAGAAATTGGGTTTTTGAACAATCGGCTTAGATTCGAAGGAGAGATAAACGATCGAGATTGATGAATGCCATGCGATGTGAGATTTGTGTCAGTTAGAACGTGAGTTAGGAAATTCTACAAGATAAAGATTAAATTAGAATAATAATTTAATCTAGTGTTAAGACTGTTCGAAAATAGAAAGAACAAGAGTTCAAGATTAAATAAATGATTTAATCTTCAGTTGAAAGTCTTCGAAAATAGAAGAATTAGACTTTGAATGAAAATGATAAAGTTAGAACTGGAAGAATAATCCGTTCGAATGCACACATGAATTAATTAATTAAATAAAGATATTTAATTAATAAATATGTTCATGCATATGAGTTAGAACTAGTTAATTGACTAGTTGTGATGGAGATTCCTTTCGCAGAGACGATCAGATATCGAATCCAGAGATAACTGGCGGATTTAAATAGATCTCGAGTCAAATGGTGAGTGAAGGAGTCGCGAAGTTTGAAGTGTGCTTCACGTCGAGTTCACCAAATGTGAGGTAGATAAATGGATTGTTGCACAGAAAGATGGTTAAATCTAATCTAACAAGCATAAATCTAAATCAAACAACAAAGAACAAATCAAATGAAATAAAACAATAAAAATGATAATATGAAACAATCTCACAGAATATCAGTCCACCTCTTCGAATTATCTTGATTTTCCTTCTCCATTTTGTCATATCGGTATTCTTGCCCTCAAATTTTTTGTATGTATGCAAGCATAGCCTTGATGTATTGTCTAAGCAAAATATCAAATATTATAAGTTCTTCTCAAAAGTATTGATTTCGGGAGGAGGAATAATGATAATGACAGGTCAATTTATAGAAATTGGGTTTTTGAACAATCGGCTTAGATTCGAAGGAGAGATAAACGATCGAGATTGATGAATGCCATGCGATGTGAGATTTGTGTCAGTTAGAACGTGAGTTAGGAAATTCTACAAGATAAAGATTAAATTAGAATAATAATTTAATCTAGTGTTAAGACTGTTCGAAAATAGAAAGAACAAGAGTTCAAGATTAAATAAATGATTTAATCTTCAGTTGAAAGTCTTCGAAAATAGAAGAATTAGACTTTGAATGAAAATGATAAAGTTAGAACTGGAAGAATAATCCGTTCGAATGCACACATGAATTAATTAATTAAATAAAGATATTTAATTAATAAATATGTTCATGCATATGAGTTAGAACTAGTTAATTGACTAGTTGTGATGGAGATTCCTTTCGCAGAGACGATCAGATATCGAATCCAGAGATAACTGGCGGATTTAAATAGATCTCGAGTCAAATGGTGAGTGAATAATTAGATAACTGGACGATAGAAGAATGTGACAGACACAATTAATTATGAAATAAATGTTAATTTAATTCAACATTCAAAAATTAAAAGATTTAATTAAATAAATAATGATAATTTATTTAATTGATTGTTGAAAAGGTTAATTGAATAATTAAATAATGAATATTTAATTATAATTGAAATATAACAAAGGGGTTAATTAAATAATAAATTATTTAATTAAGAAAGAGAATTAATTAGTTAACGACATAATTAAACAAATATGATTTATTTAATTAATCAAATTTGAATAAGGGTCATAATGAATTAATTAAATAATTAAAAGGTTATTTAATTAATAGAAGAAAGATGTGTTTAGAAAGTAATTAAATAATAAACATTATTTAATCATGACCATGGACATTAGAAAATTATGTCGAAAGTGGTACTCGTAGGCCTAGACCAATTTTCGGTGTCTACACAAACTAATGAAAATTTAACAACCCTAAATGAGATGCAAAATAATGTAATGCAAATCCTAGATCTAGGGTTTGAATAGACTCCAAATTAGAAAATTTATAGTGCAAGAATGTCAGGTTCACCAAAATGAAATGAAGGGAAATGGGTTATTTCTATTAAAAGGGGGTTCACCAATAATTTACTATAAATAGAAAGGTAAAATGGGGTATAATGCATCTATCTCCCTCTATCTCATTAGGAAAAAGAGATCCCTTAAGCCAAGGTTGACTTGCAGCCCTTAGGTGAGTCAACCTTGAAGGAGATCTTATTGTTTTCCTTATGATCTAGGATAGAGCAAGTCTATTGAAACAACACTTTTGGGAGAAATATTAAAAATAGAAATAAACCCAAAAATGCAAAATAACACTTGAAATCAATAGATTAAACCTTAATATAAAGAAACCTACAACTTTCAAGTAGATCTGAGAAGGTTTAGTATTTTTTCACCTTTCACCAAAATGCTACTATTGATTGTCCTTTGGGACTCATTCACCCAAGGGCGAATGGGTCCAGCTATAGGGGTTGAAAAACTTATTTCACAGTCCTCTGGTCCTATGTCTACAATCTCGATTCCTCTGGGTTTCACAATCAAAAATTTAGAAATAAATTTTGAAAGTGAGTTTCCATGGCTTGACAACAACTTTGACAACTTTTCCAACTTTTCTTCTTTAATAGATCTTCAATCCTTCTTCAACCTAAGATCTGCAAAACATAAAAGAGGGGAAAAAATATATTTTTGGTGAATGGGGGTTTGCCTTGGTCAAACCTCATTTTGGTAATCAAACCTTGAATTGAAATAATGAAACATGAAAGGAATGATGAATGAATAATTGCTATGTTTTAACTCACCAAACCCTTGAAGTACTGCATCTTAGTATATCTCTCCAAGTTCTATATCTTACATGAAGTGGCTTGATTGATGGTGTGATCTTGATGCTTGAATCTTGACTTGAATTCTTGAAACCTACATCACAATGTTAGATCCAAAAATATGTATGATGCTTGATAACTTTGGCATGATGCTTGAGATCTTGAATTCTACAAAAAATACTTGAGAAATATTCTCTTGAACACCTTTGAAAATAATATTAGCTCTTGTGAAGTTTGAGCAATGTTTCTTAGACTTGAATTTATAAAAAGACCTTGCTTTTATAGATAATTTTCTAATTTCCCTAAAATTAAACATTACAAGTTGGCACTTAAAAGTTGAATTTAGGACCTTAAGATGCCATCAAAAACATATTTAAAATTTGAATTTGTGATCTTAAATGGGACCCATTCACCCAATGGTGAATGGGTCTTGACCTAAATTATCAGGACCTATTCATTCTGGGGTGATTAAAATAATAAATGCATTAATTAAATCATAATTCCCCTTTTAGAAATTTCAATTAATTAGGCTTGTAGATGCAAAATTTAGGAAATTAGAGGCTTAATTAAGTCCAATTTATTAAAGGACCCAAACATAGTGTGAAAATGTAAAGGAGTATATTTTTCAACACTATACCCAATACCCTTAATCCTACACCCAATATCTTAAACCCTAATCCCTATCCTTATACACTTAACCCTATATCATCAACCCTGAACACTATCCCTCAACCTTCAACCCTATACCTTAAACCCTAAACCCTACACCCTCAACCCTCATCCCTATACCCTATACCCTCAACCTTATAACCTAAACCCTGAACATTATCCCTCAACCCTATACTTAAACCCTAAACCCTACATTCAATCTTGTACCCTAAACCCTCAACCCTATACCCATATTTTAAACCCTAATCCCTATGCCCTATACCCTCAGCCTTGAACACTATCCCTAAACCCTACACCCTCAATCCTCATCTGTATACCCTATACCCTCAACCTTATACCTTAAACTTTGAACATTGTCCCTTAACCCTATACTTAAACACTAAACCCTACACTCTCAACCCTTAACCCTATATCTTATACCCTAAACCATACATCATAAACCCTATATCCAATATCCTAAACCCCGGTCCCTATGCCCTATAAACTTAACCTTATACCCTCAACCCTCAACCCTAAACCTTATACTTAAACCCTAAACCCAATACCCTCAATCCTATACCCTATACAATTAACCTTATACCCTCAACCCTGAACACTATCCCTCAACCCTCAACCCTATACCTTAAACCCTAAACCCTAAAACCTACACCCTCAACCCTCATCTCTATACCCTATATCCTCAACCTTATACATAATATCCTAAATCCTAATCCCTATACCCTATACACATAACCCTATAACCTCAACCCTATACCTTAAACACTAAACCTTACACCCTCAACAATCATATGGGGAGAGAGAAATATGGGGGAGGGAGGGAGGTGATAGATAGAGAGTAGAGAGGGAAGGAGAGAGTGAGAGAGAAAGAGGGGGGAGGCAGGGACAAAGGGAGAGGTAGGTAGAGATGGATAGGTGAGATATATAGTAGAGAGAGATAGAGATAGATGGAAGGAGGGGGTAGGAGAGAGAGGGGGGGGAGGGAGAGGTAAAGAGGGATAGGTGAGATAAAGATAAGTAGAGAGAGAATGGTGAGATAGAGAGGAGAGAGTTAGAGAGATGGAAAGAGAGAATGGTGAGATAAAGAGGAGTGAGAGAGAAAGAGGGGGGAGGAGGGAGAGAGTGAGAGAGAGAGGGGTAGATGGAAGGAGAGGTAGAGAGAGATAGAGAGAATAAGGGAGGGAGGAGAGATGTGAGATAGAGAGGTTTAGAGAGAGTGGTGGGGAGTGATAGATGGAGAGGTAGGTAAAGAGGGATTAGGGAGATAGAGAGTAGAGAGGTAAGGAGAAGGAGAGGTATGGATGGAGAGAGTGAGAGATGAGATAGAGAGCAATAGAAAGAGAGTGGTAGGAAGTGATGGATGGAGAGGTAGGTAGAGAGGGAGAGGGGATATATAGATAATTACATAGGGAGGGAGAAAGAGGTGAGATAGAGAGAAACATATTGAGTGATAGAGGGAGAGGTAGGTAGAGAGAGGGAGAGAGGAGACAAAGATAATGTGAATGTATGTCCTAGACCTATTCAAACATCATCAAACAACACAATGTTAGTCCATAAACACATCTAAAACAAACATTCCCCATGCAATTCATTCAAATATCAAGAATAAAAAATGAAGTAAAATAATCAAATGAAGCTATCAGATCCTATTTAAAAACACTCAAACCAGCATCCCATGGGGGAATTGGTGCTTCCTTGATGTGGAACGAAGCCCTTTCCCAATTCCTTGCTAAGCCTTGATGGAGATTTGGTGATGATTGTGTGCTCCTTGATGAAATTTGACCATAACCTAGCTAATATGGATGAAATGCTATGAAAACTTGATGAACAATGGATGAACTTGCCTAAAATTTCAAGATAGTGAGTTTGCATAAAGTTGTGGATCCCAAATCAATAGAATAGCTCTCTATTTATAAGAGATACTGATGGAGGAATGAGCGAATGGGATGAATATGGGACTAAACATGAGCCAATGGCAAGGTGCCACTTGTCAACATGCTAGTGGAGGAGGAATGAGCACATTTTGGTGAATGTGCAAATAAATGCAATTAGATGGATATTTTAAATTTGAAAGTTTTCTTGTGGAAGAGGATGTGATAGAGAATTTAATGCCACTTGGCTCAAGAAAAAGAGCTTGTAGGAGGAGTTAATGTCATGTTTTGAAGACAAATCCTTTGGAATGAGATTTCAAATTGGAAGAATATTCCAACAAGATGCCTTTTTGAATGAAAATAGGAGAATTTATAAATCAATTAAATTGATTTACTTGTGCAAGATGCAAAATCTAGAGGATTTGATGGATTATTGTTAGAGTTAATTAAGATTTAATTAACTTAAATGGAGATTAGTTGATTTGACACTTTGATTTAGATTTTTAGATTTATTTAAATTAAAATGAGAGGAATTTGAGAAATTAGATTTAATTAAATAAAGTTTGATTTATTTAATTAAAAAGGGGTGATGTTAGATTTAATCAAATAAAGGTGATTTATTCAATCAAAAGAGGGAATATGATTTAACTAAATAAAATGAATTATTTAATTAAAGGAGGAACATTAGGATTAAATAAAATTGATTTATTTAATCAAAGAGGAATATTAGGGTTAAATAAATAAAATGATTTATTTAATTAGAATAGAATAATTATTTAATCAAATAAGATAATTTATTTAATTAAAAGAGGAATTATGATGAATTAATTAAATAGGGATTATTTAATTAACTAGTTAGTAACGAAGTGATTAGGAAGAAATGATGTTAGTAAATCAGGGTCATGTGCACAATATCAATCAAGATAATTTGAACGTCTACAGATAAGTAGAGAGGGAAGGAGAGGTGGAGAGAGGAGAGATAAAGAGAAGTAGAGATGGAATGAAGGAGGGAGAGGTAGGGAGGGAGAGAAAGGTGAGATAGATAGGTGTAGAGAGAGAGTGGTATGGTGTAATGGCTAGAGAGGTAGGGAGGGAGAGGGATTGGGAGATAGAGAGTAGATAGGGAAGAAGAGATGGAGATAGAAGTATGGAGGGAGAGAGAGGGAGGTGAGAGAGAGGTGAGATATAGAGAAATATAGAGAGTGGTAGGAAGGATGGAGGGAGAGGTAGATAGAGAGAGGGAGAGGGGAGATAAAGAGCAAGAGAGAGAGAGGTATGGATGGAGAGAGTGGGAGGTGAGAGAGAGGTGAGATAGAGAGAAATAGAGAGAGAGTGGTAGGAAGTGATGGATGAAGAGGTAGGTAGAGAGGGAGAGGGAAAATATAGATAAGTAGAGAGGGAGGGAGAGAGACATGAGATAGAGAGAAATAGAGAGATTTATGGAGGGAGAGGTAGGTATAGAGAGGGGGAAAGGAGATAAAGATAAGTAGAGAGGGAAGGAGGGGTAGAGAGAGAGAGAGGAGACATAGTGAGAAGTAGAGAGGGAATGAGGGAGGTAGGGAGAGAAAGGTGAGATAGAGAGGTGTAGAGAGAGTCGTAGGGTGTGATGGATGGAGAGGTAGGTAGAGAGGGATTGTGAGATAGATAGTAGATATGGAAGAAGAGAAGGAGAGAGAGGGAGAGGGGATATATAGAGAAGTAGAGAGAGAGAGAGTTATTGAGCTCAAGGGAAAGAGAGTCCGATAAAGGGATGGAGATAGTGAGAGAGAGTTCTAGAGTGTAAGGGATAAAAAATGTGTGTGTGAGAGAGAGACAGAGAAAGAGAGAGAATTCTTGAGATCAAGGGAGAGAGAGTCCAATAAAGGGATAGAGATAGTGAGAGAGAGGTCTAGAGTGTAAGGGATAAACAATGACTGAGAGAGAGAGAGAAATAATATAACTTGTTGATTGCTAAAATTTGACAAGTTGATTATTGAAATTTGCCTGTCTAAAAATTTGTAAGATCTTCCAAAAACCACAATTTGCATTAGAACTCCTAGATATCAGAAACCACTCTCAAACATCCTGAAACTATATAAATGAAATATAACTTGAAGTATAAGAAAGTAAATGTCCATATGGACATTTACATATGGACATTTTATTTCTTATACTTAAATATTTATTTCATGTATATAGTTTCCCTAAAAGATAACAAGAAAGAGAAAAAAAGAGAAGAATTTTTTTTCAATGTAGACCAAAACGTGAGCGTGTTATAACGTGCTCACATTTTTTCAATGCATTCAAATAACATGAGCATGTTATAACGCGCTCGCGTTTTGTCTTGGTTTGGGAATCCCCAATCCTTTGGCTTGGATTTGCTTTGGATCTCCAACCCAAAGGCTTGGAGTGCCTTCCCAATGTCCAAAGACGTGTTTTCGCATATTCTACAAAACTTCACATAATCTTGTTTGTGGCAACCATCAGGTTTGCACGTGTTTCAAGGTCAATTAAATCAAACACTTGGGTAATGTTAGGCTCTCTCTTAGCTATTTAACGATGTAATTTTTTCACATTTTGACTATGTTAAGGCTTTCATCTTTAATTTCTTTTGTTTGTGTGTTCATTTTTTTTCAAAAACTAATGTTTGGTATTTTTAACTTTATTTTTTAACCATTCATTGAAATTTCAAATAAATTACATTTTTATAAACTAGACTCCATTCTAAACATATTAAAATAATAATAATATTTGATTGGTTTTCAAAAATTATAGGAGTGCCACAACCAATTTTCTACTTTTATGGATGTGTCCACTTTGAAAATTAGTAAAAAAACATATATTCATTAAAAATTTATCAAAAAAAATGGGCATAAACTACGTGTTATTAGCTAATTTCTCACTGAAGCAATTTTAAAAATACCAAAAAAAAAGTTAACCTTTTGAGCGAGCCACAATAGATGCTATGCTATTTTTTTTGACAAAAATAGGACCAATTTATGTGGCTCTCTTTTTTGAGCCCCTTAATCTCTACCATTTTTTTTTAAATAATAGTTTAGAAAGTAGACTCAAAGCACTATGATCCTTGTTTTTATTGCATCTAATTTTTTTGAGTGTAACTATCCTCAATTTCTCATCCAAGGTTAGTATTTCCTGATTTAAAATAAAAGTGGCCACTTAAGACCCCTTTTTGGCCCCCCTCTTTCTACACTTGCCCTCTTTATGGGAATTATAACTCATTTTAGGTTTCCAACATGTTACCATCTTCTCTAGATGGAACTAATTTTTTTATGTCATGATGTCTTGTCTTAAAAATCTCAAATCCTTTGCCAAGTACCCAAATATTCTATAGTTGTATCACTTGAATGGCAATGATTCATAATCAGTATCTTGCATTAAAACTTTCAAAGAAGAGCATAATAAGTCAATTTACTATATAGGTCTCATGAAGTTGACTTTGGCATGATTTCTTGTATAGGTTGATAATCTCCTATTCTTGAATGTATTTACAATGTAGTTGGATTCTATGATTTCCTCCACTATCAGCTTCAAAATAGATTTATTCAAGTATTTCTACGATAATATGTATATGTATCCATAGTTGTACCTTAATTAATAGTTATTTTATTTTGAATAAAGGTGTCCAAGGCCTCATTTATAGACCCACATTCTCATAGAACTAGGGCCTAGATAAAACATGTTTTCCCTATCTATTATTAATTAGAAGGCTAAATGGTATAATTTGTGTCTAATAACTAATATATGATCAAGGGTGAGATAATTATTTTTATCCTATCCTTGATTTAATATTATCTAAAAATGGCTAAGCATTGATGCACTTTGGATATGCACTTTGATATATTTATGCTTTTGCAATAAATACATGTTACACATGGTGATTTTGGCACCATTATTGGAGGAATAAATATTCTCGTCAAAGCAAGGGAAAGTATTCTTGATAAATATAAATATTATGAGGAAATTTTTTAAAGCTTTAGATTTATTTTGATATATTGATAGGTTAAATAAACACTTCTAGTAATTCCCACATACTAGCATAAAAAATAATAGTTAAACACTTGAAGTAGGTTGAATTCTTAATGTAGGAGCATGTAGGTTCACAAGAAATCTTGCATTACCCAAAAATAAAAATAAAAGGTAGGCTAAGAAAATATTATTTCTGTGTGAATTTTTTAGAAGGAATGACATGTTTGGAGGAATCGATGAGCTTAGTATAATATTTTTTCCAAAATTTAGTAGCAACAAAACATACATAGCGCATCTTTGACAATCATTCACTTTAATAGCATTATCACCTTTAATAGAAAGCTTGTGCATAACTTTGAGATCAACATTGGTGGTGATTAGGATTAAGGCATGAATAATTTTGGATCCCAGAGGAAATTTGGCATCATATTTTCTAGATGGACTTCTTTTAAGCCTTCAACTATAAAAAAGGATTACAATTATTTTCTTGGTTGGTATATGTTCTTATTGGAATTTCATCAAACACTTGGTGCTTTTTAAAGCTTCATCATGATTTTTCATAGAATTAGTTAGATTTGATAGATATTTTTAAACATGATCACATCTTGGATAAAAAGGCTAGCAAGAACCCAAAACCATTAGGATGGGCCATGAAACACCATGTTATGACTAAACTAGTATTATAATAATCCATGTGGAATTTAGGGTAAATGAATCAAATATAAATTTGTATAGGCATGAGGACGTGGTATTTTAAGTGTGGCAAGTGGTTCTTAATCTAAATTATGTGCTAAATTACAAGTAGAAGGGAATATTCATGTAGAGAAGAGAAATTAATAGGGTAGGTTGAAGAAAAGAGGAGGTTGATTGTCTAGAGTAGAAAGAGACATTGAGAAATGAGGGAAGAACAAAGAAGAACTAGATAGAAGAGACTATCGTCCATCCTAGGGCATAGATCAAACCTTGTGTATATTTTTGTGTATGTAATGAGTTTAGGATTTTTTTTAACTTGTTATAAGCATATGAATGTAGATTCAAATTAATTTAATGAAGATAACATTCTTTTTCTTTTTATTGCCCTTTTTTTTTGTTTCTATGAGTTCTTGTTAGGTTTAGATGATTATTTAATTAACTCATTACCATTTATCAAATGGTATTAGAGAAAGTATTTGTTTTTTCGTGTAGTGAATAGTGAGGCTCTGTTAAATTAGTTATAGGTGCAAGGAAGTCTTGTAACTATATATTTGTAAGAGGAAGAATTAAATAGTATCAAAGAGAATTTAATTTTTAAAAGAAGTTTATTTTTGATATATTAAAAAGGGAAACTAGGGTCCCAAGCTCTATACAACATAGAGAAAAAATCAGAATATTATATATTAGCAACATAACACAACACTAGAGAAACATATCATCAAAGGGAAGAGCTCAGACCAACAAAACAAAGATAGATTTTTGGTCATTAAAAATGATGAACCATAAAATAATTATAGGAAAACTACTTGAACAATAAAACTAGAGTTCACATTTTACATGATGCTTTGCCTCATCTTAGAAATCCACACACCCTTAGCTTGAGTGTGGGAGTTTTAAATTAATTTAGGAATACATCTCTTCCTTATTTGAATGATCATCCAAGACACACCATTGTCAAATTCATTATATTTAGGGAGAAAAAAGAGGGGGTTCCTTTATTGTTTCCACCAATAAAGCTACCTCTTTCAATGATGAAGAAAGTATTGTAACTAAGGATTTTTTCGCAAGATTAGATGTTAGTAAACACACATGCATATTATATCAAATCCACAATAAAATAATGAAGTGCAAAGGAAATGAAAAGAAAACACAAATGGAACAAGCTCACCCAGTGTCTTCAATCTCCATGGCTGACCTCCATTATACCTTCTAGCTTGCTGAAATGTAAAGTGCCCTCAGATCTTGATGAGCAACTCTATACTATAGACTAGCCCTAAGCAAGTGTTGAAGGATTTATTATGAAATGCAAGAGAAAATTAATCCTACATGCAAAACTAAGTGACTAAATGAAAAATGCTAAAGATTAAGAGATTCAAGATTCAAGATATTCAAGATGCAAGATAAGAGATTAAATTAAGAGATGTTGAAATGAAGACAAAATTGGCATTTTATAGAAAATGCAATTTGGTATGGATGGATCAGATTAAAGATTGATAAGTGCCCTAGAATCTGTGGTCAAGATTCAAAATAGCAACCCCTTAATTAGGGTTAGGGAAACTCTAGGATGAAATTCAAATTGAGTGGACAAGATTTAATTTAAGAAATTAAATCAAGGAATGAGAATAGTTGTGACAATGAGATGAGAATTAGCAAGTAGAAAAGGATGAGCTAGAAAATCAAGTTATTTTAGAAATAAATTAATTTGTGGAGAGACATGCTATTTTGAAATTAATATTTTAAATTAATTCCAAAATGGTGAATTCATGTGACAGTAAATAATAATAATTTAAAATTATTTACTTGGAAAGAGGGAAATTGCCAATTTAAATAAAATGCTTTTATTTAAATTTAGAAAGAAAATCAATAAGATAATTTAATAATTAAAATTATTCAATTGTGGAGGAAAATTAGAAAGTGGGTAATTTTATTTTTTTTGATCGGTAATCGCTTTTGATTGAGCTTTGAACCAATGAGGCCACAATTTGTGGGAGACCTCATCCCCATGTTTTTTGTCTGGTATTAACACTAGACCATTCTCCTTCTTCCTCTTCTCTATTTCACCTCTCTTCACTGGCTCCATCTGGCTTCTTTCCTTGAGCCTATTTTGTTCTCCAGCAGCTGTCATCAACAGCCATCGATGGGTGATCTGACTGTGCCTCCAACTCCTAAACGAACACCCAACCATCCTCCTTCCCTCCCTACGAAGCCTTTCCTACCTCCTCTTCTTCCTTCATTGCTGCCTCTTCCTTCCTCCTGCCTCTACGAGCCTCCCAAACTCTGACACACCCTTTTGTTCTTCCTTCTTCCACCGTCACCCCGCCACCCTACTTCCTTCCCACCTCCTCCGGCCTTCTTCACCACCTCACTGTCGCACCATCTCCTCCTCTCCTCCGAGCTTCTTCACCACCTCACCATCATCGCACCTTCTCCTCCTCTCCTCTATGGCACCCTCCATTCTCCTCTCCTCCGCGGCGTCCTTCGTACTCCATTCTTCGTCCTTCGTTCGTTGTACTCCATCCTTCGTCCTCCATCCGCCGGTACTCTATCCTACGTCCTCGTCCACCGGTACCATCCTCCCTCGACAAGTTCCACCAAGCTCCACGCACCATCACACCCGCAAACACCTACGATCTTCATTCAATGCACTACCAGCGCCAACTTGGTGAGGTTTGAACCTGTGACGCCCTACCAACAGGGCCTTGTGACTTTACCGTCACGCTGCGGGGTGAACCCCAAAAGTGGGTAATTTTAAATAAATGATCTTATTTAAAATTATAAAGAAAGTTGGAGAGGATAATAATTAAATAAATGATATGAATTTATTTAATTATGAGCGAACATAAATAAATAAAGTTTATTTATTTAAATAATCAGGAGGAAGTAATGGACTAATAATAATTAAATAAATTTAGGAATTTATTTAATTATAGAGTGACATAAGCAATTAGCGACGTATTTAAATAATAAATGTAATTTATTTATTTAAATAGTTAGAAGGAATAAAAGACGTGAATTAATTAAATAATTAAGAATTATTTAATTAATAGTTGACATTGGACTATAAGACATAATTAAATATTTTAATTATGTTGAGATGAAGCATGATATATAAAAATGTGGTTTGCGGGTCTAGGCCATTTTTATGTGTCTACAAGTATAACCAAAGATGTTTAGAGTTTCACTAAATTTATAGGCAGAGAATAATCAAGGGTGTCCCCACAATATATCAAGATGGAAAAGGGATCTAATAAGGAAGTTGAGTAAACTCAATTAGAATAAGGGTCCCTAGAAAGAATCGGGGATGAAACAACCACACTATACCCAAGGAGGCCACCTCTAGAGGATCCACCTGGGACACACTAGGATCCATCACAAAAGGACTAGAAATCTCTATTGCATAGACAGTTGTTGTTGCACCAAAAGATCAACTTGTTAATGCCTGATACAATTGCTAGAGTTAATGAATCCATGAGAGGTGGTAAAACCATGTCATGAACCCAAAAACTGCACAAGGAGAACAAGAGTGCACACCTTGCAATAATCCCCCTAGAACAAGTGAGGGGTTCAAACCTATGACCTAGGCTCTAATACCAATTGTTGCACAAACGACTGCCTTTGCACCAAAAGATCGACCTGTTAATGCTCAATACAACTGCTAGAGTTAATGAATCGACAGGAGGTGGTTAATCCATATCACAAACCCAAGCAGTACGGTGCACAACACAAGGAGACCAAGGGCACACACCTTGCACAATTCTCAAAATACTCAAAACTAATAATCAAATGTTCGAGGAAAGTTTTCTACCACCATGTTGTTAAGCCTAAATTCCTATGATGAGTAGAAGAATAATAAGAGGAAACATGTCCACTAGAAAAACATCATTTATACAAAAAGAGGATACCCTCATAATCAAGAAGTTGGGTCCATGACCTATCCTCCACCATAAGGACATTATCCTAGGAAGAGCCTTGGAGGTTTCAATGTCCACCAAAAGAAAAGATAAGGTAGTGTGGCTATGTTGGTAATTTTAATAGAATCCACCATAAATTCAATAAAATTCTAATGCCCTCAAAGCATGATTCTTTCCAAAATTAGAGAGGGAGGTTAGGTAATTTGACCCAAACAAGAAAAGTATTTAATGATGTTGTGAGACGGTTGGAAGAGGAAAACCACAACTTGAGATAGAGGGAATGATCACCCCACATTTAAATCCTATCCTCTAGAACCACCTCTCTATCTTTAGAATGTTGAAATCTCGCATTAAAATTTCCCTGGCATAGGTAAATAGCTCAATATATGATCTAGAGCAGTTCGAGGATGTTCTAGAGGTGACAAAACTGAGAAAAGCTGAAAATCCATATTTTTAGATTTTTTTGTATTTTCTAGGTTCTAGTAAATCATATTTTTGTAGGTCTTTGGAGAAAAATTTGGGGTTGAAACTAGCATCAATTCATTTATATTGACTGCTGATTTTCAAGAGCCGAGTTAGTACTATTGGAGACCTTTCCAATGGTGTAAACGGATTTGAATTTCAAGCACCGAGCATAAAGTTATGACCCCACCAAGTTGGGATAAATAATTTTCTAGTTTTTTTGAAAATTTGTATTTTTCATTATTTTATTTTTGAATTTTTGAATTTCCCACCATGTGGTGACTATTGAAATTCCATTTTCTATGTACGTATTTAAGTTTTGAATGTAAATAATTCAGTTTTGGAGTTGCATACATCTCTTTTCGAGTTTTTTGTTCTATTCAAAACCAACACAATATTATTGGTTGCATGCCAGGTATTGTCTCTAGGTTCCATAATTTGATTCAGTTGTATCAAAGCAAGAATTCTCTTCAATGTCATATCACACAAGGTCAGGCTACCAAAGGTTAGGATTGAAAACACAAAACTTGTCAGAGTATCCTCCTTTGAGACATACAAGACCAAAGATGGCAGACGAGCAAGGTGATTCATAGACCCTATCAAGATAGTGGTGGAAGAAGCTTGAAAAAAGAAACAAGAAGAGATGATGAATCAATTCAAACGTCTCTTCCATAATTTGCAACCAAATAGGACAGAGGCACCCTTTTTTGGACACAGCCCTTTCAAAGTGCAAGTAAATCTCAATATCCCAAATTTTGAAGGAAAATTTGATGTTGATGCTATTGATGACTGGTTATCAAAATTGGAAAGATACTTTTGTGTGAATCATTTTTCAAATGCGAAAAAAATAACTTTTTCCCTCCTCAAAGTTGAGAGCCATGTGAAACAAGTGTGGGAAATCAAGGTGGTAGGTAGAGAGGCACCCATTGGACCAGAATTGGAGATAGTTTTTGATAACAAGCCAACATGAGGAAAATTCATGGAGTTCATGAAAGAGGCATACTTTTTTTAGGACACTTATCAACAAAAGTATATATAGTGCCAATTGATCTAAAAAAATATATCAATTTGTGTAAGATTGCACTAATACTTTCTAAGCCCTTTGAACAAAACTTGGCATCAAAGATTCAGAGAAGCATCAAATTTTGAAGTATCACAGTGGACTTCATAGGTACATTCAAACTGAGATGGATTTTTTGAATATTGAAACATTGGCGACTGATTTTAAGTATGCCACAAAAATTGAAGAGAGATTCAAGCAAAAATGGAAGAGAGATTACTTTGCAAATAATAATAAATCGAAGGGCGAAGGTAGAAAAAAAGTTATAGGAAAACAGGTGGTCAAGAACCTCTCTCAAACTCACCAAAGAAGACATGGGGTGCTAAGAAGACACAACCAGATATAGGCATGTGGTGTGAAATACATAAGAGTGCATTCAATAATACCAAGGATTGTTGAACCATCAAGAATCTGATGGAAGAGACACATGGAGAAGAAGATGAGCCTGAATAATTACCAAAAGACCCTTTTGAGCAAAAGGATAATGAGCAGATCATAATAGCAGATCCATACGCCACAGTTGCGATTGCTAAAATATTACCTCATGATGATGAAGAATGACTATTCCATTCACAAATGTGAGTTGGTGGAAAGCCTCTACACTTTATTATTGATAGTGGTATCCAGAAGAATCTAATTTCTATGGATAAAGTCAAAAGATTAAATCTGAAAACAATAAAACATCCACAACCATACTCCATGGGATGGGTAAGTGAAGGGTGAGATACTCAGGTAAATAGACATTTCCATCTATCATATTCAATAAAACTATTCAAGGATGAGGTAATCTGCGATGTAGCACCTTTGGATGTATGTGATGTCTTGTTGGGGAAACCATACATGTATCAACACCATGGTGTATAAGAGTCCAGACCACACAATTTCATAATCAATCTTGGTGAACGTAAGTATTATTTACCAAAGATATGTCCAAAACAATTTTCTTCTTTGATTAGTGTTAAACAATGTAAATGTTTGATTGCTCAAGCTGGAGTTTTTGTTTTGATTATGATTTGTCATGAGGAAACAAAATCAGTCATTCTAAATACATATGCTAAAGTTGCCATGACAAAAAATAGTAGAAACAAATGGATAAAGGTTTGAAAGAATATCAAAGTGTTTAATTCACCAACAAGGGTCCCAACGCACTATCAATTCAAGAATTCTATTGATTTAATTCCAAGGAAACCATGACCAAATGAGCCAATATATAGGAGGCCAATTTTATAAAATGATGAAATTAAGAGGAAAATTCAAGAGTTGATACAAAAACGACACATTTTTCCAAGTGCTTCACCATGTGGCAACCCAATTTTTCTTGCTAAGAAGAAGGATGGGACATGGAGACTTTGTATTGATTATTGGGCATTAAATAAAATCACAATGAAAAATAGATACCCAATCCCTTGCGTTGATGATCTTTTGGACCAGCTTAGAGGGGCTAAGTTCTTCACTATAATTGACTTGAAGTTTGAGTATCACCAAGTACTGATTGATTCAGTGGATGTGTGGAAGACTGCATTTAAATCTAAGGAAGGTTTTTTTGAGTGGTTGGTCATGCCTTTCGATCTAACCAATGCCCCTACCATATTTATGAGGATGATGAATTGTGTGCTCAATCCATTCATTTATTCTTTTGTCATTGTTTACTTGGATGACATACTCATCTTTAGAAAAACTTGGACTAATTATTTGCAGCATGTTGAACGAGTGCTTTCAACTCTGCAACAACACAAAATCTATGCCAACATAGAAAAGTATTATTTTGGTATGCAAAGCATCCAATATTTTGGGTACATTATTGATAGTGAGGGTGTTCATGTTGATCCTACAAAGATTTAGATAATTAGAGATTTTTCACCTCCTAAAAATTTCACAAAGCTTCACAATTTCTTGGGTCTGAAAAATTTCTATCGCAGATTTTTTCTTGGTTTCTCACATTTATCTTGGCCTCTAAATCAGTCACTAAGGGGTGGAGCACAAGAAAAATTTCATTGGATAGATGCAAAGCAACGAGAATTTGAGGAATTGAAGCAAAGATTATGCTCAACGCCATTTTTGGCCCTCCAAGACCTACAACAATCATTTGAAATAGAAATAGATGCATCTGAGTATGCCCTTGGCATTGTTCTCATGCAACATGGACATTTGGTTGCCTACCACAATGAGGCTTTTTCTGATACAGTGTGTCGATACCCACATATGACAAGGAGCTATATGCCATCATTCAAGCCTACAAATAGTGGAAGCATTACATTCTGGGAAAGGAGACTGTCATACATATGGATCACAAACCTCTTCAGTTTTTGCAAACACAAGGGAAGTTTTAGAATGATAAGGATCAAAGGTGATTTTCTTATCTACAAAAATTTCACCTCAACATCTGTCATAAAAATGGGAGCAAAAACAAAGTGGCAGATTGTTTGAGTAGGCCCCCAATTGCAACCTTGAAAATGGTGTTGGGATCATGTGGTCAACAATAATAACTTGGGCCCATCTATATGGTAATGACTCTAAATTTTTTGATATTTACAATAAATTGGTAGAAGGAAAGTTTGTCCCTGATTTTCACTTGCAAGATGGGATGCTTTGTCATATTGGTCACATATGTGTTCCCACTGAAGAATGCAAAAATATGATATGGGAGGCACACTACAGTCATGTTGCAGGCCATTTTGGCATCAGTAAGACCAATTCTATCCTTCAAAATTATTTATATTAGCCAAACATGAAACAAGATATTATTTCATATATTCAAGCTTGTGCAGCTTCTACAATTGCAAAGCCTACAAATCGTAAATTGGGCCTATATTTACCACTACCTATCCCTGATAAACAATGGCAATCGATTTCAATGGATTTTATGTCTAGGCTTCCAACTACTAGATGGGGTCATGATTGTGTTTATGTGGTGGTAGATAGGTTTTCCAAAATGGCTATTATGGTGGCATGTAAGAAGGTAATTTTTGCAAAGGAGATTGCCAAGCTCTTTTTTGAGCATGTTTAGGTTCATTTTGGTTTTCCAAAAAGCATTATTTTTGACATGGACGGTAGATTCATAAGCAATTTTTAGTCTTCACAATGGGCTAAGATGGACACAAAGTTGACAAAATCTACAGCATTCCATCCTCAAACAGATGAGCAAACAGAGGTGGTAAATTGAATGATCATTCACATCCTATGAATGTATCATTCAAAGCATCCCCGCACATGGGATGAGAGTTTACCCTACGTCCAACACAACTACAACCATGCACTCCATAGCACTACAAGACACAATCCATTTGAGGTTTGTCTTGGGTATGAACTATTGGCACCTATGGATATAGCACTACCTATACTACAGCCTTCAACTCCTCCAAATGATGAGGAGATAGATAAAGCAACAAGATTCATGGATAAGATCGGGCACCTACAACAATAGGTTCATGAGATTTTGGAGCACAGTAGTAAGAAGTATAAGGATAGACATGATAAACACAAGACTCCTCATCAATTTTAGATTGGTGACAAGGTGTGGCTGCATCTTCAGAAGGAGAGGTTTCAAGCACCCAATAGGAAGCTTTGTCCCCTTCGCTATGGTCCATATACCATTATCAAGCAAGTTGGTGAAAATGCATTTGAGCTTAATTTTCCACTTTAGACACTAAAAAATTTCCTAGGCCTGCGAACTCTAATACTTCATCACTTCCCCTTTCATCCTTGATAATTAAATAATTTTATTTCTTAATGCCATAAGTCCTCTATTAATTAAATAATTTAATTATTTAATTAATACATTTCTAGCTTTATATTTTCTTCTCTTGATTAATTAAATAAATTTTATTTATTTAATTATTTACCACTTTCAACTATAATTAAATAATTGTCTTAATTATTTAATTATTCACTAAGCATTTTCTAACATTTAAATTAAATAAAATTTATTTATTTAATTGCCATTTCCCTCCTATTTTGAATTAAAATTATTATTTAATTCAAAAGTCAAGTTGTCACATGTTTGAGCTATAATTAAATAATGATTTCATTATTTAATTAGTCATTTTCCCTCTCTATTTGAATAATTTTATAGTTATTTAAATTCCTCCTACAACCTATTTTTCTATGTTGACTTCATTATCTGTGCCAATCTTATCTCTTGACATCTCATTCATTTTTAACCCTTGATTGAATTATTTTATAATTTAATCTTAGCCATTCATTTCTTGTCATTTCCCTAATTTTTCCCTATCTGTATATCATACTACAACTTTCATTCTTGGACATTCATTGACATATCTTATTGGCATTGAATCTCAGCCCTTCATTCAAATTTGTCTTTTCTATAAAAGACCTCTATCATTGTCATTTCTACATCTTATGCATATTTATATCTTGAGCTAATGCAAGTACATGCTATTAGTGTGAGACAACTATCTTCAATATTTTTCTAGGCATTGTCATAAGCTATTATTGCACACTCAAATATGAGGGCATCAAGTACATTTCAAGAAAAATAGAGAATGACAATGGAGGTGAAGTAATAATGGCATGAAGACTTTATGGTGATATCGCTTTATATTTCATGTTTTCATGCTTATTTATTATCTATTATTGGTTTAGGGTTAGTTTTTATGCTATTTCACATTAACTTGAAATTTACCCTAGATTACATTGGTGAAATCGACATGAAGATAACAAGATTTTGCAAAAAAAATTGAAAGTTTTAGTTTTTCAGGTTCCGCAATGCAATTGCAAGCTGAAATGATGCAATTGATAAGAGCCAATGTGATGCAATCGCGATCTATAAAGTTGCAACTACTTCAGGATTAGGAATATCATTTGGGTTGCTTTTTTTTGGATTTCTAGTTTGTTTTAGGATATTGGTTTTTGTTTTCATCATCTAACATTAGTCTTGCATTGTATTAGTCTCTGGTTTAGTCAAAATTGTTTGCCCCTTTTATGTTTTGCAGTTACAGGTTTATGTGACACATCTACTTAGGGCATCACCACAACTATTCAACACATCATAGCATCATTATTTTGCATCCATTTTCAAATTTTCTTTTTAATTCTAGTTACTAGTTTATGGTTTTATCAGTTAACATTAATATCATAGTAGTCTAGTTTTTGGTTTGGTCAGAATCAATCATTTTTGTTATATTTTTGCAGCTCTAGGGTTGATTTATCGTAAGTGTAAAGGGCTTCACCATAATTGTTGAGGGTTTTCTTGCATTCATTCGACATAGTCACCATCCTGAAATCTATAGTCAACAAGTTATGAGTTGTATTTATCGAAACCAATGAGCGAAAAATGTCAATTGTTAGAAAAATAAAGGTGAATAGAAATAATAGAAGCTTAAACTTGTTGTAAATCAAATTTAACAGTGTTAAACATATGGAGTTTAGATCGGCAATAACAAAGAAAAACAAGAACGAAAAGTTGAACACATAACACAGTGTTTACGTGGAGAAACCCTTTGGGGGAAAAACTCCACCAAAGAAGAGATGAATAGCTTGTATTAACAACAATGGTGTTTACAATACATCCACTCTAACTCCCCTTCAATCTGGTAGCATCTGTGTACCTATAAAACATCTCATAGTGTCTCCGACTCAACCCCTCAATATATAGACACATGGGGGCTCAAAATACCACAATAAAATATTACCATGGGTCAAAACAAGGTTCGGAAAAACCATGGTAAAAATCCATACGACCCCTTACATGCTAAACATGGTCTCTTACATGACATTACACCTTCTTACAAGATGTCATAAGAATCCCTATAAAATAGGAGATGCTCTTACATGCTCATAAGATCTTACGCGTGTCATAGATGTCATCATTGAATCTTATGATAGGTGTCATAACTTTCATAGATGCTCTTACAACATATGATGAGTGTCATAACATGTCATAACCCACTATTCCCAAGATAGACACCAAGATTCTCATAATTGATCATTTTACCATTACCATGACAACTATCCAGTAAAAGTATTTGATAACTCCCTATCGGTAAAACGGTAATTACTGGGGCCAATAAAAAGTTAATTACCACTTCCAATGAAACCTCCAATCCCTTATGGGTGAATTACAAACAATAATAAGAGAAAATTAAATACAAGATATTTACAGGGTTGATGGCACCTTTATCCCAACATTCTCCCACTTGACATCATACATTGTAAATACACCCATAGGAAAACATAAATCAACTAAGCATAAGTGACAAGGCCCCATGCCCTTCCTGTACCAAGTAAATTTCTCTGTGCTCACAGGTTTTGTAAGGACATCTGCAACATTCTCCTGTGTGTCAATCTTCTTCAGCTCAATCTGATCATTAGCAATCAACTCACAAGAAAAATTATATTGAATATCAACATGTTTAGTTTGAGCATGATACATTAGATTCTTAACCAAATAAATTACAATTGACTATCACAATTAACCTTAAAAATATTGCAATCAAAACCAATACCTGTACATAATATTTGCAACCAAACAACCTCCTTAGAGACATGAGTAGCTACCATATACTCCACTTCAATGGTGGATAACGCAACTGTAGCCTACCTTTTACTCATCCAACTCGTTGCTCCTCCAAATAGAGTAAACACATACCACTTGTGGACCTTCGAATATCCAAGTCACCTGGCCAATCTACATCAACAAATCCCTATATGTACAATGACTTGACCACATTATCAGTACCATGATAAAACAAACAATAATCAAAAGTGCCTCGCAAATATCTAAACACCCTTTTTTTAAAATTCTAATGCTCTTTACCAGGGTTAGACATAAACCTGCTTACAACTCCCACTGCTTGGGCTATATCTAGTCTAGTGCAAACCATTGCATACATTAAACTATACAAGGCACTAGCATAAGGAACCTTAGACATATCCTCAATATCATCATCAAAATTTAGACATATATCCAAGCTCAACTTAGTACCAACTGGAAAAGGAATACTAATTGGCTTACAGTCATGCATATTAAATCTCTGCAAAATAGTATCAACATACTTACTTTGACTCAACCAAAGCTTTTTGTGACTCCAATCTCTATTGATTTCCATTCCAAGAATGTATTTTGCAGCCCCCAAATTTTTCATGTCAAGAGTACCAAAAATTTATTTCTTGAGCTCACCTATCATCACATTGTTGTTACCAATAAACAACATATCATCAACATACAAGATAATAATAAGGATTACATCATCAATAACCTTAATGTTCACACAACGATCCTCTTCGCTCCTAAGAAAACCCAACTTTAATGCAAAAGCATCAAACTTCTGATACCACATCCTGGGTGACTATTTCAAACCATATAGAGATCTTTTTAACCTGCAAACCAAATTTTATTTTCCCTTCACAACAAAATCGTTAAGTTGTCACATATAAATCCCCTCCTCAAGATCCCCATGCAAAAATGCAATTTTAACATGCATTTCCTCTATCTTAAAATCACAAGTAGCAGCAATAGATAACAAGAATCTAATAGAAGTTAATTTAGCGACAGGAGAGAAAATTTCACCAAAATCAACTCCCTCTCTCTTGGAGTAGCCCTTAGCCACTAATCTAGCATTAAACCTTTCCAAGTGACCATCTGCTCCAAATTTCTTTTTAAATACCCATTTACATCCGATGGGATTTCTTGCTTTGGGAAAATCAACAAGATCCCAGGTGTTATAGTTTTCCAATGCCATCATCTCCACTTGCATAGCCTACAACCAAGACTCATTTTCCTCTGAAGAGAGAGCCTCCCTGTATGATCTAGGTTCATTATCAGCACTTAATAAAGAAAAAATATACAACAAAAATTAGGTGGGCTATACTTGTTGACTAGATTTCATTGTCTTGTGGATCTTCTAAGAATAGGAGTATGAGGATCTTGTTGTTCTTGATCTTGCTCAACCTCTTCCTGACTTTCTCCATCATGTTCTTCAATTTGATCAACAACATGTTCTGATTCCTCATCTTCTTCCTTCTCATCGAATCCATCTCTTTGTTCTTCTCGAGGTGCATCTTCTTGCTTAATTTCAAAATGCACACTCTTTCCTTTATCTTTTTCCTTTGGCTATTCAGGTACATAAATAACACTATGCTCCCTGAAAATAACATCCCTAGAATAGATAATTTTCTTGCTTAGAGGATTCTAAATCTTATAACCTTTAACATTATCACCATATCCAATGAAAATGCACTTTTCAGCTTTAGGATCTAGCTTAGTCCATTTTTCTTTAGGCACGTGAACATAAGCCTCATAGCCAAATACCCTTAAATGTGAAACAGAAGGTTTCTTACCTGTCCACATCTAATAAGTTGTTGTTTCAAGAGCTTTACAAGGAGATCTATTAATCAAGTAACAAGCAGTACTTATAATTTCTACCCAAAAGCATCTAGCAAGTCGTGAACCACTTAACATACTTCTAGCTCTTTCCATAATCGTTTGATTCATCCTAATTTCTACCACACCATTCTACTATGGATTGTATGGAGTATTTTTCAGTCTAACAATTCCTACATGCTTACAAAATTCATTAAATTCCATAGAACGGTATGTTGGCAAAACAAGAATAGACAACTGAGAGGGGGGGTTGAATCAATTGTCACATAATTTAAAACTTATTCAACCTTATTAACCTTTAATCTTAGATCTGATAATTAACAGTGAAAGCATGAAGCAACAACACATCAAAAACACAAGAACACCAAGATTTTATACGTGGAAACCATGTTAGGGGGAAAACCACAGTGGATGTTAGTCCACAAGATTATACCCTGTTAAAAGTATAAAGATGAATAATGGGAATGCAAATGCATTCAAGCACACTACCTAGAGATCACTTCTCAAATAGGAAGGCTCACTTCCTTACAAAAACATTCAGATTAAAACCATCTGAATAATATGAACTGATAAATTAGCTTCTGTAAAAGCCTGATTACAGTTCTGGTTAAGCACATAAACACTTCTTCACACTCTGCTATGTAATCGAATAATCTGATCTTTATTCACACATTTCACATACACACTTCATACTCGCATGTCTCAAATGAAGAAAATAATCACTCTTATATATCCGCTTCATGTAATTACATCAACAACTTTGTTGGCCAAAAATAAAAGAATAAATGAATTTACAAACTATCAGCCCAATTCATGAATAAATCTCAATGCGCACCAACCAAAGTTGGTCACAACATAATGAAGACATAAAACAACATCCTCAAACATACCAAACATTAAAATATTAATCCACGAGGATCCGCAACATGCTACAACCATCATGTCGGCCAAGAACATGAAAACCCGAACACACAACGGAAAAATATCTGATCACTATCACACTGATCAATGTGGACGTACAACAAGGATAGAGAATGATTTAGAAACATCAACAACTATTGCACAAGTATATGCAACAACTAGAATTACCAGAATTGCATTCTCTTCATCCAAAAACACCAGCTATAGTAACAGAATAACTGTAGGAACACATAAACTTATAACTTGCACAAATCTTGATACGCACCTCTGAAAATTCTGAAGTATAAACTAGATAGGCTCAGCAACAAACCCTTTAAAGCACAACTTCTGAATAGCAACATACTGAATTTTCCACCACGCTGAACTTCACAACTTCATAGGCAACTTTCAACATATTTATTATAATTTTCTCAATATCCTCGACATATACAACCTTCAAAAAATCAATGCTAATAGTATTGACATCAATGACAACCACATATTAGCAACACAACCACAAAATCCAACAATCTCCCCCTTTGGAATTGATGGCAACACATGATGTGAAAAATACCATCAACACAATTAACTCTTCTCATACTATTCTTCTCCCCCTTACATTGCTCTTCTCCCCTTTTTGTTCTGCTCTTCTCCCCCAAGGTTTTTCACATTGCTCTTCTCCCCCTTTGACATCAATGGAAAAGGTACACAAGCTCTGAATCACATATCTAAATCATTTGACTACTCCCCCTGAGTAGCAGCCACCACAACATCAATCTGAAACAGGATATGACTATAAATGCATAGATTGATGCAAATACTTGCATCTTAGTTCTAATTAGCAGGGGAAATCAGCCCTAACTTCCCTCTGAGATACTCAAAATTATCCTTAGGAAATGGCTTAGTAAAGATGTCTGCAATATGTTCCTTAGTAGGCACATACTCCAGTCTGACTTCTTTATCACTCACTTTGTCTCTCAAAAAGTGATATTTGATAGATATATTGTTAGGGTAAAGGTTTTAACTTAATTGTGTTAATTAAGTTACCTTTATTCCTCTCTTAAAATTTCACTTTAGTTTGCATTAAGTGACATTTAATAATTATATTAATTATTAAATATTTTCCTATTAGGATTTCTTTTAGGGTTTGCATGATCTCCTTCTTAAGGATTGATCCTTTGTATTTTCACTAATTCCTTTTTGTTCTAATAAGATAATCTCTCCATTTTTCAGAGCTTCAAACCCTTGTTTGTTTTTTCCATCCATTCTCTTCCTTGTGATAGGTATCCATTTGCATGCAGGTGTTCTTGGAGTCTGAAGTTGGTTTTGACAACTTCTACATATATGTTTTGTCTTTCAATGTAGCACCAGATTCTTAGAAATTTTTATGGCACTTGAGTTGTCATAAAATATAGCAATAGGCTCATCATACTCAATTCTAATATCTCTCAGCATCTACTTCATCCATATTACTTGAGTACATTTTTTTGCAGCAGCAATATATTCTACCTCAGCAGTAGATAAGGAAATGGAATTCTACTTTTTACTTAACCAAGACACCAACTTCTTCCCTAAAATGAAGGCACCACCACTAGTACTTTTTCTTTCATCCACATCTCCTCCCCAATCTTCATCAGTAAATGCGCTCAAGGTAAGATCATCATCTTTAGGATACCAAAGACCAAAGTCAACTATCCCTTTCAAGTATCTAAAAATTCTCTTTACAGCAGTCACATGAGATTCCTTCAAATCAATTTGATATCTAGCAACCATACATACAACATTCATGACGTCTGGTTTGGTCTAAGTCAAATAAAGTAATCCACCAATCATTGACTTGTATCTTGTTTGATTTTCTTTAGGTGAGTCATAATTTTGGGTTAGCTTGCATCCAGTTACCATGGGTGTACCAACTAGCTTTGAGTCCTCCATGCCAAAAAAATTCAGCAACTCTCTTACATATTTGAACTGATATCTAAAGAATCCATTGTCTAACTAAGTAATTTGCAATCCTAAAAAGAATTTCAGCTCTCCAATCATTGACATCTCAAACTCACTTTTTATTTCATCAGAAAACTTCATACATAAGTCATCATCACCCTCAAAAATGATGTCATCAACAAAGACTTCAATAATCAACTCTTTATCCTGATCCATCTTAAAATATAGATTACTGTCAACAATACCTTTATTGAATCCAAGCTTCAACAAGTATTTATCTATTCTAGCATACCAGGCTCTAGGGGCTTGCTTGAGTCCATAAACCATATCTTCTTTGTCAATCAATTGAAATCCATTCAGTTGCTCAACATATACTTCTTCTTCTAGCTCACCATTTAGAAATGTTGACTTTACATCCATTTGATAAACTGTGTACTTCTTAAAAGTAGCATAAGCAACAAATAATCTTACAGCTTCAATTCTAGCAACAGGGGAAAAGTTTCTTCAAAATCAATACCTTCCATTTGTGAGTACCCTTTACATACCAGTCTTTCTTTATTCCTGACCACATCACCTTGTTCATTCAGCTTATTCTAAAAGACCCATTTGGTTCCAATCACATTTTTATCCTGAGGTCTGGGAACAAGAATCCATGTATCATTTTTCTCTATCTGCATCAGTTCTTCCTTCATTGCTTCCATCCAATATTCATCTTTACAAGCTTCATTGACATTGTTGGGCTCAGCCTTGGAAAACAGACAATACTCTTCTACAATTCTTCTTCTAGTCTGCACACCTTTGTTCTTATCCCCTATAATCTGATTTTCAGAATGATTTAGCTTTACATACCTCAAAACTTTAGGATTCTCTCAAACTTTTGGTTCTTTTGTTCTTTCTTTTGTACTTCCACTAGCTTCTCCTTCTTGATTTTCTTGATTCACTAGAACAATTTGAATTTGAATTTATGTCTGGGCATTTTTTCCATTATTAGTACCATCGTGTTGGTCATCTAAATCATATCCACAGTATCTAGATGATCTAGCAGTGTCTTCATCAACTCTGACATTTGCACTTTCAACCATTTTCTTCAATCTTCTATTATAGCACCGGTAGACCTTGCTCTTAGTAGAGTATGTTAGAGTAATAAGTTATTATACTTAATTAATTATATCATACTGGTTAATTAATTAAATCACTTATTCCTTTAGTTGCTTAAGCTAAACTTGGGCACATTAATAATTGATTAATTATTAAGTGTGCACACTAGGGTTTCTTGATCTCCTTCATAAGGATTGATCTCTTTGTAATAATTGATTCTCAATAATGCATTTTTACTTTGAGGTTTACATAACATCTTCTTTGGTTTTGCATGTCTTTTGCATGTGACAGGTGATTATATGCAGGTGATCTTGGTCTCTAACATGGTATCAGAGCTCCAGACCTGCAACTGCCTATTCATGATCTGAAGATATGGCCTTTTAGTGAGTTTCAAGTGTAAGGGTTTCCACAGGCATCTTTTTTGAAAGATTTGGGGGTAGCCAATTTTTCGGGACACTATGGGCTTAAATGGATGTCGCCATCGTGTTCAAAATGCCCCAAAACCCTAGAAACGCCTGTCAAATCATCCATTTTGGTGAAGTTGGTCTGGAAGGCAAAAAAACATTTGCCAAGGAGGTCGTACGGCCTCCTCAACACGCTTCCCGATGCATGAAAATAAAATAAAAATCCAAAAACATGTGTTTTTGGGATCTATGTCGACACTCGCAGTTCATAGGGGTCTGTCGCCAAGCGGCCACCGCCACCGATGGCTTCCCCAAATCCGTCGCTGGTTCCAGTGCCAACCCCCGAGGGCTCCACCGAACCCGCTTCGGTCATATGGGGGACTGAGAGCTCTGCGCCCGGCCCCCAGCCCACTCTAGCCCCGCCTACGGTCATATGGCGACCAGGGGCTCTGCCCAAAATTTTTTTGCAGGGGGGCCGATTTTTTGCAGCGACGGCCAGATGGCCGTCAAATTTATCCTCGTGAACCGCTGACGTCAGCGTTTGTATGGCGTTCTTTGCCCCCTCCTAACCCTAGTTTTCCCTAAAAGAGCAGTTTTTTTGTTTTTGGCATAACTTGGGCATATGGTATCGAAATCGGGCAAACAAGATATCGCCATAAAGTAGGTTCCAAGAAATTTCTTGTGATGTAGTTTATTTTATAGTATTTTTATGTTTTACAACATTTCTTTCTGTTTGAAGTCAGATGTTTATTTTATGCTTTCGAGCTCATAACTTTTTGCCACGATCTCCGATTTTCGCTATCTTTGTGGCGTTGAAAAGGTATTGAGGAGCTCTATGTTGCTCTCCATGCACTTTTTCTGTATTTGTCCCAAGTTTTTTGTTAATCCAGATTTGGCCCGATGGGTGTTTTGGAGATTACTTGGATGTTTTGGCAGTTGGGAGAGTGCAACTTGCATCTTTGCACTTTGTTTTCAGTAATACATCATTCAATAATTGACTGTTGCTTCATAGATTCTAGGGTTGTTCCCGTTTGGAGTTTTCGAGTGTTCCGTGGCATCGGGTCTGCTATTGCATCATTATGATTCTAATATGGTTTCTTGTAGACAAAAGTATCTTTCCTTGCTTTCCAGATTGCGGTTCCAGTGTTACTCTACAATGTTCTTCCAGTGCTTCTTTGCAGCATGTCATCTCATTGTAGGGGGGTTTTTCCCACTGGGTTTTCCTTCTCTACCTCTTTCTTGCATTTGTAAATGGGTACCTGATCAGACCTAGTTGTCGGGACCCATCCTTGCTTGCATGCATCTTCTTCTAGTGTTTTAGCTTTTTCCTAAGTTCATCTTAAGGGGGGGTGTTAGAGTAATAATTTATTATACTTAATTAATTATATCATACTGGTTAATTAATTAAGTCACTTATTCCTTTAGTTGCTTAAGCTAAACTTAGGCACATTAATAATTGATTAATTATTAAGTGTGCACACTAGGGTTTCATTTAGGGTTTCCCTTTTAGGGTTTCTTGATCTCCTTCATAAGGATTGATCTCTTTGTAATAATTGATTCTCAATAATGTATTTTTACTTTGAGGTTTACAGAACATCTTCTTTGGTTCTGCATGTCTTTTGCATGTGACAGGTGATTGCATGCAGGTGATCTTGGTTTCTAACAGAGTAACCCAAAAATATTCCTTCATCACTCCTAGCTTCAAACTTGCCAATATCTTCATCTCTTTTGATATAACATCTACTTCCAAATATTTTGAAATATTTAACAGTAGGCTTATAACCAAACCACAGCTCAAAAGGAGTCTTACCAGAATTACCATTGATATTTACCCAGTTGATAGTATATACAGCAGTTCTTACAACTTCTCTCCAATAGATATGAGGAACATTACCTTCCAACATCATAGTTCTAGCAGCATCTAAAATTGTTTTGTTCTTTCTCTCAACAACTCGGTTCTATTGAGGGGTTCGGGGAGCAGATAACTATCTTTTGATTCCATGCTCTTCACAAAAAGAATTGAACTCCCAGGAAGCGAATTCACCACCTCTGTCTGACCTTAAGCATTTAATCTTTAAACCTATCTCATTCGCGGCCATAGCTTTGAAACTTTTGAACTTTTCTAATGCTTCATTTTTTTCTCTCAAGAAAGCAACCCATATCATCCTAGAGTAATAATCAATAAGCAACATAAAGTACCTTTCTCTTTGTAGACTTTTGATTTTGGAGGGACCACGTAGATCAGTATGCACCAACTCCAGTACTCTATTAGAATGATGTTGTTTGCTCCGAAAAGAAATTCTAGTATGTTTTCCCATTTGACATTCCTTGCATATGGTGTTAGTAGGCTTCACTAACTTAGGAGGATCTCTAACTGCTTGAGTGGAGCTTACTTTGCCAATGTTATCAAAATTCACATGACACAACCTCCTATGCCATAACCAGCTTACATCAACTTGAGCAATTAAACAACTTTCACTAGCAGCACTTAGGTGAAAAATGTTACCTCTTGTCTTTGTGCCTGAAGCAATTACATTTTTAGAACTTCCCAGTATCCTACACTTACCATCTTTGAACTAAATATTGTATCCCTTGTCGACCATCTGTCCAACACTCAACAGGTTATGCTTTAAACCTTCAACATAAAGGACATCATCAGTATTATATTTACCTCCAAGAGAAATAGTGCCTTTGCCACAAATCACACCAGCATTGTTATCTCCAAATCTTACAACACTACTGTCATATTTCTCCAAGCTTAGAAACTTGCTTTTGTCACCATTCATATAATGTGATCATCCCCTGTCAATCACCCATTCATCCTTTTCTTCAATTTTGGCTGCAAGAGCTTTCTCAATATTCTTATCACTAGCAGATTCAATGGACACCATACCATTTTCCTTGATAGAAATGAATACCCATCCATCTTCATTTCTATTTTCTTTGTCAGATTCATCATCAGTAACAGCTTCTTCAGCATAATAACATTTCTTTTGAAATCTAGGCTTATCAGGTTTGAACCTAGGAACTCTTTCAGGACACCTTGATGCAAAATGACCTATCTTATTGCAAGAGAAACATTTAATAGGCAACTTTCCTTTATACTTACCTTGTCCTCTAGCTTCTCTTTTTACAACCAATGCTTCCAACTCTTCTAATTCTCTTTCTTTGTCTTCAATCTGTTTCATCTCATCTTCATACTTGAATATCTTTCTAGAAATTTCTCGCATATCATATCTATGTTGGTTTCTTTCGGATACAGTAGCCTTAAATACAGATTTTGTCTTAGGAGTAGAATCACCAAATTCACTTAGTTCAAAGGCAACAAGCTTACCAATCAGCATATCTCTTGTCACATTTTTTACTGTCCCGAGTTCTTCAATAGCATGAGCTTTCATTTTGTAAGAAGTAGGCAATGATCTAAGCACTTTAGCCACAATCTCTTCTTCATCCAAAATTCCACTGGCACATCTAATACCCATCACTAGTTCATTTACTTTATGCATGAAAGAAATAATGTTTTCATCTTCACTCATTTTCAAGTTTTCCCACTTTCCTTTCAGACTTTGTAGCTTAGCAACTTTCACTTGTGCATCTCCTTCATACAATTTTTCCAGCTTCTTCCAGATCTCATATGTTGTTTTCAGACCCGTTACATTTTTCATCTCTGAATATGTCAGAGCACTCAATAATGCCTCTATAGCCCTGATATTTGTTTTAGCTTCTTTGATCTCATCAGGAGTAGAGGGATCATTTTGAGGAATAACATATATATTCTTTGTAATCTTCTAGAAGGGGTCACCAATGCACTTCAAATGACACTCCATTCTAGCCTTCCACAGAGAATATTTTGTTCCATCGAATCTAGGACTATCCTTCTTGTATGATGCCATCTCAGATCACCTCAAGCTATTAAACTTCTTCAGAGGAACCTGATTCGATACCAATTGTTGGCAAAACAAGAATAGACAACTGAGAGGGGGGGTGGATCAGTTGTCATAGAATTTAAAACTTATTCAACCTTATTAACCTTTAATATCAAATCTGATAATTAACAGTGAAAGCATGAATCAACAACACATCAGAAACACAAGAACACCAAGATTTTATATGTGGAAACCATGTTAGGGGAAAAACCATGGTGGATGTTAGTCCATGAGATTATACCGTGTTAAAAGTATAAAGATGAATAATGGGAATGCACATGCATTCAAGCACACTGCCTAGAGCTCATTGCCTTACAAAAACATTCAGATTAAAACCATCTGAATAATATGAATTGATAAATTAGCTTCTGCAAAAGCTTGATTACAGTTCTAGTTAAGCACATAAACACTTCTTCACACTTCACTCAATCTTCTTCACACTCTATTCTGCAATCGAATGATCTAATCTTTATTCGCACATTTTGCATACACACTTCATACTCGCATGTCTCAAATGAAGAAAATAATCGCTCTTATATATCTGCTTCATGGAATTACATCAACAACTTTTTTGAACAAAAATAAAAGAATAAATGAATTACAAAATGTTGGTCCAATTCATGAACAAATCTCAATGCGCACCAACTAAATTCATCACAACATAATGAAGACCTAAAACAAGATCCTCGAACATGCCAAACATTAAAATATTAATCCACGAGGATCTGCAACACGCTACAACCATCATGTTGGCCAAGAACATGAAAACCCAAACACACAACGAAAAAATCTTTGATCACGGTCACACCGATCAATGTGGACATGCAAAAAGGATAGAGCACAATCTAGAAACATCAACGAACATTGCATGAGCATACACAACAACTAGAATTACTAGAATTACATTCTCTTCATCCAGAAACACTAGCTACAGTTATAGAATAACTATAAGAACACAAAAACTTATAACTTGTACAAATCTTGATGCGCACCTTTGAAAATTTTGGAGTATAAACTAGATAGGCTCAACAAAAAACCCTTTAAAGCACAACTTCTGAATAGAAACATTGAATTTTCCACCACACTGAACTTCACAGCTTCACAGGCAGCCTTCAACATATTTATTATAATTTTCTCAATATCCTCGACATATACACCCTTCAAAACATCAATGCTAATAGTGTTGACATCAATGACAACCACACATCAGCAACACAACCACAACATCCAACACAGTATTCCCCTCCATTATCTGACCTTAATACCTTAATTTTATGATTTGATTGCTTTTCGACTAAGGCTTTAAATTCTTTAAACTTAGTGAAAACTTCATATTTATGTCGCATAAAATATAATTAGGTAAATCTTGTAACATCATCAATAAAGGAGACAAAATATATATCTTTTCCAATTGATTCAACATCCACTTGACCAAACACATCCATATGAATTAATTCCAATTTAACTTTAGATTTTCTACTGCTAGAAGGAAATGATTTTATGTTTTGTTTACCAAACACACAATGCTCACACAAATCAAAACTCTCATCAAAATAGGACAAACCGTCTAACAATTTTTTATTCAAAATAGACTTTAAAGTAGTCTCACTTATGTGACCCAATCTACGATACCACAACATACAAGTGTTTTCATATTTTTTCAGTTACATATGCAGAATTAACAAAAGTAGTGACTTCCAACTTAAACAGGGTTCCTCTCCTTGTTCCTCTCACTATCACCAAGTTCCCTCTTACTAATCTACAACCATGCTTATCAAAAGTTACACTTATTCCCAGATCATTTAACTTCGAAACTGAAATCAAATTTCTAGCTACTCCAGAAACATGCAAAACACCAGGAAGGGTTTTAATCCTCCCATCACTGAAACACAACTTAACCTTAACCCTTCCAACAATCAGGTATGAAGAGTTATCACCGAGGTAGATTTCACCTCCATCATATTTTTCATATGTGGTAAATCACTCCTTGTGATGAGTCATATGAAATGAGCATCCTGAATCAATTAACCAATCTTCATTAGTCATAACATGAAGACAAGAAACCAAAGCTCCATCACCTGAGTTTGAGGATTTCTTTGTGGAGGAATCAACTTGTTTCTTTGGATTTTTGCATTCCTTCTTCACATGTCCTATTTTCCCATAGTTCCAACACTTCACTTTGTTCTTCTTTCCTAGAGTTTTAGATCTGCCCTTAGACTTGTCCTTAGGCCCATTCTTATCTCCTTTAGACCCTCTGTCTTTATGCCTTCCCCTTACATTGAGAGCATCACCAGTACTATCCATTGTCTTCTTCCTCATTTCCTATGACAACAAAGCTCCTACAAGATCATCCATCTTTGCTTCTTCCATGTTAGTAGTGATAGCAAGTGCAAAATTTTCCCAAGATTCGGGTAAAGAACAAAGAATCATAACACACTTATCATCTTCTTCTACATTGACATTAATAGAGGCTAATTGAATCAAAACCAAATTAAAATAATTTAAATTCTCAGCTATAGATTCACCTTCCTTCATCTTAAGAGAAAATAGTTTTTCGCTTCAAGTAAAGTTTGTTTACCAAACTTTTGGGCTGATAAATATCACCTATCTGGTTCCATAAAGTGTATGCAATATTTTTCGATGACACATTTAGGAGAATAGAATTAGAATGACACAACCTGATAGTGCCTCATGCCTTTTTATCAACCTTCTCCCAATCTTCATCACTCATTTTCTCAGGTTTGACTTTGTTCATCACAACAACCCACTAATCTCATTCTTCAAGGAGATCCTCCATTTTCAACTTCCATAACTCAAAAACAACTCCATTAAAATTTTCAATATCCAAATGGTTAGAAGTTTCAACCATGGTTAAACACAAAATACTAAAAAAAATAGCTCACCAAAACTCCCACTAAAACTCAAAAAACCTTTGTTCTACCACCCAGAACACAGAACTGGCCAGGCTTTGATACCAAATGTTAGAAAAAGAAAGGTGAATAGCAATAATAGAAGCTTAAACTTTTTGTAAATCATATTTAACAGTGTTGACCACATGGAGTTTAGATCAGTAATAAAAAAGAAAAAAAAGAACGGAAAGTTAAACACATAACACAGTGTTTACGTGGAGAAACCCTTTCGAGAAAAAACTCCACCAAAGAAGAGATGAATAGCTTATATTAACAATAATGGTGTTTAAAATACATCCACTCTAACTCCCCTTCAATTCGATAGCATTTGTGTGCTATAAAACATCTCATAGTGTCTCCAACTCAACCCCTCAATAGATAGACTCATGAGGACTTAAAATACCACCATAAAATATTACCATGGGTCAAAACAAGGTTCAGAAAAACCATGTTAAAAATCCATACGACCCCTTACACGTTAAACATGGTCTCTTACATGACATTACACCTTCTTACAAGATGTCATAAGAATCCCTATAAAATAGGAGATGCTATTACATGTGTCATAAACTCTTACGTGTGTCATAGATGTCATCATAGAATCTTATGATAGGTGTCATAACTATCATAGATGCTCTTAAAACATATGATGAATGGCATAACATGTCATAACCCACTATTCCCAAGATGGATGCCAAGATTCTCATAATTGACCATTTTACCATTACAGTGACAACTATCCAATAAAAGTAACTCAGTAACTCCCTACCAGTAAAACGGTAATTATTGGGGCCAGTAAAAAATTAATTACCACTACCGGTGAAACCTCCAACCCCTTATGGGTGAATTACAAATAATAATAGGAGAAAATTAAATACAAGATATTTACAAGGTTGATGGCACCTTTATCCCAACATCAGTTTCTGTGATGCAATTGCCTATTTTCTAGAATCTTTAATTTTCTTAGGATTTCTCAATTCTATCTTTTTGAATTTGGTATCTTAGGTGTTTTTTGGTACTAATATCAGCTTTGTAGCATGTGCCACATGTGGAAAGGAGGCATTTTCATTTGATTTTACTAACTTTTTGTCTTGTGCCATTTTACAATTTTTGTGTAACTACACTCATTTGGGCTAAAATTTACAACAACTTGCATACTACACTCATTTGGTTTAAAAATAACCTTTCATATTCACTCATTGGATCTAAAATTGACAAAATCTTTGCATTAAGTTTCTTCTTTCACATATTGCTTTGAGGGTTTAAAATAAATCATTGTCTTCTTTGTCTTGTGGTTTTGTATTTCGTTGTAGAGGTGTGTAGCTCTTCTCTCGCACCATTTTAGTGATCTTGAGAATCAAAAAAATCTATTAACACTTGCATTATCACCCACACATTTTGATTTATTCAGTTTAATGAACCCCATGTGAGTGTGATAAAAATATGTTGGGTATGCTCTATCCTTGCACTTCGTGCAATCTTGGGGATCAAAAAAAACATACTTGTCTCGCTTTTGTTTACCTTTAGATGGGCCTGCCTAAGAGACACATTTGTACAAAGAAATCGAAGGATAGGGTACTACCATAAAACATATAAGAGCCCCTAGTAGGAGTGATTAAAGCCTTAAGTGGCTTGTTGGATGCTTGCAAGGTACCATGTCCCTAAGTTGCGACTAATATCCAAACTAGTTAGAAGCCACCCTTTTACTTGAGTTTTGGTGGCATTCTTAGTGCAAGGGTGTAGCATCGCAACCATAAGACTTTTACGCCCAACATTTGGCTCCCTTCAGTGACATGCAAATCCCTATCTTGCATAAGTTACTTCCCTTTTGGGCTTGTGACTTTCCATGAAGAGGGTGATTGCGGCATCCTTCCAATGTAGGAGGCCCCTACCCATCCACTATTGTAGGCAAGAGGTGATACATACCCCAAAAGGGTGTCTCGTATGGGTGTCCCTCCCTTCCACTGAAAGAGATTCCTAGAGTGGGTCTAAGAGTGTTTCCATTGGCCATTGACCTTAGGGATAGACAAGTGTTTTCTATGTCTGATATTGTATTTGATATGTGCTATACGTAGAAATTTGGGGTGAATAACCCTAGAACACACACATTACAAACATACTTTATGGACATTTTCAGACCATCCCAAGTGTCTTCAGACTGTTTACAGTGTTTTCTATTCAGACTTTGCCAAAATCAGGTCCAAAATTGAGTCTAAAATATTCAACCTAGGTCAAAAAAAGTTGCTCACCGTAACTGACTATCATTCACCATAACTATTGTTCAGAAAAACACAACTGAGAAACCCAAAAGACTACAACTGTTACACAAAACACCACAACTATCACTTAAAACGACGCAATTGCCTACTATTGAAAATTTTAGGGAAAATTTAGACAGTCCATTCTCTGATCAATTCTTGAGCATCATCTTGTCATTTGATCACAGACTTGCAAGATTCCAGACCTGTCATTTTCAGTCCATCCATTCTTCCATCTTTGTATTAGTTGCATTTTCCATAGGTCAAACATTAGGTCATCTCTTAGCTTGCATACACCTTGTTGTAGATCTTTGGCTTTGGAAAATCATCAGACTTTAGAGCAGTCCATAGGTTATAAAATCAAATTTATCTTGACCTTTCTTTCCATCATTTTAGTCCTTTGTCATTTAGGTTGTCTCCTCAAATCACAAGGCTAGTTTGATACCTTCTTTGTCAACTTGTCATTTTAGTCATTATAACCATCCTTGAGGTCTTGATAAAATCAAAATTTTCTCCTTGGTTATCTTAGTTTGATTAGTGACCTTACCTTGGACTTACTATAAAGTGCTTAGTTGTCATAATCCTAGTCATCATTTTAGGTCATATTACCACTTTCACCATCCATCATCCTTAACATTTGCATTACATTTCACATACCTTAGTCTTAGACATACTAAATATGTTGACCTCATTGTGACATTATCCTATTGGCATCTTGATTATTGTCACCTTGGTTCCTTAAATATCATCTTTAGATATCATCTTGCATACCTTAGGAATACCATAAACTTAAATCATTGTGACATTGTTGGCATCTTTACCATTGTCACTTTGACTCCTTATCTTGGAATCATCCTTAGACATCATTTATACCTTCAAAAATATACAAAAAAAAAGTCATCTTGCATATCCTAGTCTTAGACATACCAAATATTTAGACCTCATTGTGACACTATCCTATTGACATCTTGACATCATGCCATTTTAATCTTTACCTTGGTGTCATCATTATACATCTCTTATACTTTCAAAAATCCAAAAATATAATTGCATAACCTTGGTCATAGTCATATCTTGGTCATTCCTTTTCATAGTCATACCCTAGTCATAGTCATACCTTTGCATTATCATACCTTTGACATAGTATCACATTCACCCTCCACCTTTTGCAAGTATTTTTATGGTCAAAACAAGGTTGAAAAAGAAACAAAAAGAGATGGACTTCCCACAAGATGATGAGTTTGTCAACCCCTGTGGTAATTCTTCCCATGGGTACCTAGACCACAAAATTCATTTTCCAATCCATTTGAAAAAATCATCATTAGAGACAAAGAAGGACATGTCACTGTAGAGGAAGTAGAGGTTGTTGCTCAAGATCCTAAAATAGCATCTTTTGTGGATAAAACAATGGCATTAGACCTCCAACGTTTCCTAGCTAAACTATTATCAGAGGGAGCCACATTACCCCATGGTTTTGATGTCAACACACTCCAAGCAATGCCTACCCCAAACAAACAAAATCAAGTACATAATGCATCTACCTCTAGTGGTCCCATCCCACATGTCAACACTTTCATACCATTACGAGGATCCACACAAGACTCAACTACAATCCATACATCACCATTTGGCACCAAAACAATGACACAAGGAATGACACAAAACACAACACAATCCATGACACAACCATTTAGCACCCCATTCAATCCATTTTCCACATCTAAAGGGGCATCATCTTCCAATCCATTTGTCATGGGTCTAAACAAGACAAGAAAAAGACCTAAGATTGTTGTTAATGGACTTAAAACTCCCACGTCAAATGCTATACCAAAAATGGGGACCTCTCAACATACTATCACATCACAACAAGGGCCTACTCCTAGTATGCATGCATAACACAATACCCAAGGGTCTACTCCAAACAATACACAAGGAATTTTCACACAACATGGAAACCAAAACCTACATGGTCACACTTTTGCAAGTTCATGACAAGCCCAATCCAATCCCACCTACCAAAATCAAATTCCAACTTTCAACCAAAATATTCATAACCAAATACCACCTTTCACCCCTCATATGCAAAATCCATCACATACATTCATGACCAATCAAAATCCATCTCACCAATGGATTACAACATGCCAACATGGATGATATACAAGACACATCATTGATCCAAGTGGATGTCCTAACAACTCAAATGCTTGCCTTGCAACAAAAAATAGAGAACATGCAAGTATCCAACAAGAAAACCTAGTCTACAAAAGACTTATATCCATATCCATTTGAAAAAATTCTATACATGCCTCCCTTTCCACATGGCTATGTAATGCCTAACTTACCTAAATATAGAGGGAAGGGGAACCCTATCGAACATGTGAGATCTTTTTTTATAGTTTGCATAGAAATTGCATATGAACCCACATATCTAATGAGACTATTCCCATGCAATCTTACAAGACAAGCACTTGAGTGGTTTGCACACCTACCAATAGGCATATGAACATGGGAAGACTTGGCTGACATATTTGTAGAAAACTTTGCGTTCAACATTGACAATGAGATAACAATCACCACCCTATGTCACACCACACAATAAGAAGGTGAAAAATTTATGAAATTCTTCCAACGATGGAGGATTTTAGCTAGTAGATGTCCCATGGAAATTCCCGAAATACAAAAAGTAGTCATGTTTGTGGAGAACGTCAATTCAAACTTGAAAAATGAGTTATGAATGCAATGTTATGCCTCATTTTCAGACCTAGTAGAGAAAGGAATTATCCTTGAAAAGGCACTTATTGAAAAAGGAGAGATCAAAACTTTCAACAAGAATATGACTACCCAAAAAACTTTCAATGACAAAAACAAATATTAGGAATACAACAAGAATGTGACCAATGATGGAGTAGTCAATGCCAATACAATACACACATGCCATACCATTACACTAAGGGGACCCAATACAACCAACAACCCACCACATGCAAATGCCATCCAAAACACAATAAATGTCATCCAAAACATATAAGAACAAAGAGTCCAAAAGAAGTTTCCCACAAGACAAAAATATACTCCCTTAGAGGAGCCAATCAAATCCATATTTAAACAACTCTTGCAATACAATGCCATAATACTTCCTGATGTGAAACCATACGACCCAGGGCAGTTCAAACCTTTTTGGTGGGATGATAATGTCTTTTGTGACTACCACCAAGCTAAAGGGTACTCCACTTCACAATGTTGACAATTGAAGAATATCATCCAAGACCTCATTGAAAATGACACTATCGAAGTCAATGGACAACAACAATCCTCTGATAGAGACCATAAAGTCTTTATAGATCCTTTACATGACCATGGAAAAGGAAAGGCCTCCAATTTGGGTAATAAGACCAACAATTATACCAATTACACTAATGCCAAATATGACTATACCACCATAATAAACCACATTCGCACTATCGACGATTATGTCCATACCATTGCCATCAAGAAACTGTCGGAACGTCTTGTCAATACCCGTCGAACCAAGGTGATCGTCTAGGGTGCTCCCCCAAAATAGTCACAACCAATGTCTCAATACAATCTACTTGACCATTTGGGGAAGACACCTGCACAAATCTTTATCCTTGAGTTTTTGAGTATATCACTTGAACATAGGGTCGTTCTCGGTAAAGCCTTAGAGGACACTACCGTACCCACTAACCTCAATTTCAATCACTTCTAAGAGATGGTGGGCTACTTGGCTGATTCCCATCAAGTCACATTCTTCAACCAAGACTATTCTACCCAAAAGATAAACCACAACGACTCCTTGCATCTTGAAGTATTCATCCACAAACATAAAGTCAGATGAGTATTGGTAGATGGTGGAGCGAGGTTAAACACTTGTACCCTCAAATTGGTTAAGGCATTAGACTTTTCTTAAGCATGTGTAGACACAACCAAAATCATTGTTATAAAATCATATGATGGTGAAGGATGCTCTTCCAAGGGTGTTATAACACTACCAATTAGAGTTGGGCCTGTTGTCCTGAACACCGCATTCTAGGTCTTGGACCTTGAACTTCCATACAATCTTCTCCTTTTTCATCTATGGATCCACACCATGAAATTTGTACCATCCACATACCACCAATGCCTCAAGTTTCCCGATGATGGCACTAAAATAACAATAGTTGGTGATCTTGACCCCTTTAAATACTGCAACAATCTGAGAGAGACCATTCATTTCCAAGTGCCTATCAATAAGGAAGCATCAAAATCGAGGATCTAGGTCCATGATATGGGATGTGGTGAGTACTGTATGGAGAACTTACTCACACGTGACAATGATAATATTGCTAAGAATGTTCAAAAGTTCGACAACAATGTCAAGTCAGCTTCAGAAGGTACACATACAGGTGGTCGTGCTTCGATTGAAATTTTTGAGATCCTGATGATACATCTGCCTTTGTCATATCTACCTCCATGCAAACCTTTCATGTCCATGATAATCCCATGTTCGACCAGGATATTTATGATAATCCACTCTTTGATCATGACCCCGCTGAGGACATCCAACTATCATCATTTGATTTCACATGCCCTAGGCTAGGACATGCATTTCCTATTGTCGCCTCTACTAAGTGATCTTTCCAAGTCATTAAGGATGTGCAAGCATCTTTTTACATGAACAGTAGTAAAAAGGATAGTCCCAAAGAATCTATTGATAGCATCACCACTCTCCTCCATCTTGTCACTCCATCCATTTCACCCATCTCACGCATGTCCATCTGCATCATAGGCATGGATCAACAAATCATATCTCAAGAAAAGAACAAGGGAAAATCTTTGATGAAAGAGCTACCTTTAAAAGGAGATCAAAATCAAACGAAACAATGAAAAGAAAAGAAGATCAATACAAGTCATCTAGCCAAAATAAAACACTATTGGACAAATTAAAAGTACAAGTCAAAGATAAGCAAAATTCGATCTCCAATCATGCCTCTCCATCAAAAATCATTGGGGACATCTATCAAAGCAAGAATTCAAACAAAGACTTTGTTGATCCAACATCTCCATCTTTGTCGCTCTCACTCATTCCATACATTCCATTCAATCCATCCATATTCACACATCCATCATCTCATTACACTACCATTGGTGATGTCTTTCAATGTACCTTTGACGATGACCCCTTTAGGTACTCTAGCTCATTGGTCGCCCAAGCTCCTTTTCGTCTGAATCCTGGTGGCCCACATAGCATGTACATTAGGGATCATACCATAGCCTCCTTTGTCTACCACATCTATCATCCTTCGTATTTTCCACTTACACTTTGCATCTAGATCAGGTCCTTTCATCCAACACGGCCATCCAAACAAGGTTAATGCATCGTCTTGGTAGTCTATAGATCAGGCGCTTATCAATTCTGCATTTAACTTCAGAGAGCTCTTGTCATAATAATAAAAAATACAAAAAAATAAAAAAATCGTTACCTTGATGAAAACCTGGCAAACAAGCGTCTTGGTGACACCAAAAAAGAAAACAAAAATCAAAAAAATAGTAAAGAGATATTTTGTCCAATAGTGAAAACCACTTCAGCAACACTTTGGATAAGTACCATGATGAAAACCTGACAAACAGGCACCATGTGTAGTTGAATTTTGCTTCGTCGTCTACCATCATTCAATCTAGATTTCCCCTTCATCCATTACTCATCCATACCTCCTCGACATCCATCATAATGCTTAGTTGCCCTTTTCATAACCTAGAATGATTGACATTATGTGTCGTTTCAACTTTCATATCTTATCTTCTATAGCACCCATCTCATTCCAACCCTAATAAATTGGTATTATACCTAACTAGGGGAAAATACTTGACCTACATCATCCTTGGATCCTACACTTTCTATTGAGCGGACACTATATCAAAAATACAAAAAACATAAAACCTCAAAATATCCAAAAAATATAAAAATATGTCAAAAACACAAAAACATCCAAATAATCGTCAAAAATCCCCAAAACAGAGTCAAAGTCAGACATGTCATGTCCAAGTCTAGTCGAACTATAATGCCTCTACGTGTATAATGTAGGAAAGGCCATCTATCGATGAGCCCCCGAGACACTAGGTCAATCCTTTAGAGTTTTTTGAATAAAGTCATCTCATGGTTCAGTCCTTTGTCAATCAAATAAAGTCAAGTCATATATAACTACCAGGTCTCTGCACATTGTTAAGTAGGTAAGGCCATCTGTCAATGAGCCCTTGAGGCCACCTAGGTTGGTCCTTTAGGGTTTTCGTGCCGATCATAATAAACCAGACATTGTCAACTTGGACACAAATAATCATCAAAATGTCAAACAAGTCGCACATCAACAAGACAAATGGGCCAACAAGTCTTCAAGTCAACTTAGTCAACTATCAAAATAGTCAACAACAGTAAGTCAACCCCAAACATCAAATTGGTCAAATTATGTCTTATACAGGATGTGTCCTTCCTGAAACTAGGCATTGTCACTATCAAAATTTATCATTTGCCTTATACAGGTGGTCACATGATAGAAACTAGACTTGACGTCTTATACAACATGTTTCTTATCTTGAAACTAGGCCTTGTCAAATAATCAACTCGTCAATCACCTAGTCAATCAAACATCTGCAAACAATTATTGGCAAACACTTTGAATGGTTGTTGACTTTGTTAGGCTATTTTGTCTTATCTTTTTTATTTTTCCTTTGAGTTATGTGAATATCTCTCTCGAGGATGTCCCATGAAGGATTTAGAGGGGCAAGGATGTCTCATGACTCCTTTATTTTGACTATTGTTTGTGGATTATCTTGGCAAAAATATTGGGGAAATTTTGCCTTTAGTATGAGTCAGGATATTCCTTGTCTACGACTCTTTGTTTTGCAAGTAGATGGCCTTGCACACCTTGGTTTATGTCATAACATGGTGTTTTTTTTTCATTTGTTTCATTTTTTTTACCACGCAATGATGATTAATGCAAAGCCTTGCATAGAAAAATATACATTTTTAAGTTTTCTCCACTAACGCCATGCTAACATCCATATCTTTTGTGCTAACATTTCTTCTACCTACATCTTGACAACCTCCTATGAAATTCTTGCATACATAATCATGTTAGGAAGCATTATAGATTGCATTATATATATCATTCTCATCATAAACATCATCATCTTAGGTCTTTTATATTGCATAAGAAAAATACCAAAACATAGATTGCATCCATATAGCATCATAATTTCATCACATCATATCACATTAAGTATGTTATTACATTTATCATAAGCATAATCCATCATCATAAGTTTTATCGCATATTCATTCACCATACATAACATTTGCATCCTCAAACATGGCATTCAATAAGCATCACATTGCATAATCATATCATTTTGACATATATCATAATGCATTCACATAACATCTATAATCATTGCATTTGCATCCATAATAATAATATCGAAGGCATCCATTTATCATCTAGACATCATATCATAAACATTACATTAACATATAGTATCATCGCATAATCACATAAAAATGCATATACAACATAAAAGAATAATTGTCCATCGAATAACATAATACATGCATCACATAAGATTGTACATCATATAAATCATTGACAAAATCATATCATATACCGCTCAAAATGTGTCATAATACAATGTCAAGATGTATCATATATAACAAAATAGAGTTTGTAGGCCCGATGGTAAAAATATATAGTGTCCTGATATGGTGTCATAATATGCTCTAGCCAGAGCTACCCTCATCTCGTCCTGGTGACTGATGTGGTGACCCCAAAGACCTGTGCTCTAAAGGTAGCCTATCATATGGCCCTGATCGAGTCGGCCCTAAAACCCCTCCACTGCTCTCATACCTGCTATGTGATCGTCTATTATGAGACCTACCGCTGCTTAAGGCCACTGAGGCACTCGGTTCTCTATGCTCTGGTGGAACCTCAACCTCATACAAGTCTCTATAATACTGCTCTCGTCTGCTTGCTCTCAACAGTGTTGTAGTTGTATTTGCACTCGACCCATTGAGGGTGGAAATAAACTCTATAATCCAATGATCTGCCTCCTGTCTCTTGATCACAATTGTGTCTCTCTGTCTGCAAAGTATCTCGCTCAGGCCTCAATCCATCTCTCTCTGACCTTAGTGCTCCCACCTCGACCTCTAATGCCTGGATCCTAGCAAATGCCTACTCTATCCATGTCTGTAAATTAGCCATCCACGGATCAACTGGACCATCCCCTCCTCTAAATCCTACCTCCTCGAATCCCTCCTCCACATCAACCCGAAGGACTTGCTTTGCCTCTCCCATCACCTCCTCCTCCTATCTCTCCTCCTACTGGTGCTCTTCTACCACCTCAAACTCCTTCATCTCTACATCTTGGTGTCCCACCTCTAGAGCCGACATCTCCTCTTGACGCTCCTCCTTCACCACCCTCTCCTCCTCACCCTCCTCGTAGATCGATGACAATGGCCTCCCCACCCATTGTCTCCCTATCCTCCTCCTCTTTTCTTGGCCTCCTCCTCTCCCTCCTCTATCATCTCCTCCATCATCTCCCCTCCCTCCATCACCCCACCCTCCATCTCCTTGTCCTCCTCTTTGTCCTCTATCCCCCCATTGGCCTCGTGGGCCCTTGCCTCAGTGCTCTACTAGTGTTGGATGATCAGGATTTGTTTATGGAACTAGTCTATGAGTCCCCCACCATGTGTCATACTCTGAAATAGTCCTTGCATCCATTGCACCCCCTCTCCAAGCCCATTGCACTAGTTGTAGTGCATTAATGTCCTGCTTCATAGTCACTATAGGTATCACTTGTCCCCATGGATGCACCTCGCATGAGGAGCATGTGAACTTAGTTGTCCCTCGAGGCACATCCTGTACCTATCTGAACTGTCTCCTAACCTGCTCTAGTAGATACTGCTTGATGATATGTTGGGACTGTACAGTGTGACAAATTAGGTACCTAGGCTACCTGCACTATGGTAGATATTAATCCTCATCGACCCACTATTGGCAATCTTGTATGGTCTCCAAACGAAGCTAGCTAGTATATCTATACCATGTCTCCAATATACCATATCCCCAACATGCGTATGAGTGACAACACCTCCATATAAATAGGCATATGGCATCTCATCCCCCAGCTAATGGCCCACTATTAAATGGAACATTGCAATGTGCTCCCATGCCCACACCATCAACAATATCACCCCACAACTCATGCTCTGACCATCCCGATATGTGATATCGTGCAGTTGAAAATAAAGCATAGCCAATAGATATGGTCCCCATGCATAAACTATCCCATCCTACATCATGTCTACTAACAACTCTCCCCATCCCACTGGAAAGCCATATCCCCTATAGTCTAGAATAATAACACCAGAAATCAGTGTACACAGGACACAGTCATATCTATCACATCGCCCTGCTAGTGTCTCCCATCTGTTTTCATATCCCTAAACACCAAGCTCTGACACATCCTCATATTCATAATGGTTATATATAGCCTACAACCCTCAAATAGAATCATATCTCACCCACTCGCCTCAAATCGGTAGCGAAAGAATCCTATATACATCCTCCAGCATCACAGTAGCCTCCCAAATCGACAAGTGGCATGAGTAGGTCTCGAAGTGCCATCGCTTTGTAAGAGCTATCAACAATCCTTGGTTTGCCCTGATGATGGACATATAAGTGACATGGTATAATCCTAGCTCCATCAATCTGTGCTTTTCAGCGGTGGATAATTGATCTTGTAGTCAAAAGGTCGTTGGTCGCATCTCTCGAGTGTAGATAGGGGGAAGAACAACCTATGGTCATAAACAAAAGTCATTGCATCAATCCAAAACCCTAATTAGACCTACTGGACCTAAACTGAACAAGTCATTTTATCCTAAACTGGGGAAAAAAAATTAGGCAATCAATTGTGTCATTCTACTTCACAAATTCATCACAAAATGAAATCGTGTCATTGTTCTTGCATATGCGTCACACAACTACAATTACATCGCATGCCTCAACTAATGCGTCGTTGGGGTCAATTACGGTTAACCCTTAGTTAGTTGCATCATTTCCTTTTCACATGTGTCATTCCCCTGACATATGTGTTGCAATTTTTTGATTGTGTCATTCTTGCTCGTAGGTGTATCTCAAGAATCAAATGTGGTGCACTTTATAGTTATGTTGCACCATAACAGATCCCTCGCTATGCCCTAGCAATTGTGTTGCAATGAGATGATTGCGGTGAACCATAATCACCTGCATCACTCACAAATGCAATTGCGGTAAACGGTGTTCGTTGCAATTGCCTGCTAAAAATTCCTAGTCCTAAAAAGCACAAAAAATGAAAAAATGACGAGGTGGGTTCAAAGCACTTACCGGGTCCCCTGCTCCCTTAGGTCGATGAAAGGTGCGAGTGCGATATCCTCAGTGTGCGGAGTGAAAAATGGGCGACATCTTCACCACCTCCTCCTCAAAGCTCCCAAATTTCTAACTTTGACATGCACAAATGAGCAAATTTCTTAATCAAATTCATAATTATAGGCAATCAAATTAGGGTTTCCTAAGGTTTGCACTAGGGATGTGTATTGGACGCACTATTTGGCCACTTCAAACCTAAATTTGATTATCCAAATGACCTTGAAAATCATTTTTGTTGCCACCATTGAACTCATGTCTGTAAAATTGACTTATTAGAACAACTTCCAAAAAAAATTAAAATTTTCTGAAAATTTGCAAATTTTTTTTGAGGGGGCATAGATCCACCCTGCTTACACCGGGGCATGTTTTGACTAATTTTCTTTGACATAATGCGATAAACTGCATGATATCAAAGAGGGGCAAAATGTAGACACTAAAAATTATCCTAGGCCTACGAACTCTAGTTCTTCATCATTTCCCCTTTCATCCTTGATAATTAAATAATTTTAACTATTTAATTATTTCTTAATGCCAAAAGTCCTCTATTAATTAAATAATTTAAATTATTTGATTAATTCATTTCTAGCTTTATATTTTCTTCTCTTGATTAATTAAATAAATTTTATTTATTTAATTATTTACCACTTTCAACTATAATTAAATAATTATCTTAATTATTTAATTATTCGCTAAGCCTTTTCTAACATTTAAATTTAAATAAATTTTATTTATTTAATTGACATTTCCCTCCTATTTTGAATTAAAATTATTATTTAATTCAAAAGTTAACCCATCACATGTCCTCTATAATTAAATAATGCTTTCATTATTTAATTAGTCATTTTCCCTCTCCATTTATATAATTTTATAATTATTTAAAGTCCCCCTACAACCTCTTTTTTTCTGTCGACTTCATTATTCGTGCAAATCTTATCTCTTGACATCTCATTTATTTTCAGCCCCTAATTGAATTATTTTATAATTCAATCTTAGTCGTTCATTTCTTGTCATTTCCTTAATTTTGCCCTAACCCTATGTCATACTACAAATTTCATTCTTGGACATTCATTGGCATATCTTATTGACATTGAATCTCATCCCTTCATTCAAATTTGTCTTTTCTATAAAATACCTTTATCATTGTCATTTCTACATCTTATGCATATCTACATCTTGAGCTAATGCAAGTACATGCTATTAGTGTGAGACAACTATCTTCAATATTTTGCTAGGCATTGTCATAGGCTATTATTGCAAACTCAAATATGAGGGCATCAAGTATATTTCAAGCAAAATGGAGAAGGGCAATGGAGGTGAAGCAATGATGGCATGAATACTTTATGGTGATATTGATTTATATTTCATGTTTTCATGCTTATTTGTGCTCTATTGTTGGTTTAGGGTTAGTTTTTATGCTATTCCACATTAACATGAAATTTACCCTAGATTACAGCTACCATTTTTGGGTTTGTATCCAGTTTTAAATGTGGAGTTGTTGAAACCTTATTTTTCGCCTTTGTTGGACATTTCATAGGCCATTAAGCACATTCATTCTACATAATTGAATCCGGAGACCACTACTCCCTTACAACATGATCATGTCACTGAATTAATTGTGAAGACTCTTAGAAATCAGCGTATTCCTCTCTACCACGTGGTTCGAGTTGGTCAACTTTCTCACCAAGGCAAGTGGTTAACTAGGGAACAAATTCAATTTCAATTTCCTCATCTATTGCAGCAAGTGAATGTAATGGGGTCCATTGCCTCTCAAGGGGGGAGGAATGATCCAGATCAATTCGAGGATGTTCTAGAGGTGACAAAATTGAAAATCCAAATTTTTAGATTTTTTAGGTATTTTCTAGGTTCTAGTAAATCACATTTTCAGAGGTCTTTGGAGCGGAATTTGAGGTTGAAACTTGGGTCAATTCCTTAAAATTCAAGATTCAAGTTAGTACTCTTGGAGACCTTTCCAACAGTGTAAACGGATTTGAATTCCGAGCACTAAGTAGAAAGTTATGACCCCACCAAGTTGAGGTAAATAATTTCGTAGATTTTTGAAAACTAGTATTTTTCATTATTGTATTTTCTCATTTTAGAATTTCCCACCATGTGGTGACTATTGCTATGTATATATTCAAGTTTTGAATGTAAATAATTATGTTTTGGAGCTACATACATCTCTTTTCGAGTTTGTTGTTCTATACAATACCAACACAATATTGCAGGTTGCATGCCAAGTATTGTCTATGGGTACCATAATTCAAATCAATATATACCTTGGAAATAGGCTTCCACAACTCAGTTACCTATTGATGTAGATTTGGAAGAGAAGGCCATGAATTTTTAAACCTTCCAATCAAGATTCAAAAAGCACACAAAGTTTCATTATTCAACACTTCCTATCTACAAACCACCTTTGGGGTGTTTGAACATAGGGAATGGGTTGAGATTTGAAAATAATAGGAGTGTGAGGAGATGGAATATTTTTTCTATCCATGATGGTATAGGACACACCAAAGGCTCCAAAAATAAAACCAAAAACCTCAACCCAACCATTGTCGATACAAACATTAAAATTGTTTGGATTTGGATTCAAAGCAACACTGGAACCTCCACTTATAAGAACCTCACTTATAAATATAGGAATATTGTCACAAGACATATAATCACCACTAACTCCAACAATATTAGGGGAAATGTATAAGCTAGGAGAGCTACCATTAAAATTGACACCTCAACTAAGATTTAGAAAGTGGGGGTAGGGTTTTGGTAGCAAGTAGGAGTAGCCTTATCACAAATACAAAAGGTACTTCTAGAGAAATTTTTTATGTGATGTGTATTATCTAGATTTATAGATTTAGGGTTTTTAAATATGTGACTTTTGTTTATGGAATAATGCCTTTAAGAAGCAATGGTCTTGCAATGAGTGAAGAGGATATGTTTGAGAAACTTTGAAAAGAGATAGATTCTCTCGTAGTTGACCATAAAAGGAATCTTGAAAAAATGGAGATGCTAGTAATGTGTTGGAAAATAAAGTTTAAATGTGCCATTAACACTAAGAGGAAAGTTGTGTAGATTATAGATCTATAATTTTTTTAGCAACATAATAACTTGTAAAATCCAATTTTAAGAGAAAAATAGAACAAGATAAAAGAGTAAAAAAAGAATAAACATCATCCACTATAGAGATAGAACACATGATGTATGTGGGGAAAATCCTTTCAGGAAAAAATCTTACCCTTTAAACACTATGAAACCTTGTATCATTCAACATATAGACATTTTTAAAATACAAAGCATTAGTTTCAATATGGAGATCAATGCCCATCTTTGATACACATTCTTCAACTTGGAATAAAAATGCAATATCTTCTTGCTCTAGAAACCTATGAATTTCACATATCCAACCAAATATCCATAACCATATTATATATTATAATAAAGAACATATAGTAACAAAAATATACCATCTCTTATCCATGGTATAATTTTGATAACATTCCAACAATATAAACTTGCTCCAACTGGCACCATACATCTTACATCCCAAATGCTCAATATATAGACTTAAGGAAGCTTATAAAGCCACCAAAAGATAACACCATGAGCCAAAAATTGTTCAAACTACCATGGTAAGAATTCTCATGACCCCAACACACGTGGAGACCCAAAGAAAATTTACAAAACACTTTGTTCCATCCTATTGTCCAAGCTCACAATTAGCTCAAACTGTCAATATTTTAAGTTGTAACTCTCTCATGATGCTCTTGTAACTCCCATATCTTACACATCTCTTATAGTGTCATATAATCTATTATAACTGATATGCCAATTGTTCAAAGAGTGTCATAACCTCCTTTCATGGAATCCATATCCCATTTCAAGAGGATGCTACAATTGAATAATGATATTACATTCAATATTTTGTAACATCCTTCACTTTTGACCCTTTTTATGTGATATTGTTGAGATATTATGTGATTCTATTATATGATGATTTGATCATAAATTATAGCTTCAATATTTTAGTGCAAATTATCAATTTAAATATGTTTGTGTATAATAGGTGATTTCAATGTGAATGGTTTATTATCATGATTAATTATTTATATACTGATTATATTATTTTTGCTTGACATTGCTAGTATGATGTTGTGGCAAGATTACATTATGTGTTAGGTACAGATATCAAGAAAAATGAACTAGGTCTTAGTGTTGAAATGTTTGTCCAAATTATGTGGGCAATAATAAATAATCAATTAAATAAGATAATCAACTATTTGATACTAATAAATAATTATGATGTTTACTTTTTATTGTTGGAATTAATTTTAACTAATTATCTAGTTATATAATTTTTTGTTTCTAATATCTTTTGTAAATAGAATTTAAATAATTTAAAAAATTCAATTATTTTAATTATTATAATTGGATTGGATTTTAATGTGTAAGTTGTTATTTAGAAAATACTTTGGGTCCTGGTTGGGTTGGATGTTCTTTCTGGATTTGTAATGACTTTCTGATTCAATAAAGTTTTTACCCTCTTTTTAGTAAAAAAAAGTTGTTATTTAGAAAATATAAAATAAATAATTATGTTAATTTTACTTTGGAAAAATAAAAAGAAAATTTTAGTTTTTAGTTTTATTTAGGAAAAAATAGTATTTTATTTTTTGATATTTTATTATTAAGATTCTGCATAATGGAAAAAAAAAATAAATATATATATATATTTATCTAATTAGAATAAATTATTATTATTCCTATATTTAGAAGCATGATTTAGGCTTGAGAAATAAAATAGAAAAAATAAATCTTATTAGGATTGTGCTTTCGAAGAGAAAATATCCATTTTTCATTATTTAGGAATCATTTTTCAATTTTAAAAGATTAGATTCATGAGAAGAAAATTAGGAAAATAGTTATAGATGGATGAATTGTGAATTGGGATATTGCTTTGTGGATTTGAATTCAAATAATTGCATTGGATTGTGTGAGTTCCTTTGATATCATCAAGTTTGCAAAAGAAATTTGAGGTAGGATTCTTGTTCATGAAAAGATTTAGAAAATACTTTATTTTTGATAACTCGATAAACTTAGTTCAAGAATGGTATTGATTGAATAAATTAAGATTGAATTATATTTTGAAAATAGGAGAAATATTGAAAAAAAAATATCTAATTTGGGAAAACAAGTTTTTGTAGACATTAAAATGAGGGTTTCTTGGGAAACAAGATGTTGGTGTAATTATTTATTTAATTACATTTTATTATATTTTCTTAAGCTCACTTAGTAATATTTTAGGGTTTTCATATCCTTGCACATAAAAGCAAGATATTTTTATTTTTGTATTCATTTTATAATGATTTTACTTGAGAAATAACAATTCTTCGTTGTAGGTCTCAAATGGTGGAAGGTTTCTTGGTTTTCTTGTTTGATTTTTTTTTTGTAAAAGGCTAATAGCCTATATATTATATTAAAATAGTAACAAGTAATTACAAAAGTGCCCAAGAGGGCCAAATTTATGCTTTTGAACCAACTGGAAGATTTGCATGATAATATTTCCTACTGCCCAGCTACCGAATTGGATTACCTATTGAGGACTATCACCAACTTTAGTTATGAAGTTACTTGTACGTTGCTAGAAAATTTCCTCTAACTTTGTTTCGAGGGTCAGGTGTCGCTCTTCCTTCTTACTGTTTTCATACTTTACTTTTGATAAATCCTAAGGTGGAACCCTAGACAAAGAAGCTTGACATGCCTTTAGACTTTTTGGGGATCGGGAATCTCCTCTACCTTTACCAACCTTCACTTCTGCCATGTGAAAACCTTCGACCAATACAAACTCTTGTTACCTACTATTGTCTATCGGGTGTCGAGGATCGGGGATCCCATTATCACCATACTATGTAGAGCTCAAAAATAGTAGACTGACAACCATACCTCCGAACAACGAAGATCGAAACCCTTTGGAATGTCAGATGTCGGAGTCCACACATACTTCATACCACTGATCATTCCTTTTGATAAGACACAAACCTTCCTTTCAAATTGTGATGCCCGATACAGTCCTTCACAAGTGTTATCAATCATAACCCTTTTGGGTGTCGACCTTCGGGCTTTCAAGTTTCACCAAACTTCATAAACTATCAAGATGAAAGCCTTAACATCTACCGGCGAAGCCTGGAACATTTTATTTCTTCATTCTTTTATGCAACCTAGATGAGGTATTCACAAAGTCCGAAGCCCGAAATCCTTTGGACTTAGAAAATTTCTTCATAACTTTGAGAGACTCGATAAGAGGTATAACCAAAGCCTGATGTTCGATTACCTTTAGTCTTGTCAGGGTTCGGGATTGTTTGATCTTTCTTTTATGATCTATCCATTTATTCAAAATGATATTAGAGAAATAATCCAAAAAACCTCTTTTCATTTTTATGGTTTTTTCCATTAGGATGTATAGAACTTCTAGATCTAGGATCTCTAGCTCTTTTTTATGAGATCTAGATTTGAGCTAAATTTTGGTGCACTTTGGGGTCAAATGGACTTAACATGAAAATCTGAGCAAAAAAAAATTGGGTGATTTTTAATGGTGTGAAAAATCTGCAGGTCAAATTTCATATAGTTGTACATAATTCATAAAAATGCACATATCTGTACATGTAAGGATCGTACAAATTTAGTCACCATTAAATTTGTGCAGGCGAGCATGTAGGTTTTTTTACGACCATATCATTTTGTAGTGATGGATTTTAAATTTTTGTGACGATTTTTAATTTTATTGGCCAATTTAATATCAACTGACGTACTAAACATCACAGATGGCATATGATGTCCACAGTTAGGTTTATGGCGTTTGGGAAAAAATTCATTGTCGTGTTTGTTTTTTTGATGATTGACGCCAACTTCACCCATCAACCACCATTGGCAGTGAGATCTACCACCCACACAACACGTCACCATGTACCACTGTCACCTTGAGTGGATGAACCTCGTAACAGACCTCCTCGATAGTCACATGGGTGAATAGGGGCTATCGACCCAGGCCCAACGCTTGATAGTGGTTGTCCAAGTGACTGGGGGCTATTTTTAAAGCCCAAATTGATCTTGAAGCCAACTTGTAGGAGTTTTACATAATCAGGTGTAACTTTGGCGTCTGGTGTCCAATTTTTTCAAACCATATATTGTTGGAAAAATTATTTTGAGAAATTTCTGGTGGTGCTAGTAATTTTTCAAAACTTTAAAATTGAAGGTTCTTATAAGTCGTTGAAGTTAGATCTATCAATTTGCATTTCTAAAGTCATAACTTGAACATATAGAATCCATTTTTTGCAAAAAAAAATAGTCATTGGAAAGATGATTGAGTGATCTACACAAATTTGCACCTCATTTTTTTAGTATTTTTACCAAGTACATAGAGATCTAACCTTAAGTGATTTTTTCATTTCTAGTTTTTTTATTATCAAAATTGCACAAGGGTTTTGTTTTTCTTATTATGGGGGAGGGGAATTTTATCTTTTAGTTCCCATACACATCATAACAAATTGAAACCCATCATATAAACATTCTAAAAAGCTCAAACAAAATGGTATAAAATTCTTCAATTGAACTTATGCCACACAATTATCATACCTGAAAAGCTCAAAAGACCATATTGCTTATGTTTAAGGGTTTGTGGTCCACATTGGATGAAGTTCAACCATAATTTAATTTTTAATTTAAAAGAATTTAATATATGAACAATATGTATGAGGCAATGGAATTGATATCACTTAATGTTTAAGACAATCTCATGTTTTATATTGATTCTTACACCACTCCTAGGGAGATGTGGGGAAAATTTAGAGAGATTTTTGGTACCATTAATGAGTTTCAAGAACTTCAAATTGAGGAATACTTAATTCACTGGCACTTAATTCTTTCTTACCCATTAAGGATTACTTGGTTAAATTTAAGTCCCTCAAGTCAATTTTGTAGGGTTGTGGGAAGAATAAAATTGACAAAGAATGAGTTTTACTAATACTATCTAACTTTGAAGTCCCTGAAGTCAGTATGGATGCCTTGGGTAATTCCCTTAAAATGCCTTTATTTGAGGTTTTCTGTGATAATTTGACATGGGAACAAGAAAATTTGGTTCAGTTGGATGCTCTTTCAAGTCCAAAAACCAAGATTTGGTAGCACAGTCATTTAAGGGGAAACAAACAAAGAAATAGAATCCTAATACAAACACTTCATTAGGTAGTGATATTTCCTCCAAGAAGAAAAATAATTCAAAATAAAAAATCAATTGTCTCCTAAGTGAACAAAGAAGAAATCAAGAGAACCTTACAAATTTTATGGTAGAGAGAGACAACCAATCACTAGGTGTTGGAAGATATTATAGGATTTAAATAAATCCATGCATCAACATAAAATTTTAGCCTCTAATTCATCTTCCCTTATATAGGAAAAGGTCATGCTCTTTTACAAGGGCCTTGTCTTCAACAATTACTTGGATACTTTATTCTAACGCTTCCCACCACATGACACATACCCAGGATTTCATCACCTCTCTTCTAGATTGTGAGACTTCACATATTGTTGTGAGGGAATCTAAACAACTTTTTTTTTGGGATCAAGTATTGTTTTGCTTGAGGGTGGTTATATTCAATATGTTCTTGTTGTTCTTGATATTTCCATCAACTTTATTTCAATGAATCAAATTTGTCACTCTGGCACAAACATAACAATTGAGTTTACACCACATGATGTGGTTATTTGAGATCTTCATGATCTTAATAATGTTGTGGCTATTAGGAGTGTTGATTTTGCATTACACCTATATATATTTGATGGCTTTGAGAGTTCAGGTTCATTTTTCATAACACATGTAGACTCAATGAGTAAGCTTTGGCATGAATGTTCCAGTCATGCCAATTGCAGTTATTTACAAAAAATGAGCACTCAGACACTAGTGACAAGAATAACTAATATTTCTTGCACAAATAACATTTGTCAAATTTTCCCCTTGGTAAACATAACCAAGATTCTTTTCCTACAAGTAGAGCCACACATGCTAAGACACCTTTAGAGTTGGTACATAGTGGCCTCACATCATTTCCAACTCCTTCCTTTTTTAGGGGCCAAATATGCGCTCACATTTATTGATGAATTCTCCAGATGTACATGGGTGCACTTTATTAAGTACAAAAGTGATGTCTTTGATACTTTTAGGATCTTCAAGGCATTTATGGAAAAGAAATCTAGTCTTTCTATTAAGAGGATCTACACACATATAATTGGGAGGAGTATGCCAATCAAGCTTTCATGGATATTTGTACTAAGCATAGTATTTAGCAACAACTTATAGTCTCTTACACCTTGTTGCCTAATTCTTAGTATTTTGAGTTCCTAAGGTGTTTCTTAAAGTCCTAAATAGGTCTAAGTTTTATTTGGTTTGAAAAATACCCATTTGGGGTCACTCTTTCAAAATCTCCATACTTAGCCAATTCATTTTGATTATCACTAGTTGCTCATCATAAGTATTTTCAAAACTTAGTTGGCATTTGATAGGGTTTTCACAACCTATCATTTCGTCGAACTCAACCTTTGAGTCATTTGGTCTTATGTTCGCTTTAGTCAAGTCTCAAAGAGTCAACCTTTTTTGAATTTGGTGGTTTCCTTTTAGGAACTGCAAAGGTTTTTGAACTCCCTTTTTCATCCAAGAAAGTATTTACAAGGAAAAAAGTGTTCAAAAGAAATGGAAGTGGTATCTTATATTGCTTAAACAACTCATGTTGGAGCCGATGCGGTTTCCATAACCAAGTCGGGCTTTGATGAAGTTTACAAGTCTCGTTGAAATCTGACTCCAACAAATAAAATTATGTTAGAAGAAGAAAAGGATATTTATAGCGAGAATTGGCCAAGGTTTAAAAAAAATTCAGACTTTGACTTAGTTCCGAAAGCATTTCAAAAAACTGACCCTATTTGATACATTACGAAACCTAAAAGTGGTGCCAAGTGGCCTACCTATCAAGAATTTAATGTTGTCAAAAGTTGTTAGGCGAAATAAATGCCTAATTACATGTGGATTAAGGTACTTTTGTGGCATAATTATTCTCACATTTGCAGAGCAAATTGAAGTTTGCAAAGCAGAAAGAAGTGAAGACACGACTAAAATTCATAGGGAGAATTTGATTAAATTAGGAGGCAAAAATTATGGGTAGCAACATTCTTAAGCCTCCTACTAGCTACATAATATTTTTCAAAGTAGGATATCTCTGTGAGAAGAGAAAACACTGGTCATTTTTTTAGAATTAAAGTTGAAAGTTTGAGGCAAAATTAAGTATAAATATCTTGGGTATGAGCATTTGTCTAGCTTGGAAAGCTCACAGTTGAAAATAGGTGATATAAACTTGGTCATATTAATTTGGGAGAATTTTGGTAGAGTTAAGAAACCAGACAGAGCTCCCATTACTCAGAGGTTGGTTGAAAGTGATTTGTTGGAAGCAGTTGCCTTTCCAGTAGCTATGTAGTGTATAAACTTTGTCCTAGAGTGTATAAATTGCTATAACCTTGAAACCCAGGAAATTCAAACTCATGAAAATAATTTATTGATAACTATTGATAGAGACACCATTAGTAGTTGCTTCAAGCTACCTTAGAGGGAGTTTTTCACATAATTCAATTTCATCTTTGTCACAATGACAAATAAATCTGAGCAGAAGGGATACTTCAGGAACATAATTGTAAAGGAATGGTTTGGAACTCTAAGGAAAGGGAAATACCAATTGCACAAGAACATGCATAAGTCACACTTTCAAGATGAAATTTTGGATATCATTTTCCTCCTACACATAGTAAGAGGGAGTTAGAACACTCAATATTTTGAAGAATGGATGTACTTTTTCATCCAAATCATTTATGTTGGAAGATAATACTTGGATTTGGCTACTATAATCAGTGATCAGTGGCATGATATGATACATAATTTTATAATTTATAAACATTTTAACATGTCTTCCTACCTTTTCTATGTGCTAGAATGTACAAGACCTTGGATAGGTTTGAATCCTATAGAGGATTACGATGAGAATATTTAGATTTACGATTACTATACTAACTTGTAGCTCGAGAAGAGCTATAAAAATTTTAGGCAAGTAAATGATGTGTTTACTATGAGGTTGGTCAGAGAGCTACAAGGTGACCTAGGGCAAAGGGTTTCTTTAGAATATTTCCAACTAGTCACTAAATATGGAAGCCTCTTCATTTAGTTTTAAAATTTTACATACCTAAGGGTTGGAGGATTTGATGGGTTACCCCACAAAATTCCCCGATATGTCAAAGATAAATTCATCCTAATTGAAGTATGTCGAAAGGTTGCAAAAGTCAATAAAAGGTGTACACAAATGAAGATGGTTGGCATTCCTTTTCCTATTAGTCTAGGGTATTATCAGTGTGAGTCTCAATCCAATTCTCTCAATATAGAGAAGGATATTTTGAAATATACTATCTCCACTTATAAAGGAGATTTTCGTTTGACAATAAAAAATTTGTAACAACCTTCACCTTGGTCATAGTTTTTATCATGTGCCACACTTGGAAGATTACTGGACTGACTGTGTTGATGATTATGAAGTGAGGAAGAGATATTGGATGAGATTGACTTTAGGCCATATTTTTAACTTGAAATTGGGATGGAATATCAAAGGGGTTGAGGATGATGGTTCTGACCTGATTGACCCTATCTATGTCAACAATATACAAATGTAGCGTATATCACCAATTGATTGGACTAGTAGGGAAATCAAATATTTAAATGCTAAAACTATGGTGGTCATAAGAACACAAATATGGCTTGCTAAGAAGAAGGGAAAAAAACTACTAAGTATCCACCTAAAGATAGGTGAGGAATTAGAGAACAAACTAGTACAGGTCAGGTAAGTGCATCTTCTTCTATATCGGTGCCGCCACCACCACCAATAACATCTTTACCAAGTGACAGTGGAAGTGGAGATGATCTTCCTGAGAAGGATAAAGGTATTGAGAAGACATGTGGTGAGGGTCCCCTCAGTGATGTTGTTACTAAGGAGCGGGTAGAAAAGGAGAATGGAGAAGGAGGAAGAAATTAACAAGAACAAGAAACAAAGAGGGTTGATGTTGATACCCATGAAGAGTAGGCAAGCCAATATCATGATATGACCGAGAAGAGTGCACAAAAAGATAAATATCCAAGCTCTTTTCCTTTCAATTTGCAAAGTGTAACAAAGAATCCCCTAGCGAAAAGAGCCATTTTGTTTTCTACACCTAAGGCTTCTCAAAAAATCTACGTCGATACCTCAACCCCTTCTTAGTTAGAAAGTACCTTGTCTTGGATAAGTAAAATGGTGCCCCTAGATTTACTAGATGATAATGTGGTGGGACAAATTTTACATAAAACTCCCAAAGTTAAGAAGCTAAAGACCACCTCAAGACTAATGGAGGATGAAATTTTTGGGCACTTGTTTATGGAGATCGTGCACCCTTCTATGCATAAAGAACTTGGTTAGGCTACCATAGCTAACTACAATATAACTAAGGTAGATTTGGGTCCACCCAACATGGATGGATATGTGCACAATTTTTAGGTGACTGCCACTAGATTGGTAGAAAGGACTAAAATAAAAAAACAGGACAAGGATGAGATGAAGAGAGTGGTGGAACTCCTCTCTAATTATCTCAGGTCATTAACAAATCCTTCCCCTCAGCCCCTTAACTAGACAACCACTTCTTTTGATCCCAATTTTGCAGTAGTGAAGGCTATAATGAGTAAAGTTCAAAGAGACGATCATTATGGAAGAATTGCTCAGGGATGGGTATTGGATGTTAAAGAAAAGGGTTCTCCTCTGATTGAGAAGTTAAATGGAGTATATGATGAATTTGTGTTATTAAGAAATTCTATCAAATTTAAGGTGGTCAATTGTAAACAAGAAGAGTCCCTTTGGTTATAGGCTGATAAAGACCTTGCTGATATTTTTGTGATAGGTCTAGAGAAAGATGCTTTGGAGAAGATTATTCCATCTAAAGATGATCCCAAGATCATAATGTGGAAAAAGAGCGTAGAGTGGAAACTCGTTGTCATAAAGACAAATCTCGAGGAATAAAATAAGTTGATGAAGGAATACAATCACCTTAACAGTGACTTCAACAAGAATTTCTCTGATTTTGGATGCCAATTAATGAAAGATGACAATAGAGGGCCAACTACTTCTGAGGAGTTAAAGGATGGATTTTTAAGAGTAATTGATACACTTTCTAGAGATTGGATCTTTGATAAGGAGGCACTGAAGGAGCTAGCTATGATAGATTTTGTGCTATCTTGGCATGAGAATTCTCCTACCCTCATTTTTGCTAAGATGGAAGTTATCCACATCTATAAAGCCTTGTGGAAATTGAGGATGAGGAATGTCATCATTTCTTAACAAGCTAAGATTCTTGTTGTCACCCAAGCGTTGAAAGACTACAAAGATTGTGTGGAGTCTACTCAGTAGATGTCAACATTAGAAGATACTTTTGTGGACCCAAAAAATTAACCACCTCCACAATAACTATCTTTTTTCTTTCCTAGCATTTCTTTTTATTACTTTATGATATAATGGACTCTTTGGTTACGGTTTTTTTAAATAATTGGTTTTTTTTTGTTATTTCAAGATACCGGTGAAATTTATGTTATTAAAAAAAACTATAAATATGCTTCTCTCAGACATTGGAAGGGTCCAAAATTTTGATCTTCCTTGCACTTTGATGCATGAGTGAGAATCAATCAGAATAAAGGATCAAGTTTTGCAATTTTGATAATTTTTTGAAGATTTTTGTTGTCTTTGAGCAATAGATTTGAATGAAGTGCTTAACATTTATGAGAGTATTTTAGCTTTGATAAGTGTTAGGATATTTCTTCTCTTTATGGATGTGGTAATCATTGGTGTTTCATTCATATATCTTCAGTGGATGTTATGATTGCATTGTGTCGAGTCAATTATTTGCTGTGAGTAATATGATCTTTGAGTTGTGATATTGGTAGCATATTAATATTTTCAGTTCAATTTAAGTTTTAAAAATTGATTTTCATCACATTTGCTTCATGGCTATGAGCAAGTGTTAGTTTTTATTTCTTGATTTTTGGTTAAAAGCATACCCATTATCTTTATATTTTAAAAAATCAAAAAAATCATATCTTATGAGGGAGTTGTGCCTCTTAAAATTCAGAGGAAGGTCACCAATGAAATGGTGATCTCTCCAACTATCGATTATCAATTAGTCTATCTTTTGGGCATCATAGAGTCAATTTAAATTAATCTTCAAAAATATAAATCTATCAACCAACACACCTCTAAGAAGAATGGTGTCACTGAACGAAAGAACAAGACATTAGGGAGATGGATAACTGTATGAATTATTCATGGGATATGAAATCTTCTTTTTGGGTTGAGGTAGTGAATTGTGCCAATTATATTTAAAATTAGATGCCTCATAAGGTATTGCAACATATGAATCTCGAGGAGGCTTGGAACCATGTTGTAATGTTCCCTTTTTTCAAGATTTGTATCTTTACAGTGGTTAGTCTATTATCTGGTCCTCGAGGCTAATGGGATGTTTAGGTGACCCTTTAGAGGGTATTTTGGTTCTTAAATACGCTTGGGTATCCATTTTAATGTATACAACTCAATGACTTAGTATATTGATTGATGGGCCTCCCGACGACAGTTCTAGAGCATATTGTTTATACTTACTATTTATAGTAAGTTATACCAGGATCAATGGTCACCATGCCAACAATTAGAAATTGTGTTTGGATCACTCTTAGGGGTTATTGTCAAATTATTATTGAGAGTTGAAAATTTAATTAAAACATTAAAGTCAAATTACTTTAATAATAATCATTAAAGTGACTTTATAATTTAATGTTATAAAGTGACTTTTAATAGAGTAATTTTATAATTTATTGTTATAAGGGAAATAAACAAAATTTTAATAAAGTATTATTATTTTAATGGTACTTTATGAAATATTTTACTGAAATTCAATTATATTAAAAAATCAACATTTTAATATTATTTTCAAAAGGCTAATTGCAAAAGTTGGCATTGAAAATTGGGAGAAGGATAAAAAGGGAAAAAGAGATCGTTTTTTATTATTAATTCATTATTTATTTGCAAAAATGGATGTTTACTCAATACGGGTACAATGACGTACAGAGTAAACGGAGATAATATAATAACATTGATAGCATATAATAATCACATGGCAATCGCACAAAACATAGATATACTTCTTTATTAAGTATTCGGCAATTACATCATAATGTCTTCAAATAGAACATAGCATAGCATAGCAGAACCATCTCCCTTCCCGACTACATGAATCAAGTACATATAGTACGTTGGCGGTGGTTAAGGTACCAACCGTCACGTCCCTTCATTATAACTAATTACTTCATCGGGAACTGTTCCCAAGACAACTAACCAACATGACACGTACATAAGTACATGGATTATTAATATTAACTAATATCTTATTTACTTATGGCTCACAGCTGACCAAGTACACTCTCGGCTGACTACCTTGACTCATGGCCGACTACATCATCCCCCCACAAAGTAGTCGTCTTCCAAACGACTGAAAACCAAGAATGCCAACTGATCCTTCGATGCCAACTGATTGTCACTCTTACCCAATACTCCATCTTTGTCCGCCAATTTCTCCTCGAGAGCTACAACTCTCATCTGCTCGATAGACAATTGCTCCTGTATAATGATGGCTGGTGGCATTGCAATTTGCCAATTCCAATAAATTTGATGGGGGTCTGGGGGCAACGCCCCCAGTGGGGTCAAGGGGCAGTGCCCCTTGTAGGGGTCTGGGGGCAGCGCCCTTGGCGCGCTCCCTTTAACACTTTTGAAACCACACAAAACTCCATTCGGCACCTCATTTTCATGAATTTTCAAGAGACACAGCCAATGCTAATACAACCAAAAAATACAAATTTTGCATTGTTTTCCTGAGACTTCACTTTCTTCAAGTTGATGCTTGGTACAGACGTGCTTCGTTTGACCCATATTGACCTCCTCCAACTCACACGTACGGACTTCTGCTCCCTCATGCGTACGACCCTTCTCAACCGTACGAATTCCTTTTGATTCAGCTGTACGGTTCTTCCCGCCACCTCTCGTACATATTTCCTGTTTATGCGTACGGATTTCCTATTTTGCCATGCAATTTTCTCTTTGCAACGTACGGATCCTTCCTGGTTTAGCCGTACGGCTAACTATCTCCAACATACAGGCTTCTGAGCTTGGCGTACAGACTCCTGGGTTTGGCGAATGGATTTTTGAGTCTGGTGTACGGTGATCTCAATGTGGCGTACGAACTTCTATCTTTTTTGTACAGATTTTCCTTCAGTTTGGCGTACGGACTTTTGTTTGTGGTGTGCCAGTGAATGGCGTATGGATTTCTTGGCCTAGCGTACAGATTTCTCTCCTCCCTGGCATACGGATTTGGCAAGTACTGTACCAACTCCGTGTTCTCTTCGCCGTATGGACTTTTCCTTCTGGCGTACGGATTTCTGTCTTTGGCGTACGGATTTGGCAAGTATCATATCGGCTCTGTCTTCTCTTCGTCGTACGAACTTCTCCTTATGGCGTACAGATTTTGCCAGTGTCATACCAGCTTTGTCTTCTCTCTGTCATACGGGCTTCTCCTTTTGGCATACAGACTTTTTCCTCTAGCGTACGGATTTTGCAAGTGTCATACTAGTTTTGTCTTCTCTCTGTCGTACAGACTTCTCCTTCTGGCGTACGGACTTCTTCTGGCGCACCAATCTCCTTTGTTGTACTATTTCCTTCCTCTAATGTACAAATCCCTTCTCTCTCAACCGTACGGCTAATTGCTCCCAACGTACGAATTTTTGTATTGGCCGTGCAAACTCCTTGTGTATTGGATGTATGGACTCCTGGCGTACAAATTTCTTCTGCCTGTGGCGTATGAACCTATGGCTCCTGATTGTCGTACAAGCTTCGTACGGACTTGTCTTATCCTTCTGGCATACCAATTCCTCCGTCTCTTTTCTTCTCTCTGCATTTTTAACATTTTCTAATTCCTCTATGTCTGGTTTTGATGTTCCTTCTTTGTACTCTCCATACTCGGCCAGAAGTGTCTGGCTGGACATGCCTTGTTTCTCTTCTTCCTTGATTTCCTTGATTTGTAGCATATTACACTCTCGGTGGAACACTTCATAGTCTTCCATCTGCCAATGAAATAAGCCATTCAGTGAGCTTGTCTCATCCTTCGAATAACTCTCAAGTTCCAGTACGCCCTCAGTGTTCGGTTCCATCGTCTTCCTTCCTTCGTCAACATCTGATTCCCCTTCGTCCGATTCTGATCCGGAGGAAACCAATTCTTCGCTCACAGCCTGGTTCTTCAAGTCGATGACGTACTTCTGCTTGTTGTTCTTGATTGAGAGTGTGTTTCTCTTCCAATTATGATTTGTATTAGCGGCTATCAGCCATCCTCTCCCAAGTAGTGCATCATATGCTTTCCTCCGTAATGGGATGATGACAAAATTTAGCAAAAACTGTTGTGTCCCAATCATCAACTTCTGCGCCATCAGCGTCCCTAATAGCTTGATACCATGCTGATCGGCACTGACGAGTTGGAATGTCGGTGGCCAGAGTGTAGGCTTCCCCAGGCTCTTCCATGTGTCTTCGGGCAGTACGTTGACTCCTGATCCTCCGTCGACGATAGTATTTTTCAAGATATTCCCTCCGATCTCCATCTGCACAACCGCGGGCATCTTCCCGATGTTCGTCGTGAGTAGTATGGGATCAATGATTTGTTCACCGTACGGTTGTGAATTTGGTACTAATTCTTGCCTTCGGTCCTCCACTCGTGATTGCTTGACATCCCCAAGGACATTTATCATTGTTAGTCCCAACTGCGGCAACATCTGGAGAAGGTTAGTTACTTTGATCGGTATGGTGGTCTGCAGTACTTGTCGTACGATGTTCATTTCCACCTCTGACCATCGAGGTCTCTGGTTTCTCCAGAGATATTTTGTTCTCCTTCACCATAGCCAGTTCCACTTCGGCTTTTGCTTCCTTCATCCTTTGTTTTTCCATACATGGATCTGGGTAGGTTGCATTCTTTTCTTGCACTCTGGTGATCGCCAATACCTCTTGTTCTTCTACTTCTAGAATATGGATACCCTTCTGCTTGGGGCATTCACTATCTTCATGGTCACTTGGTCCATACCACTTACACAATCTTCCTCTCGAAGCTTGGCCGTTCTGGAAATCCTTGGTGAAGTGACCCCATTCGTTGCACTTTCGGCATTGGATCATGGGTCGCCCTTTACCGTCGTACTGTATTCTGTTCCTCAGACTCCTGTTGCTCTGGGAACCTCCAAGGGATGCATTTCTATTGTACTGGGGCTTTGGTGGTGTGTTCAGTGGTGTCAACAGTTCTCCTTGAGCGAAGAGTACTTGTGCACTTTTGACTTTTAAATTGTATGGGCATTCCTTGATGGAATGTCCCATCACTTGGAAAATATCACTGAATAAATTCTTCGAACAGTTCGCCTTCATGTGACCTTCCCCATTACAGTCTGTACACCATAGTTCTCGTGCTTCCCTTGTACTCTCTTTGTCGGCCTTCAATTCTTTCATCATTTGCATCATATCTTTCCTAAGTGCTTGTGCGGTCCTGGATTCCCCATCGCTATCGTCCGTACTCTCCTCGTCATACGTCTTCTTTTTCCCTCTGGAGGATGTTTTGTTTTCGCTTTCTATATCCATCGCCCGATTGTATGCTTCAGCGTACGACGACGGAGGCACGACTTTCATCTTCTTCCTCAGCGACGAAAGCAAGCCTTCAATGAACCATCACTTCTTTAGCCCATCGGCCGGTTGAACCTCCAATTTTCCCAACAAGTCTTTGAGTCGCTGATTGTATGTGTGCACATTCTCGTGTTTTCCCTGCTTCGTACTATAGATTTCTGCTACAATCTCACTGTCATCCCTCAGGAGTTTGAATTCATCCTGAAAGGCCTTCTTGAGTAATCTCCACGAAGCTTTATGTGTTTGGTCCAACTCTGAGTACCAGTCAATGGCACTATCTCTAAGTGTCGCCAGAAACGCTTTCAGCCAATGATCCGGGTCATCTTTTCCACTCGCTACCCAGATTGTCTCACATGTTTTGCAATGTCGTACTGGATCTTTTGACCCATTCCCCATAAACTTCGGCAGTTTTTGCCATTCTGGAGTCACCATCCTTCCCCGCTGTCCTCCTTGTATATTGGACCCGACTGGACCGGTTTCCTCGTTACATTCCGGTGCATCACTTGCACTCTCGGCCATGTACAATTCACTTTTCGGTCCTCCGTCAGCGTCCTCTACACCTTGAGTTTCCTGGGTTCTGCTTCGGTGCTCCCTCTGCCAAGGGGTCTTGGGCTCAGATCTCCCTGTCCTTCGCCCTTTGTTGTCATCCGATATGGACAACTCCCGAAAGCGTTGGATGTTGTTCTCAAGTTCACCACTCAAGTCTTCCTCATTTTCTTGGTTTTTATGTTTTTCTACGTATGGGGTGACGAATGGTTCCTCGTCCCTCCCTTCTTTGCCAACTGATTATCCGACTACAATGGAGAGAGTTGAGCAACAGGGTTTGCTGGTTTGGAGGATGAAGCTATTCTGAGGATGAAATACCTCGAACAGGATAGAGTTTGTAGGTATGAGAGATCACCCAAGGGCTCTTGATTGAATAATCTCACACAAGGATTATTATCTAAGCTTCAAAGAATCAAGGAGAATAATGTTTTAGAATTTCAAAGAATAATATTGCAAATCAAAAAATAAAGTACTGGTTGTTATTATTGGGTGGAGTTCATTCAACCTGCATGTGGGAATTAGAGCCATCGACACTCTTGCAAAAAGAAAGTGAGGGTTTCTTCATTGTTGGTTTCAAAATCAAACTTGTGACATTGCATTTCAGCACATGGGTATGTTCCAAAATTGCTTATGATGCAATAATATAAATTGGGTTAGTATCAGTTTATGCATTTCCTTGATATTTTAGCATTTTGGAAATTATCTATGTTTATTACATTATACCTAGCAAGGACAAAATAAAAATTAGAAAAAACAAACAAACACAAAACAAAATCACAAATCCCAAGGGGACATCATAGTGGTATTAGAGCACAACATTTCCTGCTAGCTAAGGGGTTTTCAAAAAGAAATTTTTGAGATTTCTAGGGTTTGAAAATTTTTAGGATATCTGATCCATTATTTCCAGAGGTTTCTAGATACATTAAAAAAATTATTAAGCAGGGAAATTCAGGTTTTTTTGTATCTCATGCTAATAGCTTGTAATTGATAGCAAAAAAGCCATGAAAAAATATAATAGGAGTCAGGCTATTAGTAGTCTTTGGGGAGTCGCGGGTTCCCATATTCCTATCACAAGAAATCTTTGCTAAGTGAAACCATGTGAATTTGATGAGAAATTGTGCCAGTTCATGAGGAATCGTGAACATACAAAATTCTAATAATTGTCACCCCCTATAAATTCTAATCACACTATTCATAGACCACAAAAAAAGTGACCTGCTAGGTTTGGATTCCTATATGGGGTCAAGGCCGATCCTAAGGAGAGAGTCACATAAGTCAAAAGGGCCACATGTGTGAAGTAGAGCTACATAAAAGACAAAATCCAAGGATCTGCCAAGCATATCAAGAGATGCTTGGTTGCTGGGTTTTTTTGCCACCTTTAGGAAATTGCAACACTTAATATTGGAGTCTAATCATTGGGAGGAAGATTTAAATCAGACATGGCAATAGTTGTGGCAGACTTTAAAAGGGAAGAGAATCAACAATTCATGGCAATTTTAAGTCAGCACCTAGTCTCAAGAATGCATATAAGACAAAGGATTAAAGTGATTTGACAAAGAAGGTATTCTTAAATGTTATCACAATCTCTGTTATTTATTTCTTGGTCTTTATAAATAAGACAACAGGGGCACTAGAAGAAGTTAGATAAGACAATTGTATATTTGCATATTAGAGCCATGAACTTCTATCCAACAAAATTTACCTTTGGAGGATAGTTGAAATTAAATCTTGGATCTAAGAATAGAATAGAATAGAAGACTTTTAAAATCCATGAGACCAAAAGAAGGCCTATGGGATAGTGACCCCAACAATTTTAGCATTGTGAAATTTCGTTCTCCAGTCGTTTATTAGACATCCCAAACTTGTATTGCAATTAATTTAGCAACCGTTGGCCAATTAATATTGAGGTTATTATTTGTGTGATGTTATCTTGAAATGTGAATGTGGTAAGAATTTTCAATTGCCAATAGGATTTGAGTCCTAAGTTACAGCTACCATCAGCATCAGGAGTCTCTAGCATAAGGATATTAGGGAAGTCAATTAATCGATCCGGTATAAGGAACTAAAATATACTCTCTCAAAAAAATTTGATTTTCAATAACAAATACAATGTAACCAAGCACCCGTTAAGGTTAGCTTAACCCAAAACGTTGCAGGAAAGAACTCTAACCAAGAATGCATCCTAAAACCACTTAAGGAGGAGGGGCGGGCATATGGTGGAGTGTTAATTGTTGAATTGAAAGAACATAGGCGGATAACCAGCCATGAGAGAATTTCCTCACTACCACCAAACAATGGGGGGAAAAGATTACAATTTAAACACTTCGTCTGCTGTGGCAGGCATCCACTCAAGAGTGGGAATTCTCCACTTTACAGTGGGTAAGATGAGAGATTCAAGTTTATTCTCCACACTGGCGGTAAACCATCTAGGGGTACTTAATGTTAGCTTTAGAAATTACAAGTAAATGCAGTAATAACATATGGTTGGATTAGTACTACTAATTAACAACCTTACAATCCAATAATCTATAATTTACAAGTATTACAATGATAGACAAAGCCACAATGTGAAGAATGATTATCTCAATCTAGAAAGCTCTTAAACATTGAAAAGGAAGCTAAAATATGATATCTTTGAAGTCTGATAATTAAAATCAGCAAACTGAAACTGTAAATTAGCAACCTGTGAATCAATGAAATGCTTATATCTTAATCAATTTAACTTTGAATTGCGTGAAACCAAGTTCAATGAACCTTTGGAGGATAGGCGCCCATGCCATGATAAAGAAATAGCTCCAAAAACCTAGCATTTATTTATTGTCACAATTCCCAATGCAAACAAGAAGGTACGGCCCTAGCAAGGGCGATTTTGCTAGTAAAAATCATACACTTTGAAATAAAATCTGGAATTTGCTAAGAAGGGTCGCCATGACCTTAGCAATGATATTATTGAATGCCCATAATGAGAATAAAATGATACAAGAAGCTGTTAACAAATTCAACTTTCAGCTGTGTAAATATCAGCAACTTGAAATTTGGAAAACACACCATAATTCTCCACTTTGAAGCTCAATATGTACTTCTGAATGAAGCACACTCTCAATCCATCATCTAGGGAACCATAGTTTCAAATCCGAAGAGTGGAATAGAATTTGCTAAGCTTTCCCTTAGCCGGATTCTGGATTTCAAACCAGCAGCATAACTTTGCTTTCCAAAACATAACATCATCAGCTCTCCATAATGCAACAATATATAAGTTTCAATGGGCAAATGAAACACTTTGAATTCCAAGAAGTTGAATCACTTCAACTTCCCAAGGGATGCCGCCTTCAACCATTCACTTTATTGTGAAATAATAAAACATTATTTCCCTTCCCTTTAGGCATCCATTTCTATTTGCAACAATAAAGCATTTTAATAAATCATTAAATGCTCAACATGACCCCTTAATGTCCCCTCTTTAAAACAACATGAAGTTATCACTCCTAGGCATAGGGGTACAACTTAAAAACATGAAATTAACTAAGTATAATACTTAGTCCAAGGAGATAACCAAGACCAAAGCCAATACTGAAACTGATGGATTACCACAAATAGCATGATGACCTGAGCTGAACTGTAGATGATGATACTGCCAAGATTAGACTTACTAAAAATAGCCACTGCCAAAAATAGTAAGTTCACTTCAACTTAACAGAAAGCCAAATTGATCGGCCACACTGAACTGCAAAAGATTGAGTTGCTGCTACAGTGATACTGCTATAAATATACTTACCAAAAATAGCATATTGCTATAAATAGTAAGTTTTCCAAAACCGCATCTATATGCCAACTGAGCAGTATCATGACTTACTATAAATAGTAAGTTTTCCAAAACCGCATCTATATGCCAACTGAGCAGTATCATGACTTACTATAAATAGTAAGTGTTCCCATTCTTCTTAGCCTACGAGTTTTTGGAAATAGGCTAAATCCAATTGTAGAGCGTAGGGCTAAATCGGGGACATTATAGTCCGCCCTTCCCAAAATTGCTTGTCCTCAAGCAATGTCGCAACACTCCACATTGATCCCACCATAACAAATTGGATCCCAGGGTCCCATGTCCATCTCTGAGAAGACCCACTCTATTGATGTTGCATCACTCTGATCACACAAGAATAACCAACACTCCAAATCTGCACTAACCCTCCTTGTAACCCCAAAGAGTTACCATATCTGAGACCCAAACTGCTAGACCCAGAAGAAATGATGTAAAAAAAATCTTGCAGCATCTCATGTCCAACAAACTTTGAGGAGTTAATATCATCAATGCCAATGACTATCAACATTTTGGACATAAGGAAAAATGATCTAAGTATCTCGACAATATTCTTATCAACGAAACTCCTCAAAGCATCAAACAGAGTAACAACTCCTTCAAGGCTTCTTGCAAAGAAGAAAACAACTATTTGCAAAAGCTCAACAGTCTCATCCTCAGAATTCCTCAAGGATGAACAATGCCTCCTCTGAATAATTTTGATATATCCAAGAAGGCTTCTTAAAACTTTCACCAATCTCCCTACAAGAGTCTCAAAAAGTCGAACCAAATCAAGCGTTGGTTTGTTGTTCCAAGCATATGTACAAGTAAATGTACCAAGATAGTCACTGAGATGAACCTGAACACTTTCTAGATGCAGGTTCGAATCACTCCAAATCTTCATTTCTCCCACTTGAGACCAAAAATCATGGCTAACAGAAGATTGGAAAGTCTGAAAATGAATGCACCAGCTACTAAACAAGACTGAAATGGTCAACTTGAGATATGTTTTAAGGAAAATCAACATCCAAGGAGATAAAAAACTGCTGCAAAACTGAAAATAAGCATCCAAAATATTACATTTGCACATATCCACAGCTGAAAACAACTTTTCTGAAGATTTCATCACAAAAAAGAACCGATCATTGCTCAAAATCTCTCTCCAATCCATTTGTTGATGAACAAATGGATCCATCAAGTGGCTAGTAAAGAAGGGAACATCACCATTAATTCTGAAATTCTGATCCTTATCCCTCCAAGGAACCTTCCTACCATAACCCAAAATATTTTTCATTCCACATCGAGGGTGCCAAACAAAGATACTTGACCAAGAATGATCCACCACACCCCTGAAGAAATTCACAAAACATTCCTGAGTGCCAATCAACTCCAAATGCACACTCAAAAAATTATTGACTTCTTTAGTGAACCATTGAAGTTTATCCAAGAAAATTTCAAAAACAAGGGAGCCTGAAACAAACATTGTCTTCAAATCCATCTCCCAAGACAGGTTAGTGTGAGCATTACTCAATCCAAAGAATAAAGTGTCGGGCATGTAAACAAGTTGTTTTATCAAAACATGTTTTGACAACACCTTGGTGTCAAAAATGGGGAAGTCGTCATGAATCAACACTTTCCATATGGAGACTGAATTCTCTAAACCTCTTATACATTCACTTACAAGCAAGCTTGGAGGATTATCAATCACAGAGTAGAACTCATCCTCACATTCTCTGAGATGTTTGAAATCAACTAGTTGGTCTCCAACCTCCATTACACCCAACTGAGCATTCTCTATTAGGCACTTTGTTGATTCAAGTTCAAGGGTAAGCTTATCAACCTTTCTTTCACTTCTTTGAAAAACACCAATGATCTTCTTTGTGAATTCGTAGGCGTAATCCCGATCTCTAATCCAACATAGATACTTTGATTTCATAATCACTAAGGAGTCTTTAATAAATTGTAGATTAGGGAGAGTGACTCTATCCCAAACTCCTTGCTGTCTCTCTTCAATCGAACTATATGAGCGGTCAAATCTGAATAAGGCATGCACCTCATCCTCAATGGAAAACATGAATTGACCTTTCCACTCACAAAAGTGCAAGGTTGGTGAACTGTTGATCAGCTGTATTTCAAAATTAGAACTTTGTTTCTTGTCTTTGCTACCCCCATAGCTGCTCCAAGATTCTTGTCTTTCACCGCCCACTAACTGAAAATGCTCAAGGTCATGAAGAGAATCAAATCCTACCAATTCTTCGGGCCTTTGTTTATAATCAGCTTCGTGATGTGGTAAATTTGATTTGAATTTGATAACCTCTTTAAAAACTTCATCATCAAGGGCCATGTGGTCTTCAAGCTCCATTTCCCCTTCACTGTCTCCTTGATTATATACTGAAGAAGCCCCCAACTTGATCAATGAGTCATTATTGATCGTAGTCTTGAAATTTTTAGCAGCAACAAATTCTTCCTTAGTGGCTGCAACCATCTTACAGGATTCATTATGGGGCTTACCCATGCAAGCTTCTTTGTCAAAGACATTTTCTCCTCCAAGGGCCATATCAAAGCTTGCAGTGAAATCAAAATTTTGTTCTTTATTGGGATCAAAGGGAAATTTATCCCATACAAATTCATTAACAAAATTAGGTGCCTTCACACTCGGATCCCAAATGCCAAAAGGCTGATTATTTTTATCAAAAGGAAACTTCCCTTCGAACTTCACTTGAAATGGTGACTCTTTGAATGAGACACCTTCCAACTCAACAAAGCTGAAATCTTCATGAGAATTTTTCTTCAAGATCTTAGTTTGATGACCAAACTCAAAACCACATGAATCTTGATTATTAAAATGAAGTAAGGAATCATCACTATTAGCTGGTTTGAAAATTATATCCTCCTTACCTTCAATAAGAACTTCATGTGAAAGTATAATATCGATCTCTTCATTTGTAGTCACAAACATACCAAGGAGGTCTCCTTGATTCCTTGACATAAACTCTTCATGGGAAATCAAAACTATTGTTGCCTCTTTGCATTCATCCTCAACTTGTGCGGATAGCTACATATCAATAGGTACTTCTTGGGATACAACCTTAGAATCATTGAGAAACAATATTTTATTTCCATCTTCTACATTAATAACTTTCTCTTTTTTCTACTCTGTCTTTTTCAAGTGTGGCTGCAATTTTCTCTCACACTGAATGAATAAATCTCAGATCAACATACCAATAGTAGAGGAATTATTTCCTTCTTGTTCATGAATGTTTAGCAGAAAGGATTGGATGTTTTTAGGAATGTCATCCAACTCATTGATAATTAAGATTAAAATGTTTTTCATTGCTGCAACTACATCCTCCTCTTGTTCACTCCAAGTTGAAATGAAGAGGTAATGAATCAAATAATATATTTGATCTTGCATACCCAAATCTATCAGCAACACACTTATTTTGAATTCCGAAAAGATCTTTAGTATAGCAACTCTTCTGGAGTACTGATTGCTATCAGTTTCATCAAGATCTTGAAAACTTTCCATGAACATATGAAGAAATCTCTTCATAATTTTATCATCATAGGGCACCAAAGGTGCCAAAATTCTCATCACTTCACCAAGGCATGAAGTAACCAACAAATTTACATCTTCATCAGGATGCCTTATTCAATGGGGCTGATTCAAAAAGTCACAGTACGAGCTAATGCCAGCTGCATTTCCTCCGAGGGTAATTGCTTCACTTTCCTCAAACACTGTTCTAACAAATGAAGAATGTTTTCTTCATTCTCCCTTGACTGAAATTCTTTGTCAAGACTCTTTCCAGCCATATAAAGTGTCTCTGCCAAATTCATCTCTTACCTTAATCTAACAAGACAAGGTTTCTCAAATCACTAAAAAGGTGTCAACTTTCAAACTTTTGAAGTTGAAACTAAAATTTGTTCTGCTTTCTAATGTAGTATCGGTCTTCTCTGACTCTCATCTGATAACTGAAGCACTGAAAACTCACAGGATGGCAAGAAAACAAGCTTTGATACCACTGAAATATACTCTCTCAAAAAAATTTGATTTTCAATAACAAATACAATGTAACCAAGCACTTGTTAAGGTTAGCTTAACCCAAAACGTTGCAAGAAAGAACTCTAACCAAGAATGCACCCTAAAACCACTTAAGGAGGAGGGGCGGGCATATGGTAATAGGATCCCTAGGATCTACTAAATCAAAGTTACAAAGATAATAGCTAAAAGAGAGAGTCTAAACTCAACACCAAGAATGTGCACTCAAGATCCTTTAACAGGAAAGGTGCTAGCATATGGTGGAGTGTTAATTGCTGAATTGAAAGAACATAGGCGGATAACCAGCCATGAGAGAATTTCCTCACTACCACCAAACAGTGGGGGGAAAAGATTACAATTTAAACACTTCCTCTACTGTGGCAGGCATCCACTCAAGAGTGGGAATTCTCCACTTTACAGTGGGTAAGATGAGAGATTCAAGTTTATTCTCCACACTGGCGGTAAACCATCCAGGGGTACTTAATGTTAGCTTTAGAAATTACAAGTAAATGCAGTAATAACATATGGTTGGATTAGTACTACTAATTCACAACCTTACAATCCAATAATCTGCAATTTACAAGTATTACAATGGTAGACAAAGCCACAATGTGAAGAATGATTATCTCAATCTAGAAAGCTCTTAAACATTGAAAAGGAAGCTAAAATATGATCTCTTTGAAGTCTAATAATTAAAATCAGCAAACTAAAACTGTAAATCAGCAACTTGTGAATCAATGAAATGCTTATATCTTAATCAATTTACCTCTAAATTGCGTGAAACCAAGTTCAATGAACCTTTGGAGGATAGGCGCCCATGCCATGATGAAGAAACAGCTCCAAAAACCTAGCATTTATTTATTGTCACAATTCCCAATGCAAATAAGAAGGTACGGCCCTAGCAAGGGCGATTTTGCTAGTAAAAATCATACACTTTGAAATAAAATCTGGAATTTGCTAAGAAGGGTCGCCATGACCTTAGCAATGATATTATTGAATGCCCATAACGAGAATAAAATGATACAAGAAGCTGTTAACAAATTCAACTTTCAGCTGTGTAAATATTAACAACTTGAAATCTGGAAAACACACCACAATTCTCCACTTTGAAGCTCAATATGTACTTCTGAATGAAGCACACTCTCAATCCATCATCTAGGGAACCATAGTTTCAAATCCGAAGAGTGGAATAGAATTTGCTAAGCTTTCCCTTAGTCGGATTCTGGATTTCAAACCAGCAACATAACTTTGCTTTCCAAAACATAACATCATCAGCTCTCCACAATGCAACAATATATAAGTTTCAATGGGAAAATGAAACACTTTGAATTCCAAGAATTTTAATCACTTCAACTTCCCAAGGGACGCCACCTTCAACCATTCACTTTATTGTGAAATAATAAAACATTATTTCCCTTCCCTTTAGGCGTCCATTTCTATTTGCAACAATAAAGCATTTTAATAAATCATTAAATGCTCAACATGACCCCTTAATGTCCCCTCTTTAAAACAACATGAAGTTATCACTCCTAGGCATAGGGGTACAACTTAAAAACATGAAATTAACTAAGTATAATACTTAGTACAAGGAGATAACCAAGACCAAAGCCAATACTGAAACTGATGGATTACCACAAATAGCATGATGACCTGAGCTGAACTGTAGATGATGATACTGCCAAGATTAGACTTACTAAAAATAGCCACTGCCAAAAATAGTAAGTTCACTTCAACTTAACAGAAATCCAAACTGATCGGCCACACTGAACTGCAAAAGATTGAGTTGCTACTAGAGTGATACTGCTATAAATATACTTACCAAAAATAACATATTGCTATAAATAGTAAGTTTGCCAAAACTATATCTATATGCCAACTGAGCAGCATCATGACTTACTATAAATAGTAAGTGTTCCCATTCTTCTTAGCCTACGAGTTTCTGGAAATAGGTTAAATCCAATTGTAGAGCGTAGGGCTAAATCGGGGACATTACAGATTTGCACCTAGTTTCATGGTCAACAACTAAGTCGGGTCCTATGTGTATGTTAGTCTCTAAATTACTAGCCTCCAATACTATTGGAAGGAGCTTGTTTAGGTGGGATGGTGGGAATAGGAATACAACAACTATGGTATCTAGTAAAGACAAATGTATTGAGCTTGGCTGCAATTATTCCATTATTGTGAGTAAACATTAATCTATATTGTAATAAAAGTATTTATGTGTAATGGTTGAATTGAGAAGATTTGGAGTGTGTAATGATTTCTTGTAAACTCCAGTTATGAGGTTCGAATCATTGCCTTTAATAGCCATGAATATTTAGACTTTCATCCTATGATTTTTGTAGCTGAGGTTATAATAGATTTCCAAGTATATCCAATATATTAATATTGATCCTATCCAAAAATGCATCTGTTGAGTGAATAGAGTTATGAGCTAATCTTATGCAAAATTGATGTGTAATCTACTCTAAACAATTATATCCATATATCTTTGTTCCTGTTCCCGAAAATATGCATTTGCTTTATGCTTGGGTACAATTTCAATGAATCTAAACTACAAAATTAGGTTGCTATGAGTATTGAGTGTAAGTGTTTGAAATTTTTACTCTACTTTATAAAGGATAAACCATTTTAGATCAATTCATTAAATTAGTTTGATAAATAGCATTGTCAAACTAGTAAGGGTAATTGAAAAATATTCCTTTCATGAGTGGGAAGAAATAGGTATACAATAGAGGTACAAATAGTGGAAAGATGAACACTTATGGTAGGTCTATTTATAAGTTGATAAGACTCTTTGAACTTATAAAGGACCTACACATCAAGGGGTACTATACGACAGTGGTAAAATACAAACATAAGGGAGAGACTGAAAATAAAATTTTGGAACCAAAAATAAATGATGATGAAGCTGGAAATTCTAAAGTAGTTGCAGAGGAAGATTACTTGAGTACTATTGAAGAAGATAACATAGAGCCTCCCTGTGAAGGAGAGTTAGACCATGGGGATGAATGGCCTAAACAAAATATTGGGAGTAATTTTCAGGTTTATGATGGTCCACTTTTTGAGATGGAAGCAAAGACACCTTGTGATAACCCACTTTACGAGGTGGAGTTCTAGGATGTGCAAGAGGAAGATGATTCACTTGAGTTGAATTATGGTTTGGATCATGTTGAAACTTTTAAATCAAAAATTATTAATGGACCTTTTGATCATTCAAATGATGTTAATGCAACATATGAGCAGAGTGTTTCAATACATAAACATATAGGTTTGATTTACATAGTTTTTTTGTTGAGGATTATGCACTAGAGCAAAATGTTTGGGTTGAGCTTGTTGTAGTTTTGAAATCAACAAATGAAGGTAATCAAGAGTGTAGAGGATTGATACTTTGTACTATGTCATCACAAGGTTTTTTTCATCAAAGGTAAGAAAGGTGAAGGAATCCATCCATGGCTACACACAAGAGTATGGGATCCAAGGCCTCTATTTAGCCATTGGGAATCAAAGATAAAGGGTTGTCCTCCATGCGAGAATAATAGTTTGCAAGTTAGGACAACAACGTAACTCTCATCTCGTGGCAATGAGTTCACTTTGGATCAACCTTACAATCTTGAGGGTGTTGACTTGTCTTATATTAGCAACCTAGGAGGATTTGTTACACCTTTTTTGGAATCTATGAGGGATACTCACATCCATGGGAGTTTTGTAGAGGTTGGAGTGGGTTGTCATGATGCTAGCACTTCAAGTTATGTCCATCTTCTCATGTTTGATGGATGTGAGGGTCTGGTGTGTTGGGATCCAGGAGGTAATACACTTGGCACATTAGTTTGATTGGATGGTTGGTGTGAGGTGTTTCCTTCTATGAATGAAGGGGTCAAATCTTACGGGTGTTTTGAGATGCTTCTATAGGATATTCATGCTATTGGGATATATGATATAAGGGAAAATTTTGAGCAGTTTGGTGTTCCTGGAGCAATTAGAATGGTGTAGTAGGAGCCATCGAAAGACAGGAAGAATAAATTACAAAATTTTCCATGGGATCCAAGTGGAGTACACCCATGGAGGGTTATGATACTTGGAGTTTATTATAACTTGTGTTGCTTCCCCATATTTAGCTAGGTGAAGAATATATCAGAGTCGTGTAGCGGAGGTCAACAAGTGATGAGTATGGCAAGCTTCTAGTTGGGTTATGGGCTTTGGGATCTTCTATGTTGGGCAATATGCTTCTTTCGTAGACAATGTTTGATAGGACTACAGAGTTTAACTCTATATTTCTCCAGTGTGTAGTGGGTCTTGGGTAGAGCATTGTATAGATTGGTTTGGGATTTTGGCATTCAAGATGGGCCTAGTTGTTCAGGTGAGGATTTCTTGGGGACAAACAATCTTAGGGAGGTAGACTGTAATGTCCCCATTTTTTGGGATTCATATCTTTATAGTGGTTAGCCTATTATCTGGTCCTTGAGGCTAATGGGATATTTAGGGGACCCTTTAGAGGGTATTTTGGTTCTTCAAAAGGCTTGGGTATCCATTTCAGTGGATACAACTCAGTGACTCAGTATATTGATTAGTGGGCCTCTCAAAGGCAGTTCTAGAACACATTGTTTATACTTACTATTTATAGTAAGTTATACTGGGATCAGTGGTCACCATGCCAATAGTTAGAAATTGTGTTTGGATCACTCTCAAGGTTATTGTCGGATTATTATTGAGATTTGGAAATTTAATTAAATTATTAAAGTCAAATTACTTTAATAATATTAATTATTAAAGTGACTTTATAATTTAATGTTATAAAGTGACTTCATAAAGTAACTTTGTAATTTGGTGTTATAAGGGAAATAAAGTGACTTTTAATAAAGTATTATTATTTTAATGGTATTTTATGAAATATTTTATTAAAAGTCAATTATATTAAAAAAATAACATTTTAATATTATTTCCAAAAGCTTAATTGCAAAAGTTGGTGTTGGAAATTGGGAGAAAAACAAAAAGGGCAAAATAGATCATTTTTTATCATTCATTCATTGTTTATTTGCAAAAATGGAGAGAGTTGGGCAATAGGGTTTGCTGGTTTGGAGAATCAAGCTATTCTAAGGACAAAATTCCTCGAATAGGATAGAGTTTTTAGGTGTGAGAGATCACCCAAGGACTCTTGATTGAATAATCTCACACAAGAATTATTATATGAGCTTCAAGGAATCTAGGAGAATAATATTTCAGATTTTCAAAGAATAATATTGCAAATAAGAAAATAAAGTATAGGTTATTATTGCTAGTTGGAATTCATTCAACTTGCATGTGGGAATTAGAGCCATCCATACTCTTGAAGGAAGCACATAAGGGTTTGCCCATTGCTAGTTTCAAAAATCAAACTTGTGACCTTACATTTTAGCACATGGGTATGTTCCAAAATTGTTTAAGATGCAATAATAGAATTTGGGTTATTACAAATTTATGCATTTCCTTGATATTTTAGCATTTTAGCAATTATCTATGTTTCTTGTGTTATACCTAGCAAAGACAAAAGAAAAATCAGAAGAAAAAAACAAAAAAAACACAAAACAAATCACAGATCTTAGGGGGACATCATACATATCAAGCTCGATGTATCTTTATTCAAATTTTTTGGAAGGGAGGCTTGGGAATTAATTATAGATACTCAATGAAAAGCCATGGAGAGGAAAAGAAAACCAATCATATTTGTTTCCTATTGTAAGGATGTTAAGGCATATAGATTATTCGATAATGTTTTTAGAGATGTCTTGTTTAGACATGATGTCTAGTTTGATGAGTGTTTTTATCTAATGGATTCTCGATCACTAGCTTCTCCCTCACTGGTTACTCCTCCCTCTTCACCTCTTGATAATTCATTATTTCTTGAGGATGAGGATGATGTTAAAGCTCCACCACCTTATCAATATATTCAACTTATACCCAAGTGGGCTCACAATTCTATTGACGTAGTTGGATATTTGGTAGGTAATCCTTCATATTATTGTCACACTCATTCACAAAAAATAGGTTTTAGTCTTTTGAGTCATGTTATTTTAGATTATCCTCGAAAAAATTCAGATGTTATAGGTATTTGTGAGTGGGATCAAGCTATGGTAGAGGATTATTCTTCATTGATGAAGAATAATACTTGGGATCTTGTTCCTCTTCCCAAGGGAAGAAAATTGGTTCAATGCAAGTGGGTGTATTGTACTAAGTATGTTGTAGATGGTTCCATTGATAAGTATAAGGCATGTCTTATTGCAAAGGGTATTTCACAAGTCAAAGGAATTGACTATTCTAAGACCTTTTCTCTTGTTTCCAAGATGGATTATATTCACCTTGGGCTTTCACTAGCAGCTTCACAGGGATGGACAATATATTAGATGGATGTGAAGAGTGTCTTCCTACATGGTGGCCTTCGTGATGATATTTATATGGAGTAGCCACAGGGTTTGTGCAAGACTCTTTATTGGTTTACATGCTTCTTCATTATTATATGGTCTCAAACAAGCCCCCTAGGTCTTGGTATGAGAAGATGGACACTTTTCTACTTTATTCTTGTTTCACATGATGTCATTCTAATCCCATGGTGTACACTCAAAGATAGGAAAGTGATCTTTTAATCCTTGTGCTATATGTAGATGATTTGATTCTTACAAGCAATTTATCTTCCATGATATGGAGTGTTCATAGAATATTGATGGAGCAGTTTGATGTGATAGATATCAACCTTCTGCATTGCTTTCTTGGTTTATAGGTTATTAAATATTCAAATGGGATTTCCATTTTTTGGTAGAAGTATGCTCTTGACATGCTTTGGATATTTGGTATGCTTGATTACAATATTGTGCTCACATCATTTCAGTTAGGTGTTGTGCTGTCTTCTAGTTGTTCTTCTCCTTTAGTTGATGCTACTTTATACATGTAATCGGTTGGAAATATTGTGTACTTGAAATATTTGTGTCCTTGTCTCTCTTTTGTGGTTGGTATTTTCTCTCATTTATATCATGATCCAAATAAGATTCATTGGAAGGTTGTTGAGCATATTTTGAGATACATTTAGGGCACCTCTAATTATGGTATTCATTATACATCAAGAAATTCTTGGATTGTTGACTTCACTAATTCAGATTGGGCTAGTGATGGTAATGATATGAATTCTAATTATAGCTTTATATTTTCCTTGGTTCTAGCACCATAGAATGGTCTTGAAAGAAGTAATATTCTATTATTTTATCATCTACATTGGTTGAATATCAGGAATAAATTTTAGCTAGCCAAGAGGTACTATGGCTTTGTAAATTACCGATTGAGTTTGGTTTCCATCTTGATAGTCCCACTACTCTTTGGTGTGACAATTAGAGTTTTTTTCATATATCTCATAACCCAATGGAGAATCAGAGGACCAAGCACATCAAGATCCATGTGCACTTCATTTGGAAATTGATTTAGGATGGTTTTATCACCTTGGAGTACATGCCTATAGAGGATCAAGTTACACACATCTTCATGAAACCTTCAACATTGCCTCATTACCTTTAGATGTGATCAATATTTGGGGTGAAGGAAGTTTTCCTTTGGGGTCTTCATCTCAGGAATCCTTCCTCTAGGTTTTTTCATTATTTCTTTCATGTTTGCATCTCTTTTTTGGAGAGGAGATTTTCCCATGTGGTTTTCTCCCTTTCTTTAGTTTTGAGAGATCTTTTCATTTGTACATGGGTACCTCATTAGGCCTACTTGTCGAGACTGATATTTTTTTATGCATTATTTTGTGCCACCCTAAGTTTAACTTAGGGGAAGTGTTGGTGTAATTATTTATTTTATTACACTTTATTATATTCTCTTAAACTCACTTAGGGATTTTAGGGTTTTGATATCCTTACACATAAAGCAAGGTAATTTTGTTTTAAAAAAATTTGTAATCATTTTACTTGAGGAAATAACAATTCTTCATTGCAGATCTCAATTGGTGGAAGGTTTATTGGTTTTTCTACTTGATCTTTCTTTTGTGTTCTATTCATTTCTTCAACATACGAAACCTAGGAAAATATAATGAGATCTTGAGATTAAATAAGTTTTGAATTTAGATTAAATTAGGATTTAAAATTTGAACTTGTAGGTGATTCAAATTTTTATTTATGGTATGTCTTTTGGTTATTTGTAACTCTTTAATTTTATGATGATAAATATTGACATAGGAATATTGTTAGGGATTCTTATTGAAAATATGACAGATATTATTGAGTATATTCATTTATTCACATGACTTAGATTTTCCCTTGAGGTTAGCTTTATGTGCGAAAGCATAACATGTATAGCAATAGCCTTGAAAATATTGAATCATTCTACCAGTATTGAATCTATTCATCATCATTATCTGACTTCTACACTCAACAACTCTATGTCCAATTTTCTTGCAAGCAAAAAATTGTCCAACAAAGAATCCAACATTTTGATTCATTCTACTCATACATTTTGTTACCCTATGGCAAAATTTATTGCATGAAAAATAAACACCATTAAAAGATGGGTACCTTTGAGCATTTGGTTGTCGGATGGGAGTTCTTCCAGTACTGCTTCTTTGATTCTTGATCTGTTTATTATTGCCTTGAGTCTTCCCTTGATTTCCAACTTTGCTAGGAGTTTGATTAGCCTTTGAAATTTTTCCTTCTTCAAGTCCTAAACCACCTTTATCCTTAGAGGAAACACAATAAACTCATCAATCTTTGTAGTACTTGTTTTGAGTTTTTCGTCATGAGCCTTAGCTTTCTCCAGGTCAATCCGTAGGGTTACCACTTCTTGTTAAAGCTTTGTACATTCATCAATCTTGCTTTGAATTTCAGCTTTCTAACAACCCTCAATTATTTTCTTTTCTTCCAATTGTACCTTTAGTTCGGTGATGTCTTCCTTCGCTTTCTTCAATTGATCACTTACTTCTCTATGTCTTTCTTTAACTTCTTGATTTGTTCTCTCGGCTTCTTTATGCATGAGAATTTGCTTCTTTTGAGTTCTCCCTCAGAGTTTCTTTCTCATTTTCACTTATGTCCAAATCTTCAAGAGCAACATGGAGCTCTTCAATTGCAAAGATCTCTTCCAGAGGAAGAATATACTTTTTGTCAGCCATGTGTTCAAACTTCAAGATCTTTCTTAAGCTGTTAAAAATTTCCAAATGAACCAATCTCTGATACCAATTGTTGAACACCCACAATACTAAGAGGGGGGGTGAATCAGTATTCTACTAAACCATTTTAACTGCTAACTATTCAATAATTAAATATTTAGTTGCAACTCTAAATGAAGACATGAAAGGAATCATAACATCACATGACACATGAACACTAGGATTTTAATGTGGAAAACCGAGAATGGGAAAAACCACGGTGAGGATTAGCTCACAATATATTATAAATGATCATAAGACATTACAGGGTACATTGCCAAGACACACTGTCCTTGAAAGGCTCACAACCTAAAATAGTTACAAAAGAAGTGTGGCTCACTACCAAAAAGATGAATTGATGGAATACACCTTATGTGTGCTGAGTTTAGTTCCAATTAAGCTCTAGAATACAAAATCCTGCACCGGTTTATAGGTTCACAACAAATACATACAGCTTCGCACAATATCACATAGTCGCACATTACTACTTATTACATGTCACATATCACACTCTACTACTCTACTCAATACAACAATGTTATATATATATATATGTGCTGTTACATATTCATACATTAATTAGGTCAGCCTAATTAGATGTACACATACTTAATTCAAAGGTATCTTGTTGGCTCAACCCAAAACTTATTTTCTTTAAAACCAAATGTGCAAGACATAAATTAATAAGGATCTCTTTAAATCATCCACAAAGCGTACATCACTTAACTGTGTCGGCTAGAAGAAGATCCATACCATTTTGCATAAATACTGAGTAGAATACTGTAAGCCAAACTTTTTTCATTTATATCTTCCATCTCAATCAACCAAAATTGTTGAAAACTTGTCCAGAGATGCAATTAGTAGTCCTTAAAAACATATTAAAATCTCATGGAGTGATCTTCCACTGAGAGTATTTCCGAATCAAATTACCAAATCAAAATGAGATAAAGGACAAAAAGTGTCACCAACCGATGTTGGCATCGATGACAACACACTAGAGGGCTTCTTCTTCATTCTTCCAACAATCATGACTATAACTAGTGTGAGATTCTATAATGGAATGTATTTGAATGATAATATTCAAACAAATTAAATCATATGCCTACACATATGTATTCTAAATGCACACACCATTTTTTACGTTTTTTCTACATGCATATACCTGCAATATGTACATAGAGGGTACATACAGTTATGGCAGATGTAGGTTAAATGACATTGCACATTTTCCAGACTCATAAAATATCATTGCCATAATAATTAGTGGTAAATTGAGTTATAATATTTTTGTTGTAGATTGAGCTATACCTTTGAAGACCATTATGTCTCAATCTCACAACATTATATATAAAGGGCCAATTGGAAATAATAGGTTTTTGGGTGAGAGATCTTTATATCAATCAACACACTTGATTTGACAGTACTAGTAAGATTGAGTAAACAATTATCGCCAACTAATGCCAAAAATAATTAATAAATAGTATTTTATTAATCATCATTGCAAATAATAATTAGTTTCATCAATTGTGATGTTATGAAACTTTGAAACAAAGTAAAGAGAATATATGAACTATATAGGAGTAGAAATAAAATGGAAAGCAAAACTATATAGGAGTAGAAAAAAAATGGAAAGCAAAAATGTTTTGATTATATGAGAAAAATAGGTTTTGAATGGACCCGAAACCATTTACACCAGGTTTTAAATGGACCCAAAACCATTAACAATCAAGTTTTAATGAGGACCCGAAACCCACACAAAGAAGATCAAGTTGCACATGAATACAACATAGACAAGCAACAACTAACCAACAATAGATCATAAAATTTACATGACAACTTAGATCTGCACCAACGACAACCCAAACCAGCAGTAAACTAGATTGCTGAAAAAGGAACCAGGTATTTACAGGGACCTTAAACTTGAAGGTTCTGAAGGGACCTTGAACCCTTTACAACCAGACTTTGGTAGGGACCTTGAACCCTCAGACACTGCTTGCAATAACTAGGCAACAACATATTGATCGCTCAAGATGAACAACACAAAGCTAAGAACATCACCCAAAACAAAAACCATGATGCATAAAATCCACATCACCCAGAACAAGACCCCTAGAAAAAACACCAGGGAAGTAGGAACCACCTTGAAACTCCAAACAACCTGAAAAATCAACTCACAATCCACCTCAAGAGGAAGGAGGTCCCCTCCATTAGAGAGGATGAAATGATCACCTGTTCCATGAAAGCCACAAATCTCCAACAACCTCAGGTTCCACCTCAATAGGAACAACATCCACTTCAATAGGACCACCACCAGAGGAGACTAGAAAAGAGGGCACCCCAACTCGTCCAAAGCCACCACCTCCACCTCAATAGAAAGGCACTCCACCTCTATAGGAACAATCTTCACCTCAATAGAAGACGTAGCCAGAGAAATGCGGAAGAGAGCCAACACTTCAGAAGAACGGGCATACACACCATCCTTAGGTAGACCAGGCCAATGGAGCATCAAGAAAAACAAGCAAGAGGAAGAAAGCAACATTCCTCTCCTTGAACAAAAAAGAAACAGGGCTGAGCCAAACACAACTCTATGAGGGAAATCTCCAAAAGAGCCCAAAAGAAGACCACCGCAACCACAAACATGAACACTCCAATAAAGCACCTCCATAAACCACCAATTGAAGAGAGCCATCAACCAATAAAAAATAACTTCCCCCTCGAACCAAAGTAGCATCATGAACCAAGAGGAGGACAAAGAGACATTGAAAAAAAATAGAAACACCTGAGTTATTAGAGAAGATAACCCAGTCCAAAGGAAAACACCTTCAAAGAGCGCATCGAGGAAGGGAGGAACAAGAAACCAACCGAAAAAACATCCCACACAACAACAAAGAGGGCAAGAACCCAAACCACAACAACCTCCATAGAAATGTATCCTTGAAGAACAACCCTCTCGAGGCTCAAAAACACACGCTACAAAGGACACTCACTAGGCAACACAAGAAACAACCCACCTCTAGCCCAAAAAAGGCAAAGAAAGCCCACGATGAAAGGATGAAGCGAACATGCATAAAAGTAAGGCATGACAACACCCCCAACATGCCAGCTAGGGAAAAGGAGTAGCCCATAACACTCCACCAATCCCACCACAGAAGGCTCAAGAAAGGAAAAAAGCCACACCAGAACAACCACCCAAGAAAAAAGAATAAAAAAACCACCCAACCAGAAGGCACAAAAAGAAACCCCAAACCGAACCAAAAGGAACACTCCCAAAAGAAATAAAACCAATCACCAAAGCATAAGCATGGGAGCAAGAAACTGATGCAAAAACAACCCAACAAGAACTGGATGAAAGCCACAAAAGCACCCGAAACCAAAAAGAAGCAAGGACCACACCAAAAGCCACCGAGGCCAAAGCAAACCAACAACCCAAGCACACCAGGCAACAGCACAACCCATGAAGGATAAGCCAACAAAGGACTGCAACTTCACCACGAGCTAGAAACAACATCGCCAAATCTAAAAAAATTCAAACCTCCAAGACAATGCCTTCTCCCAACCTGCTCACCTACATGAGCACTAGCACACACCATAGGACCAAAGACATGAAAGGAAAGTGCGCCCTGACATCGCAATAGGCCACACTAGGAAGCAAATTGAAAAGAAGAAAGCCCCGTGACCAACGACAACTCTCCAAGACTGCCACAAACACCAGAGAAGACCTCCCAATCGCCATCGCCATCCTCTGACTCAAAATCTCCTTCTCCTGCATCTGCAAAATTCAAACGCCTTCCTCCGCTCCTACTCTCGCCCTTTCGCTCCATCTCATGCATGTATATATAAGCGAAAATGTTAATGATGCAGTTAAGGACTAGTTTGCACTAGCTTAGATATGAAATCAAAAGGTGGACATTGCCTAAAGAAGAGTGGGTAGATAGAATACAACGTTTTTGTACTTTGGAGCTAGTGGAGATGGAATGACACTACATTATGGAGTGTCCAACTTACATGGATATTCCGACCAATTACATTGAGATTTTGAATGTGGGCTCCTTGAATAACTTGTTTGAAGAAGAGATGATAACAAAAAATGCAAATTACTTGATCAAGAGCCATAGCAAAAGATTTAGGATCCAAAAGAAAAGAAAGATCAAATAGATGTTATGCGAGCAACTTGTTTGTTTGAAATTTTGTACTTAACAATATAATTGATTATCTAATAGTCCCATAAACTGTTTGATGTCATGAACGTTATTAAAAGTATTTCTTCATTCATTTGAAGAAGAGAGGATAAGAAAAATTGCAAATTACTTGATCAAGATCCATAGCAAAAGATTTAGGATCCAAAAGAAAAGAAAGATCAAATAGATGTTATGCGAGCAACTTATTTGTTTGGACTTTTGTACTTAACAATATAATTGATTATCTAATAGTCCCACAAACTATTTGATGTTATGCGAGCAATTTGTTTGTTTGGACTTTTGTACTTAAAAATATAGTTGATTATCTAATAGTCCCATAAACTATTTGATGTCACGAATGTTATTAAAAAACTTTCTTCATTCATTCAATAGCAAATAATTAGAAAATTGAATGATTGATTTCTCTTTAGTTTTTTAAATTTTTTTTTTTTAATATTGAACGATTTCTCTGTTAATTAATTGAAATACGACATCGAGGCAGGGACTAAAATAGAATACATATTTAATTAAAAATAAAAATAATAATTCTAACAAATGATTGCTTGGGGAGTCACGTAGTATTATGAATTACACCTTTTGGAGTAAAGCCAGGCGCGCAGGCATAATAATGACAGTTGAAACACACTTATAAATTCCGGTGAGCGCTTACCGTTTGATGAACACAACGCGCAATGGAAACGAAAAGACGCTGGCCAAAATTGACGTCAGCCTTCGCCGGCGGGTAGGGATAACAACACTTCCTGAAAGGCGCGCATGCGAGGCAGCAAATTCGGATGCATTTTGTCAAGGTGCCTGCACGCTGCTCGCTAACCACCTTTCCTCGCAAAGCTCAGCGGAAGACAAGAAAATGCCAAGACGAAAGAAATAGTGCCTGGCCAGTAAAATCCCAAAGTACAGACGGCAAAATATGCACCAACGGGCGGCTTTGACATACAATAAATTACTAGCCAGACAAAAAATTAGAAAAAGGGGTTGTCTCTCTCTCCAAAATTTGCAATGATGCCCGAGATTTTGGTAAAAAGGTGGGCGGAGACGCAGGGCCCATGCCCACGCAATAGAATAGAGAGGATGTGGAGACACGGAATTAATAGCAGCTCAAGCAGTCTTTTATACATATATATTTTATCCAGATATTCTCCCCCACTCGACAGTGGAGTCGTTGGGCGTCATGCCTTTCAACGCGTGTAAATAGCTTCATGTTCCTTTTTCGAAAATTTTGGTTTTTATGAGACGGTTTCTATTTTTGAGAGCAGGCTTAGGGTTTGGTTGAGAGATTTTGTAAATGCCATAAAACATAATTTATTATAGTTTGTAGTGGGAGTGTTTCGGTAAATGCATTACAGGTCGCACGATAAGATAGGGACCTGTGAAATTTAATTTATTCTTTTTCGATAATCTTGTAAGACTGGAAGGTCATTTTGCATTATTTAAGAGATTTATTTAAGCGAATTTTTGTATATTATGAGGTAATTTGCAGTTTTTGTCTAGATTTGAACATTATCGTGGAGAAAGAAGTCGTTATTGTTTTGGCTTAGGTTGCTTGCTGGATTATAAACTGTACCTTTTTCGGTTACGGGTATATTGAATTGCAGTAAAGAGGGGTTTGATTGATATTCGGATGATAGCAAAAGTTTTAAAGGCCAATTTGGTCACGGCAGAAGGAATTTGGATAACACACAGAATTTTAAGTCAAAATTGGCGCTATTTTTGATATTGTGCGCACCCTGAAGATGAGATTATTCTCTTATAGATATCAATATATTTGCTTACCTTTTGGATTTTAAGAATTGAGGGGCCAGATAATCTAAATTCTATAAGAGTATGGAATTCTTATAATTTAATGGCATATTGAGCTATAGGAATTTTGCTGTGATTTAGTGCTAAGCGTGGTCTCAGTGTGAAGGTTTTTGTGGAGTAATACATTAATTCCTTTATACTTGAAATTAAGTATTAAGGAGAGAGGAGAATATTTCCATTGTGTTGTTTCCTAAGGCAATATTTAGTGTTGCTGGTTTGTGGCGAAGGCCTGCCCATTCTGTCATTGGATCCCGCTGTTGAAGGAAGTATAGCCTTAGTTTTGATTGCAGAATTTGAAGGGTGTTGTGGTTAGTCTTTCCATCTTTGAATGGATCAAACGAGGAAACCTGTTTTTATTGTTGTACAAATGCTCAGTGCAACACAGTTTCTTCAAGAAATTATTGAAGAGCTAGACGTGCCATCCTTATAAGTGGAAACAGAGTGAGCACATGCCTGAAATAAGTAAGAGAGCATGAGTAGCTGGGATTGTGGTTTGAAATCAAAACATCACTCTGAGAATATAGTCTTGCTAATGGAGATGTTGAGTTCATGTTGAATTTCAGTTTTGGAATACTTTTTATCATTTAGTTGCATAGGAACCAAGCATGAGGAAGCATAGTTGATAGCAAAGCATGTTGAAAACGAGTAAGTACTATCTGATGTAATATCTGCTGAAATTGCCAAATGAAGAATTCGAGACCTTTAATTTCTGATGATCAACAAGGCTTTACTCAAATTACTGGAGTTTGTTGTCACACTATTTTCAAATTGACCAACATAGCTTTATTTCAGTTCACTGAGTTTGTTTCCATAATTTGTGTTTCTATGCACCATCGTGTTAAAAAATAAAAGTTTGGTAGAGTTGCCTGGATTCTTGGATATACAGCGGGGAGATCTGTGAATACAGTTCTCAAAACTGTGCTATCATTTTAAATTTGCACCTCTCAAAAATAAGATCTTTAGATCTTACCATTTCCTAATGGTGCAGCAGAATTTATATCGACAACGGATTATTCATATCCAATGAGTTGCTTATTGCTGGTAATGTTATTGATCTATGTTACAAATGATGATCTTTAAAGGCTGCACTCTTAAGTGGATAGTAATCAACTTCTTTGTTGCATGCATTTATTTGTGGACCGGAAAAGTTTCAGACACTCTTTCTATAGTCAAATCCTCTGCTTCTCCAATATGGGCACCTTCTGGCATTGTGGTTGCCTTTGTTCTTATTTTTGGATACAAAATCGGGATTGGAATATTCATTGGGAATGTGGCAATCAATGCCTGGTATTTTCAATCGAGTAAGGTTTCTTCAAATCTCTTGACTGCTTTTGCTTGTGGGTTGTCTGCTTCCTTTGAGGCAATTGGTTGTGGATGGTTAATGAATCATCCTCTCCAGTTGACAGGTGGTCGAATGCACATATCTGTTCAGGTAAGCAGCTTGTTGTGATCATCTCCTTAATGGAATGCTAAGCAAGGCTAATGTAGGGTTTTCAACGTGAGTTTGTCGGAATACTACGAACAATTTCAGAACTTCCATTATTGCATTTCCATCGTAACTCAAAAGTAAAAACTAAAATGATCATATTTTACATTGTTTTATCTGTGTTTGCATTTCTGCAGGAATCAAGAAGAGGAACTGGAAGTATTAGCACTCTACATGATGCTCTCTGGCTCTTCCTCGTAGCTCCACTTGTGAGTGCAATTTCTGGGACATGTAATGCTGTTGCTTTGACTGTGTTTGGACTATCAAAGTGGAATAACTTTCTAATTGTATGGCCGACCTGGGTTCTGGGTGATCTGTCTTCTATTCTTTGCTATACACCGTGTATTCTTCACTTATGTAGTCTCATCCATCAGACTGCCGTATGGCTTGGTTATTGTAAAACCAAAGAAGGAACGGCCAATGGTCACCTTGATGGTGTGGCACATGAGAGAGAGCATTCCAATCATGATATATATGTTGAACCATTAGCCCAGGGAAAACTTCATGATGGAACCACTGCTGATGGCATCTCTTGCAATAAATTTACATCTCCTGGCAAAGGATGTGACGATCCAAGGAACTTAATGAAACTAGAGACAGAATGTGAATTTGATGAAGAGAATCCTCCAATTAAAGATTCTTGTTTCTCTGAACTTGAAAGTTCAGCTGCAAATATTCCACATAATCTAGAAGCAAATCATTGTGCAAGTAGATGGTGCTGGAGGTTTAATGAGCATAAGCATTCCACTGATTTTGGAGGAAATGCTTCCACAGGAGATGTTCAGTTTAGTTCTTTTGATCGTGATAAGAAAGTGGTAAATATGAGAATGAATGATATATGTCAGAGGAAAGAGTGTTGCTTAACAAAAAGTCAAGCATTCAACGATCTTTTAGACACCAGTGGTTTTTCAGTCAGAACATTTTTGATGAGGTCTATGGAGGGCATGGCACTTTTTGTTCTTCTTATAGTTCTATCAATGGTTATATTTTTTAGTATGGGTGTTGATGATAGTGAATTTGTTCAACGCCTTTCTTATTTGGTATTTCCTGTTGTCATATGGGCATCATTCCGCTTCAATCGTGTGGGCTTGCCTCTAGCTGTGGTGGTTGTTACTGTAATTGCAAGTGCAGGAACTGCAAAACATCATGGTCCCTTATATCGACCCAATTACGACCACGCATTATTGCAGGTACCAAGCTGGCAAGTACATTTTGTAATTTATAAGTGGTCTATGTCCTGTATTCACCCAAGGAGCCTTAAATGTGGTTTCAACTTTTCAAAAATAATCAATAAAGAAAATGTCCATAAGTCATTAATTTAATTTCAACAGCAAACAGTGAAATTCAAGTGTTATGATGTAAACAGAAACTATTTGTTTATTTTTTAGTGAGATTTCAGCATGCAAACTTAAGGAGACCACTGGTCTTCGTGCTTGAGCTCTCTGATTGTGTTCTTGAATGCTATATGCAAGGTGAACTGGATCTATCAAAACTTTTTGGTTTGGCTCCAGATCAATGCATAATGAGTTGCTCATCAACAACTTTCTTTCTTACATTAGCATCCAACTTTATTCTATTTAGAAGTGTGGTTGTGTCATAGCCCCCCTATTTTCATCAGACTTGATGTTATTATCCTTCTTCCCATTTAATTTTGTTTTACTGTGTTAAGCATCTCCCAATAATGGAAACCAGACTTGTTCCTGGAGTCTGAATTACTGAGCTTGTTGGCCCAACCTCATAAATACTTCTTTTCAATCTGAAACCTTTTCTTTATCTCTACCAAGAAAGAAGTTAATTTTGGTGCCTATTGGAATTTTCTGTAGACAAGTGTTCATGGTACTGACAAAAACTTTGATTGAATTTTGAACAAAGATGCACCTGACTCATTTAAAAAAAAAAATGTAAATTCTTAATATTTTGTTTGAAGTTGCATTTAATTTATTGCATTGACATGTTGTATTACACATGTTCTAGGTTGTTTTTTGAAAAATTCATTCTAAGCATGGCTTGAATCAATGATAACTAATGGTAGTTAGATAGTGCTTAGAGTTTGTCACTGTAAAAAAGGACATTGTTGTATGTTTGACTTTGTCTGATATCTGTCTTCTATCACTTACCTTTGGACTTATATTGTATGTGATGTGAAAGACACATTAAACAGTTGAATTTGAAGGGTAGATTACAAGCTCATCATGTTCAGACATGAATTTGACAATTTTTCTCCAGGTGCAAATGTTTATTTGTGTGGTGGCCATGGTAGCAATAACACTAGCAGCTATTGTTCATGACCGCAAGGAAATGGAGCAAGAATTAAGCAGCATGAACAGCACCCTTGAACTTCAGGTATGCTTCTATACTTCTAGTTTCAGTAGTGTTTGAGAGTGGTTTTGTTACTCAAAAGTTATTCTGTACCATCAGTCAATATTGTTTCCATTATGGATCATTTTGTTCGTGCCATAGATAAAGATTATTGTGTCTTTGTTTGTGCAATTCACAAGGACTGATGTAGCTTGATCCCTTTCAAAACAGAAAATATGTCAATAGTTACTCCAAATGATCATTTGACTGCAAGCTAGAATTGTTTTCTAAACCGCCTTCACAAATTTGAAATTTCATAGAGAGGTCTGATTCGCTTGCTTGTCTTATACACTGGAAGATATCAAACACTCTATTTTTTATTGAATTTTCCAATGGTTTACTTAGTGCATTCAGAGAGAAAATGGAGGAGGGAATTCAAGGAAAAAATAGCCAACATGGTGAAAACATCCCAATGGCAGTAAGACTGTAATGAAAACAACTTGCACAATAGCATAATATAATAGGAAATATGCTGCAAATACTTGATAATATGCCTTCAAAATCTGACAAGATGTCAGAAATTGTCTCCCACTAAGGCTGCAATCTCCCTTATACTTGTACGGCCACTTTTATGCAACAAATTCCTCCTCTAAAGCTGCAATCTCCCATACTAGCTGCAATCTAATATTTTAAATCCCTACGGCAAGTAAACTCTGCAATATAATGACTTCCCCTTTATGTGGCTGGCACGGAAATAGGTACAGCTGCATAAATAGAGTATTCAAAACAATAAAATAACAATTTTCAGATTGTTTCTTTCAGTTGGATCTGCAACATTAAATCTTCAATTCTATGATATGATACCTTGATGAAATCACCGATACTGAATTGAAGGTTTTTCATCCTCCTGTTCACTAGAAACCATGAGATTGAAACCCGCTGCATCTGTACCCATGTATCCTCTTTCAAAGAAAAGAGTTGCAACCCTTGTTATTGATGCCCACACTTGAACAATTTGTTTAATACCTGTGGAGAAGATGAATGTAATGTCCCCTTTTTAGCCTGATATTGTTTGTGGATGGTTTAGCCTATTCTTGACCCTCGTAGGCTAATAAGCATGGTTAGGGGGTCCCTTGCGGCAATTTCCTAGTCAGTGGTTGGCTTCTTCTCCTGGATTCAGTAGTTTAAGGGGGTTTCCTATGTTATGCTGAATGTTGGTTAACATAATGTGTTGGAAAACATATTGTGTTATCCGGATGTTGGGAAACCAAATGATTTGCTATCATGTTTGCACTTAATGAATTGTATTTTAATATTTTAATAAAGTGCAAATAAAAATTAAAAGAATAATGTGGAAGCTTCTAGATGGGCCGCCCTAGACTTGGTGAGAAAGGTATAAATAGAGGGGGGTCAGCCTTTGTTTCATCATCCAGGATATTTGATACTTGACTTTGTTATGCTTTGTTGTGGAGAAGCCTAGGGTTTCTGCAGAATATTCCATTGGTCATTGGGAACGATTACTCCCATTGATTAGCATAATTTAGGTGGTGAAATATTCCTCTGAAGGGTTGCAGCTGAGAGGAAGGTACTTCAGTCTTTCTATTGTGCTTCAGAGACAAAAATTTAGTGGCCTTGGACAAAATTTTGTGGTCTCATCATAAGAGATTTGGAGATATTTTTGGTGGAGATTTTGGTGACATTCCTAGCTTGATTATTGCAGCGATTTTACTCATTCAAGGGCATTGTGGAGATTACAACAGTCTGATGTAATTTTCAGACTTCATATCAGCTGGTCTAGGAACCACGATTTTACTCATGGAGGCTACAAAGGGTAGCGATTTCACCTCCTAACCTGAGCGCTCCATTCCTGGGAGTTAGACGATTATTCTAAGGGCAATTTGGAGGCATTTGGGAGCATGGGCGAATTATTTCAAAGGCTGCAAATCTGAACAGGGGCGGCTAGGGTTTAGAGGGCGATTTCATGTTGGAAATTCAGAAAAGAAATCAGAATTATTCTCTCTCAATCTACAACGAATTCTCCAGGTTTTCCTATGTCTTTGCATTCATATTTGAGCATATAGAGTGGTATTAGTTGCTGCAAATTTACTTCAGACTTTGAGGTGCATTTCTATTGTATTGCCAAGAGTCTTGGCCTTTCTATATCAGCATTTTATTAGACAATATATCTCAATAATGGAGTTATAAGTTGCAGGTCATGCGTTTGTTGTAATGAGCATGTTTATATCTTTCATGATCAGCATAATTGTATGCATGCCAAGTGTTTGACAAAATGTCAATTGGCTGTAGATGCACATTTCTCATGTAGTATTCATATATTTGCATTTGAAAATCCAAAAAGAAAATTGCATTGCATTTAGTTCTTCGCTTAAACATCATAGAAGTCCTTTGAAAGCATTTAAATCATATTTGACATCATTTCAAGCAAGCAACAACAAACTGAAAACCAGAACAGCAAGTTTAGAGGTTGTTTGGGAAGTGTTTGACAATATTCCTTGAGGCCTTAATCAGCAAATTAGGGTCAGATATTACAAGGAATATTACAGTGGTTTCAGAAGTGTGAACAATGCCATTTTTGTCTATCCCTCTCCTTTAGGTGAAAAACCCTAAAAGTGTGAGAGGTCTCTTAGCCACCAAAATCCTTGTTCATATTTTGGCGAGCTTGAAGATATTCCTTGAAGGTAAAATCCGGATCAGAACTAGCGAGGTTCATTACAATGAATGTTTCCCAGCACTAGTCATTTCTTTTAACATTCCTCAATCTCTGATCATTGAGGACATCCCAATGAGGCCTTTCCTTGGAAGTATCTTTGAAGTAGCATTCTCCTGGGTTACCTTCCTTTGATTGTTGGTCATACACAGCTTTATGAGGTCTGACTATGTTACTGGATAGAAAAATCCTCATAGCTTGCATCATACACAAAAGTTTTATGAACAAAACTATCTCCTTCCAGCATTGGTATATCCATGGACTCTTTATTGATTATTCCCTCTATCAGCACAAGCATGATAAGTAGATGGTTGCCTACAAAAAGAATGACGCTGCTGTTCAAAATCAACAATAGGAGCAAAATGAAGTTGTGCCTTTGTTGTACCAAGTATTTCGGATTCCACAACATCTCTTGGTGTCCTTATGCATGTTATTTCAGCCTCGTGAATTTGGCTGATTGTGATCATATTAGTATAAAGCATAGCTGCCATTTGATTTTTATTAGCCCAAACAGCCCTGCAAGTGAATTTCAGATCAGCTATTGGTTGAATTTTCTATGCAAGAACCAATATGATGCTTTCTACCAATGCTTGTTTTCCTCCCCACTTATCCAAAATGTAAAACATAGGAGCATTATAGTTCTGCACTATGGATGGTACTGGCTGATTTGGAAAAGTGTTGAAGATAAATTCCTCCTCCTCATTTCTAATGATAACAAAAGATCTTCACTCTATGATAGATTCCCTTCATACATAGGTGGTAAGAGTGTGTTCATCTTATTATAATCCCATAAACTAATTGCCATGTGTTGTATGAACTTACGTGCACCCATGTGAGTTTTGTGGGATGATTTTACATTTAGAGCAAAGGTTCCATCCAATGACTACCATAATAAGATGGGAATTTCATGAATGGGCAAACAAAGTGTATAGTGATTAAGTGCCTAGATTGGAAAAACATACTTGTTGCTCTCCAAGATGGTGGGGCATTTGTGAACATTTTGCCTAAGGTAGCACAAGTGGCCCAAGGGTATTTTGAGGCAGTAGAACAGGGTTTGGGCAATATGGTATCGCAAAGAAACAACATGAACCTTTTTATGGCATTTAAGGACTATTTTGATAGACAGATTGAGTCAAGCATAGTAATAACGATTCTTTAGGGACATCATTGTAGTATAGAATTAGGCATAATTGAGTTAGTTGGAGAAGCATCACTTGGTGCAAAGTTTCCAATTCCTGATAATATTATAGAAGTGCAGCAAAAGCCAACTACATCACAAGGAGAATTGAGGATTGAGAATTACAAATATCCAAGGTTGACTTGGGACTCTAGTAACTCCCAAAGTATCCTAGTTTGCGATTGCTTGAAGACAAGTAATCTTGCGAAGGGCGGATTATAATGCCCCTTTTAGTTTGCAAAAGAAGAGAAAGGAAGTCATTTCATTTAATTTTAAAATGAATTCAATCGTTATATTTCTAGTGAGAAGTTGCCGCAGAAGGAAGGAAGATCAGCTAGTTGCCAACATTTAGCGAGCCATCCATTTGGTGAAGCTGCCCACTTCATGTGAAGCCCCCAAACAAAGGCAATGGTAATTTCATAATATAATCCGTAGCGATACACATATGCAATCTGCAGTCAAGGAAAAGTAGTTGCTCAACAAGATAAAGGAAATCGTGGGTCGCCAAAGGATAAAGGAAGTTGTGGGTTACCAAAGGGAGGATTAAATAATATTATAAATTGGAATTTTATGAATGTTTAGTTGTTGCATGGACCAGTGATGAATACCTTTAATGCTAGCAAATTAAATAGAAGGGGCAAAAGTTTCTAAGGACCCACAAATGGGCTAACATGGTCTGATTATTGGAAATAGTGGAGTCATGAAGAACATGCTAATTTTCAATTAAACTAATAATAAACTAAAATTATAATTAAAATTTAGTTTTAATAAATATCAAAGGGCATGTGAAGTGTTATGTCTATTTGAGGAAAAAGGCATTTAAGAGAGCCCAAGCAAAGGAGTAGGGGCATCATTGAGAAGACATTTATTATTTGATTTCTACTCCTTGTGGAGCATGGAACTATGGTTCAAATAACTTGAGGACAAAAACCCACAATTCCTTAGAGTGATTTCACATGGAAATTACCATTGTGCAAATTTATTTAATTATCAGAAATATCAATTTGAAAAAGTATAGTTTTCTACAAATATATTATTTTATAGAAATTAAAAATTGAATTTGATTAGATATTATGAAATATTCTCTCTAGGATATTAAATATTTTTTACGAGATATTACAATAACACAATACTCAACATGATGATAATAACTAGCTACTACCTTCTATATATACCTAATTATGCCTTGGTTGCCACCCAAGCCAACTTAGATATTTAACAATAACCCCTAGGATGACCTAACTATCTATATATGTGATGAGCCCTGCTGGCTCCCAACTCAAACCCCTGTAATTTTGTTTATCTTTGTGTCTTTGTAAGTTTTTTAGAGAAGATTTCTAGACAGAAGAGAAGGGGCGATAGCATATAAATGCACACAGAATTGAAATACTGTAACCTTTTGAGCAATAGATGTAATAGTTATTAATTTGCAGTACATACAATGAGATTGCAAGCAAATTACATATCCGAAAGACTCCAGATTAATTAAATAAGAAATTTCAGAGCTTGGCAAGCAAGAATGTTGAAACTGGAGGAAAATCACTGTCGGGGCTCACAATCTGCTTTCTCCCACACAGAAGTTGGAGAAATGCTGCTGCAAATGAAGGACGCTAGCAATGGAACATAGGAACCACCTCATGAAGAGGCGCTTTTGCCTCTGAGTTCATATGCCTCAAATAGAAGTGCACGCCTCCCAAGGAGAAAAAACCACCCTCTGATGCTATGGTATGGCCCTGTCAAAAGCTAGGAGTCTAATGAAGAATGGTGCCCAAAGTAGAAATCCCTTCCCTTATTGCAAACACTAAAATGCTAAATAAATAACTCAGATGAAGCACAATAGAACTTCTGTAAGAAGCCCTCATAGATGCACTAATTCGATTGGTCTCTCACAGTCTCAAAAATGCTCAACACTGAAGAAGATCTCGCTCTCCAATGGAAGAATTGCTCAAACCCTTGTCTTAGGAAAAGCACAGGAAAAATCCAAATGGCAAAGTCAAATAATCATGAATGAGTTCTATTTGCCAAAAATGCTTTATATTCCCCAAAAGGCACGAGTTTCAAGAAAGTATGACTTGGCTCTCAAATAAAATACATTAAAATGTATTTAATAACTTTTCAATAGTTAGGCAATTAAATAATTGCCTTTTCCAAGTTGAGCGCTTTTTATACTTAAGTGATTTAATTTTAAATCACTTTATGATATATTTAAGTGATATAATATTTATAAAGTCAAATTGACTTTATAATAAAGCGTTGAGTTAAATAATTAACTTAAATCACTTAAATATCCATAACTCTCTCCAAACTCCATATATCTTCGTGCCGTCAGAAGCTGGCGAACGCTGAACCATAAATGCCTGTACTGAAACCAATATTGGAGTGAAGAAATGGGAAATGACAATACCCATTGAAATGGCCACTGACCCTCTAACCAAATTTTGTCAACCTACAAGGGTCCAAGAGATAGGCTAACTCCACTACTCTTGAGAACTGACTAGAGCGGGGACATCACAATATATGATTGTAATAATGATTATATAACTTATTTAAGAGATAAGGTAGCCACAAGTCGAATCCACATAACCCAATACACACTATAGGATTAGGGGTGTATCATGCCCCTCTTTTTTACAAAACTTTTGTTCTCAATGCTAATCAATTGCGCTGATGCTTCTGCATAAAAGCTTCATCTTCCTAGTTGGTAACTTTGATTTATAAATACTTCCATTTAATTAGTTACTTTGTGATTGTCCCAATCCTTAGCTTCATCATGAATATTTGAAAAATTAATTCAAGGTCCAAGATGGGTCTTCCATTTGCATCTAGCTTAGGTAGCATTGTTTATGTAGAATTTTCCATTGATCCACTTGCCTCTTCATTTTTTTCTTGTACCTTTGCCTTGTTCTCCTTGAGACTAGAGGGTAACTGTTGTTGGTGTTGACATTTTTTTCCATTTCTCTAACCTTTTTGTGTACCTTTAGTGAAGAGCTGGAGGGTGGTAGATGGTACCTTAGCATTGGTTGAATGGCCTAACCATAATCTATTTTAGGAGGCAATCCTTATTGAATTCCTCCAAGTAGTGACAATGCATGGCAATATGTTATTGGTTTGACTACTTTTTCTTCTTCTTCTTCTTCTTCTCTTTCTTCTCCTTCTCCTTCTCTTTTTGCTTCTTGTTCTTGTTCATCTTGCAATTTTCTTTATTGGTAATAGGTTCTAAGATCCTATATGAGTGTTAGCATTTGGATCTAGATTAGCTAACCTAGATGATCCACCTTAGTTGCTTGAAACATCTTCTTTTGAGCATAATTGATTATTGATATATGCTAATGCATTATGAATGCTTGATATATCTTCTAGTATGGCATCTATTTTGTCATGCATGTGTTCAATATCTACCTTCATCTTGTTGGTTACTTCTGCCTTGGGTGTGGTATCCATCTCTTCCACTAATGGATTGTCTTTATAACGAGTCCTTATGAGAGTGAATGCATTTTTTCTCATCTTGTGGAAGACCTTGTCATGGTGCAACAAAATAGTTTCGCAATAAATTACACAAAACAAATCAAATTAATCAGAATTTTTTCTATAACTTACAATGTAATGTCCCCTAATTGGGGTATGCCTGATTTTGCCCAAAAGTATCAATTCCAACAATATAATTTGTTTCACAAATAGTATTCTAAAATTAAATCATGTAAAAGTTATTGAACTTAAGAGTAAATGAATATTTAAGATAAATAGCATCACCTAATTGGATCTAATCTATAGTTTCATTTCCTATAACCAACCATACTAAGGATTGAAGAGGAAAGCACGATAGGGCACCTGGAGACTGTTCATCACAATTAAGCCCAAGAGCGTGGTATAACACCCCTTGGCCCACAAGTGGCAAGAACTCCCTTTACCATCCAACATGGGGTTAAAGGGAAACAAATAGATTGCTGCCTCTCCCAATCGTGTTTCCTTGATAATCCAGGCCTGATTAGGGAAACAAGTAGATTAAATTAATAATTATAAGAGCCTTAAATGGATTAGCAGTTCCCATTAGTAACTAGGTTAAAGATAGATAAGAGATTATATATATAAAAACATTATACTCCATCATAATGCATACAATCACTTATTAAATTCATTTGATCTCCTTCGATCTGCTTAATTCATCCTTCTTGATGCCTTCACCAAATGATGCCTCCTTCTTATAGACCTTTCATGGTGGGGTGAATAGTCACACCCTTAATTACCATTGCATCCCTTACAAAGGATGAACCCCTTCCTTAATCGCTGCCCCTGGAGTTTGACTTTTTAATTGCTGTTTTAATTAGTTAAGGCCTTCATTATGTAGCGCTGCATTATTATTTGGGAATCACTGCCTTTTAAAGTCACCGCCCCTATTAATACTTTTGTTTAATATTATTTGGTTTTTGATTTAGGCAACAGTCTACAAGTGCTGCGATCATTCTTTTGTCTTACGTGGGGGCATGACAGCAGTGGTATTTTTTTTGTCTTTTAGTGCTTGCTGACATGGTTTGTCTTATTCAGCAGCTCTTTTAGAAAATTAACCCTCCTTTGTCTTGTAGCGGTTGCTCATAATTGGGTCCTAAATAATTGGGTGTGCATGACATACTAAGGCCTAGATCTTACTTCATAAAAAAACTCCAAGAAATTCATTGATTTACAACCTTGGGAGTAAATTTGGTGGAAACCCTTATTTATCAACAACTCCTTGAATTTTGCTCCAAATGACCTCAAATCTGGACTGTAGTAGGATAAATATGTTCTTGATAAACTCTTTAAGAAAAAAATTCATTGATTTTGAGCTTTGGAAGTGAATTAGCTGGAAACCTTAATGTAACACTAATTCTGCAATAGCTCTTAGAATTTTACTCCAATTTTCTTCAAGTTTATTGTAATGTCCCCTACTTGGAGTATGCTTGAATTGGCCTTAAGGGACAATTACACAACATAAGATTGTTTAACAAATAATATTTCATGGCAATTTATATAATAGATATTAAAATTTAAGAATAAATGAACTACTAACATTTATTAATAATGAATGACAACTTAAACTTGAATCTAATCTATAGACTCCTTTCCAATAACCTATCATGGTAGGGATGGGTGAGAACGCATGATAGGGCGCTAGAAGAGGAACATCCAACCAAGACAATTCGTTAGGGATATCCAACCAAGACAATCCCTTTGGGAACATCCAACCAAGACATCTCCCATATAGCCCTTTAATATGTCTCCTTGCCATCCTTACACATGGCTGCTTAAGGGAAACAATGTAAGTTATAATGATATAAATAAATTCACTATTTTCCCTTATTTACCCATTTAGACATAACATCTCCCCCTTATTGCCAATTAGTCATTATGAAGGTAACTACATATATGTATATACCTATCAAATATATATAAGTTAAATGCCTATATATTCTAATGCATATCAGATTGTATCAACTGCCACTGCTGTTCTGAATGCAGATCTTATTTCTGATTGTTTCCATGATCAGACTTTATCAATTTCGTTCCATGATATCTGCTCAAATTCCCATTCATTTCTGCCCATATTCATTCATTTTCTTTTTACTTTTATATCCTCCTTATGCCTTTTCATCAAGAGAGGCAGCCTTTAGAATAGAGAACCTTTTATAAGGTCATAACCATTTGTTAAGAGCCTTTTATGCTGATCGCTGCCTTTAACTTAACCTCCATCGCTGCCTTTTAATCAATTAATGTTGCCTTTATGAATTGCTGGCTATATTGGATAATCGCTGCCTTCTTGAATTAAACTTAAACCTTTTTAAAACTTTAATTGGTGCCCCTTGGAGTATATTCATCACTGCTTTTTGAATAATAATAATTAGTGCATGCTTAGTAAATGAATCACTGCTTCAATATATATATTATTTTATGTTTACATATTTTATATCAATATATTATATGTTTTCTTATTTTGCTACTATATATAAATTGAATTTATTGTTAATATATTTATTTTATTAAGGGGTAAACGCTTTTGACCCGGAGCTATGAACTGGTGAGGTCACCAATGGGGGACCTCATCTCCAATTTAAACATTCAACAATTACACCCCAGTGGGGTTTGAACCTTGATGGCAAGAACAACACCACAACACCACAACAACTTAACCATCATACCATCCACTATTGGCATATATTTATATTTATATTAGTTTTATATATATATTTATAATAATTATAGTATTATTATAATAATATTAAATCGTTAATATTTATATTATATTTTTGATATTTATATTGTTATTTTATTTTATTTATTTATTTGCATTTCAATGCTTGATTTTTTTACACTTTAGTGTTGCAATTTCGGAGGTGTGAGAGTCCGCCCTTCCCAAGATTGGTTTTTCTCAAGCAATCACAATCTAGGATGCTCCTGAAGTTACCAATATCCCAAATCAACCTTGTAGATTTGTATTGCTCCTTCTTGTGATGTAGTTAGCTTTTGTTGTGATACTTTGATGTATTTAGGAGTTGAAAATTTTGTAGCTAGTCATGATGATGGCTCAACCCAAATTCTAATGCAACTGTCTACAGAAAGAAGGTGCGACTAATCTGGTTGAATCATAGTCAAGGCGATTGAAACAAACCATAATTTCATTCCCATTGTTAATAGCAGAAAATTCAAAGTTCATCAACTCCAACGTTAAGAAAGCAGAGTTTATGTGCTTATGCAACAAAATGATATCCAAATCTCCGAACAAGAAAGCAAAGCATTAAACATTTACACACTTGAGCAAACAAAACTGAGTGCAAAGGAGATAATTGACTCAAATCTATCGACAGCTGAAACCCTTAGTCGATACATGGTTCTGGCCACAAGGGATTTGCTATCATCTCCATTCGCATCATGCCTTATTCTCACGATAGAACACAAAGTCTTCATTCACCATTTCTTGCAAATAACAAAATTTCACTGTTCACTAATTTCAACAATAAGGCAACAGAGTTTATCGGAGTCAAATGATCCAAAATAGAGCACTAGGAGACCGATTTCCAAACAATTCTATAGTTAGCAAGGATATTTGATTCCCAAACGACTATTGTTGCCCCTTGTTCCTGGCACGCTATTCTTAGCTCTTCCATGCAACCGGTCCTTCCAAGAATGTCCTGTGCCTTCTTCCACTTTGGTAGAATCGACATACCCAAACTATGTCATTGTCTTTTCTTGCCTTTCAAAGCCATTTCCTTCTTTCTGGTCTTCTGTGGACAGTGCGCCCTCATCCAATCTTCACACACGGTTTCATGCCAAGAAACAACACAGACGAACAGAGGCAAAAACCCTCTTCTCCAAAAATAGTTACACTGCTTATTGTTTTCCTCCATGTAACTGCCTTCACTATCCTATTTTTGTTCTCAACGAGAAAATAAGAGTAAACTTCTTGATGCCACATATAGATCGCCACATGTCACAAGGAGAAACAGAGAAACAGGAAACGACACTCAACAAGCCAAAACCAACAAAACCCAAATTGAAATTGCAAACCAAAATTGAAAGTATCGATGCCCTTGCATCAGGCTCCTTGGGGGAGTTGTTTGTGAGCGTAGCTCACAAAGGGAGTTGGGTAGTAGAACTACCCTACCAAGCGCTATGCACTTGCAGCCTATCCCTTAAGGCTGATAACCACCAATCTGTACCATTACTTCTTCCTTTTCTGCCAGCATTTGGCCGGACCTCCTTACATTGTACTTCTCCATACTCTCTTCATGTTCATTCCACTAGTTGGCTGCATATGATCCCAAACCATCGGATTAATGCCTTTTCCACAACCCATCTCATCGTCTCCTATATACTTCGCCCACTCTCCAGTTAGCCTCTCATCGCTGCACCTTTCCCATTAATTTTGTTTTCTGCCAGCATTTGGCCGGACCTCCATACATTGTACTTCTCCATACTCTCTTCATGTTCATTCCACTAGTTGGCTGCATATGATCCCAAACCATCGGATTAATGCCTTTTCGACAATCCATCTCATCATCTCCCATATACTTCGCCCACTCTCCAGTTAGCCTCTCATCGTTGCACCTTTCCCATTAATTTTGCATTTCCCTCCAACAATAATCAACTCCACTCTATTGTTTGGCTTCCGCATACCTTTCCATATCATTCATTGTATCATCTTCAACTATATTGAAGGCATTTAAAAGATGAGATGTTACATCACCATTGGTGTATGCACTATTCATCACACCTCTTGGCAGTACAAGCCATTATTACTCAACTGCCTCAATTCGAAAAGCCAGGTCATCTTCCACATGCTCTTTTGCTATCTCCACACTCTATCCATACAAATTCGTGCTCATGTATTCATCTTGACACTGTTGTTCCAAACTCTCATGTACCTCAGCATCTTCCATAATACCAATAGCTGCCCCAACTTCACAGTCAACTGTGCCAACACATGTTGGCTGTCCTACCTGCAAATCTGCACTGTTTCCACCTGTGCAACATTGAGGAAAATGAAGGTTCACCTCCTTGGTTACTGCTGCAACTTCCCGTGACGCCCTCTCACCTATAAACTCTTTTCGTCTTACTAACATCACCTTACTATTGCTGCTATGGCTGTCCTCTATTGGTTCTTGTAAAGGCAACAAGGTATGCTTGAGTCCATCCTTCTCAAAAGTGTAGGTATTGCTTCTTCCATCATGTATGGCATTTCAGTCAAACTGCCAAAGTCTACCGAATAGCACGTGACACACATCCATAGGCATGATATCACACACAACACTATCCTTATAACTTCCTATTTGAAATTCAACCAAAGCTTGTTCATCTTGTTCAAATAATAGATGTTATGTATTAAACAGAGGAACGAAAATTCCTTATATAGATTTACAAAGATGTTTCTAAAAGAAACAAATGTTAACAAAAGACGAAATTAGAAACTATCTTAAACTAACTAAATACGAGTAGATGACCATTAACTAAACACATAGAAAGATATTATACTAATACCCTCCCTTAATGGTCATCGTTCTAACTACCCAGAGAAATAACAGAGAAGGCTGCCCTCTTCTTCTCAGAAGGCTTCTGCAACAAAAGACAAGAGTCTTCCATTGACTCTGCCACTTGAGATGAGTCTGCCACCAACCCTCCTAGAAACTGCAAAACTTTTGGAAAAGACCAAAAATCATCACAAAATGTCCAACCTGATGTTGGGTAAAAAAGTTGCCCCTCCCTGTAGCCAGAGACAGCGAAAAACAACTACCACGATTTTGAGGAAAAATCGGGAAACCCTCCAAACTTTTGCAGATGAGCACGATGCTCCAGAACAAAATGCAAGAAATCAGTTGTGTAGATGTTCGCCCCAACAACTCTAGGTGTGACCGAAACAGATTGCGACAAACCACGATTTTTGAGGAAAAAAATCTCAAACCCTGAAACTGAAGTTTACAAAGCATCGTTTGTTTTAAAAAAAAATGGTAAAAACCCACAAAGGAATCCCACACAACTTTGCGAATTACAGAAGCCCAGAAATGATTTTTGAAGATAAAATCGAAAAAACCAAACAGGTAGTTGGCACAAAATCCAAAACATGGATCAGCATACATAACATTGTTTTTAAAGAAAAAACGGTAAAACCTTTTCAGAAACCAGAGAGCCCTCCCGAATTGCGAAAACCCTGACTAGGGCATATAGGAGCAAACCCTTAATTTTTTTTAGGGAAAAATTATAAACCCTCCCATGATTATTACAGGCAAAAAATCAGAAAACCAAACAAAATTTTTTAAAGGTCAAAATTATGAAAACCCATCAAAAATTTTTTTAAGGAGGAAAAATTATTAAAAAACCCACAAGACGGATTATTTTTAAGGGACAAATAATTATTAAAAACCTAGAACATTGATTTACAACAAAAATTGCGATCATAACAAAAGCATCTGCCATAACTAAGAGCCAAAAAATCCAAAAGAAATCTCACATGAAAGATTCTCACGAATTACAGACGAACATGCCCACAAAATTCTGGAACTAAGAACACAAACTTCTGAAAAACAAAAAACCACTAACCCTAATTCGCAATTTTTAAAAACCCTACTTTAGCAGGCCTTCCCAAAATCCTGAGCCCTCCCGTGAGGGAGACAAGCTCAGACCAACTTTGATACCATGTTCAAATAATCGATGTTATGTATTAAACAGAGGAACAAAAATTCCTTATATAGATTTACAAAGACGTTTCTAAAAGAAACAAATGTTAACAAAAGACGAAATTAGAAACTATCATAAACTAACTAAATACAAGTAGATGACCATTAACTAAACAAATAGAAAGATATTATACTAATACATCTACCAACAATTGATGACGTTTTTGCAACCAAGAAACCTTATATGGTGTAGGATGTGTAGTTCTCTTAAGCCTTTAACTTTTCCACGATTTCCACAACAACAATATTATCAGTACTACCACTGTCTATAATAAGTTTTCAGCACTTACCTTTAACTTTGCACTTCGTCTTGAATAGAGCTTTCCTTTGTACAGGTTCATGATTCTCCTTAGACGGTTTCAACAACACTCTTTTGAACAACAAAGATTCTCCTGACTCAGGTTCTTCCTTTCTTGGAGAAAATGATCCTGCACTCTCCTGATCTGCTTGCACCACTTGCTTCCTCCTTTCAGGCCTTGTGTAACCTCCTTGGGAAGATTCTAGACACTCCCAACTCTTGTGACCCGTATACTAATTACACTTAAAACATTTACCTGCAAAACCTTTGCCTCTTCCTTGATAACCATCGCTTCTAACAGATCTGTCTCCTCTATCCTGATAACCTCCTTTTTGTGACTTAACTTGCCCTCTGTAGCTACTTGCCTCTCCATCTTGATGATGTTGCTATCCTTTTCTGCATAGCCTCGTCCTCTACCTCGGCCTTGCTAATTCTGCTTCCTCATCAGCTTCTCCTTCGCCTTAATGGCAAACTGATAGGCTTCCTCCAAAGTTCTCGGTGACACCAAAGTCAGCTCATCCTGCAAATTGTATCTTAGCCCATTCAGATACCTTGCCACCTTTCCCAAATCCTCTTCACTATTGCTTGACCGAATTACCAACTTATAAAACTCTTCTTTGTATTCTTTTACTGACATATCCTTTTGCTTTAGCTTCTGCAATCTTCTAAAAAGATCAGTTTGATAATCTGCCGTAAGGAACTTTGTCTTTAGTTTGGCAACCATCCTGTCCCACGAGGTTATCTTTTCTTTGTTTCGCTTTCGTCTCTCAGATTGGACGTAGTCCCACCACATAGCAGTGTGGCCTTTTAACCTTGTACAAGCAAACTTCACTCTCCTTTCTTTTGCAACTCCATATTCAAAGTATTTGTCCAGATCATTGATCCAGTCAATGAGTTCTTCTTTGTTTAGACTTCTCGAATACGTTGGAACTTCAATTCTTGGTTTGGCTCCCACATTCATCACCACTTTAACCAATCTTTCTTCCATTCCTTCTAGCTCTTCTTCATCATCCGCTTGTGGTCGCTCTTCCTCTTCAACTTCATTGGCATCATCCACTAGTGTTCCTCTTTGTCGTGCCCTCTCCATGGCATCCATTCGTGCAGTCAAGTTCTGCAACAATTCAAGGACTCCATCATCATGTCCTCTTCTACCTCTGCCTCAAGCACCTCTACCTCTCATCGCTCTTGGTGGCATTCCGCCCACTCCACAAACCCAAATCTTGAGGCTCTGATACCAAAATGATGGCTCAACCCAAATACTAATATAGCTGTCTACAAAAAGAAGGTGCGACTAATTTGTCTGAATCATAGTCAAGGTGATTGAAACAAACCATAATTTCATTCCCCATTGTTAATAGCATAAAATTCAAAGTTCATCAATTCCAATGTTAAGGAAGCAAAGTTTGTGTGCTTATGCAACAAAACAGTATCCAAATCTCTGAACAAGAAAGCAAAGCATTAAACATTTACACACTTGAGCAAACAAAAATGAGTACAAAGGAGATAATTGACTCGAATCTATTGACAACTGAAACCCTCAATCGATACATGGTTCTGGCCACAAGGGATTTGCTATCATCTCCATTTGCATCATGCCTTATTCTCACGATAGAACACAAAGTCTTCATTCACCATTTCTTGCAAATAACATTTCACCGTTCACTAATTTCAACGATAAGGAAACAGAGTTTATCGGAATCAAATGATCCAAAATAGAGCACTAGTAGACCGATTTCCAAACAACTGTACAATTAGCAAGGATATCTGATTCCCAAACGAATAATGCTGCCCTTTGTTCCTGGGACGCTGTTCTTAGTTCTTCCATGCAACCGGTCCTTCCAAGATGTCCAGCGCCTTTTTCCACTATGGCAGAATCGACATACCTAAACTATGTCATTGTCTTTTCTTGCCTTTCAAAGCCGTTTCCTTCTTTCTGGTCTTCTGTGGACAGTGCACCCTCATCTAATCTTCACACTCGGTTTCATGCCAAGAAACAAGACAAATGAACACAGGCAAAAACCCTCTTCTCCAAAAACAGTTATTCGCTGCCTATTGTTTTCCTCCATGTAATTGCCTTCACTATCCTGTTTTTGTTCTCAACGAGAAAAGAAGAGTAAACATCTTGATGCCACATATAGATCACCACATGTCACAAGGAGAAACAAAGAAATAGGAAACGACACTCAACAAGGCAAAATCAACAAAACCAAAATTGAAATTGCAAACCAAAATTGAAAGTATCGATGCCCCTGCACCACATGATTGTCTTGGTCATGTCCGACTTAATATTGCAATGATGTCCTTGGAGAGTGATTGTTAGTATACTACTAATAAGGTTAATGCCATCCTCTAAAGTATGAGGACAATTTATTATCTTATGGATTGCTATTTCCCAATAACTCTCACCAACAAAACCAAGAGTTGGAAATTGGCAAGACCTGTTATTTAAGACAAGTTTTCTCTCATTTCATTACCTCAAGGATCTTAGGCAATGATACAAATTCTTCATTACCCTTTGTTGAAATCTACAAAGATAGAAAAAACATTGCATCCTTCATCATAATGGATTAGGCGAGTATGAATAGCGAGATCCTTTACTATGGGATGTACCCTCTTTTCCTACACCATCAGTTGGGAGTGAGTACAATTTCCCTTAAATAAAGTATATTTTATTTCACCTAATCATTTAAACAAGTTTTGAGGCAATATTGATTCTAAGGTAATCTAAAATAGCTGATATGTGTTTGTAACACTTACCTAGTCCAAACATTTTTCAACAGATATCATCTTGTCATAGACTCATAGGTGATTAATGACATTTTGTAACCTTCCAAGTATATATTACCTAGATAATACTCAAGTACAAATTATTGGATGTACAAGGTCTTAGAATCCATAGTTATCACCCATGAACACTTCATAGAACTTAAATTTATAGTTTGACACTAACTTCCAATTGCAATATCAATGGGATGTTGTCACTCCTCTTGTAAAGATTTGACATATTCCCATTTTTAATACTGGGATGATTTTCATATCTTAGAAAAGTATTGTTTTATTCCGCCTAGTTCAAGCAACATCAATTTTTTCCCAAAGTTTAAGAGGTAGAAATGATCTTGGGATTTGTGGGTGTTATGGGCCCATAAAGTAACTTAAAGTAGTCTTATGTAACAAATTGGATCTGTATCAAATTTATCTAAGGCACATGTATGCCTATTATTGATGTCCTTGATTTTTAATCATGAATGTAGAGCTACTCTAAGCAAGAATGACTTAGGAGAAGAAGAGCCTTGGGTGAAATACTCTCAAAATATTTTCTATATCACTAGTTGAAAGTTCATTAGATCAATGTTGTAGGTTACAAGGTTGATTGCCATTGTCTCTATGAGTGTGGGATAGATTATATGTATTATGGATTTGATTGTGCATTATGGTCCTGTCCAAAAATGAGTAGAACAAATTTTATTAGAACAATTGTGTCCTCCTACAATAGATTTCCAACATTTCTCTTAAGATCTCTGAAGAGTCCAAATTTGTAGGTTCCTAGATTTCCAACTTTTCACATTTGAAGAGTCACAACCTCTCTCACACCATTACTATTCTTGAGAACCTAATTTAATTCACTTGCAAAATCACTTAAGGTTCTATTCTCAATTGAATTCTTCAATGATGTTATGGATGTCTTTCTCAAATGAAATGCTCTCCCTTTTATATCTGAAGTTTGAGGGAGTCAAACCTTTTAACCTCAATAGTTACAACTCTTCACTGTTGCATTTGGAGACTAATAATAATAATTTAATTTTAAATAAGTTAATTTGGTAGTGCTGATGTCTATTACCTGTAATCAGTCAATAATTCCTCCTCCTCCGTTGTTTTGGTTTCTAACCTTAGGGCCTTTGAAGACATGTTGGAAAGCTCTTATAGATTTGGCATTTTCATGTAGTTATGCATAAAGTGATCATGAACACACATGGAGTAAACTTGCTGAAGACACATCAAACATGAAGCAACACAGATATATGTAAGACATGAAACATACGCATAAATACACGCAATACATGAAGCATACACATAATTACATGTAAGACACAGAGTATACACATAAATACACGTAAGACACGAAGTATACACATAAATACACGTAAGACACAAAGCATACATGTGAAAGGCACACACATATAGAAATGCACTGTTGGCCTACTTAAGACGAGGTCTCAATAGTTAATCCTAATTGAATGGTGGTTAAAGTCGGTTTGTTCTGCAGGTTGATAGGATTAAGGCTTTGATACCAATTGTAATGTCCCCTACTTGTAGTATGCTTGAATTTGCCTTAAGGGACAATTACACAACATAAGATTGTTTAACAAATAATATTTCATGGCAATTTATATAATAGATATTGAAATTTAAGAATAAATGAGCTACTAACATTTATTGAAATAATGAATAACAACTTAAACTTGAATCTAATCTATAGACTCCTTTCCAATGACCTATCATGGTAGGGATGGGTGAGAACACATGATAGGACACCAAAAGAGGAACATCCAACCAAGACAATTCCCATATAGCCCTTTAATATGTCTCCTTGCCATCCTTACACATGGTTGCTTAAAGGGAAAGATGTAAGTTACAATGATATAAACAAATTCACTATTTTCCCTTATTTACCCATTTAGACATAACATCTCTCCGTTATTGCCAATTAGTCATTATGAAGGTAACTACATATATGTATATGCCTATCAAATATATATAAGTTAAATGCCTATATATTCCAGTGTATATCAATCACAAATTGTATCAACTGCTGCTTCTGTTCTGAATGCAGATCTTATTTCTGATGGTTTCCATGATCAGACTTTATAAATTTTATTCCTTGATATCTGCTCAAATTCCCATTCATTTATGCCCATATTCATTCATTTTCTTTTTACTTTTATATCCTCCTTATGCCTTTTCATTCAGAGAGGCATCCTTTAGAATAGGCAATCTTTTATAAGGTCACGACCATTTGTTAAGAGCATAGTTACGAGACTCGGACTTGGCGAGGGTGACTCGACTTGGGACTCGAGACTTGGCAAAATGAAAATCCCTAGAAATTTAGAGATTTTTAAGGATTTAAAACTTGTTTCCTGTGCCCTTTATTAAATAAACCTTAAAGACAAAAAAAAACCTTAAAGACACATAAGATCATTAAATAGAAGCAAATTTGATCACATACACAATTATACATTGATTACATAAGTATAAACGTAAATTGTAGCTGAGCTGCTGAAGGAAATAGCACACTTAGATATATAAATATATTCAAATGTATACAAAACTCATGGAATATGAAATCCATGACATCAAATGTTCCATACAAATATGAAATATCAAAACAATAACTACAAGTCTATGGCATAGAAGAGCCAACATCCTTCTTACGAAGGCGTCTAAGGGTCCCAGATGATGTAGCAGCTGCAGCCGTAGTCTTTGCCTGTGTCTTCATGCCACTCTCACCAACACTAGCTGTGTCTGCTCGTGCTCTAGCCTCCTCCTTTACCATGGCTACAATCTTAACCTCTCTATTTGCTTGGTCCACTTGATCAAGGTCCTTGTCACTAAAGATTGCATTTGTAGCCTTAGTGATCCACTCAGACTGTGGATCAACCTCCTCTAGCTTGATCAGGGTGGATTCATGGTAAAAAATCTGCCTATGTTTGAGACGAAGGTTGTAATGAACATATACTAGATCATTCATCCGCTCCACAGACAATCTATCACGCTTCGTGGAGTGTATGTGCTCAAACATACTCCAATTGCGTTCACAACCAGAAGAACTGCATGGCTGAATCAATATACGAATGGCAATATTTTGAAGGTTTGGTGTATCAACATTGAACATATGCCACCATCTATCTGAGATGAGAAAAAGAAACAAAATCAATCTCATCTCCAACTTTAAGTTTCAAGTTCAACATATAATAATAAATTATAATATAAAAAGAGGAAAATTATACCCTTAAATATATTTTTACTTGGTTGTAATGTCGTCCTACTATCTTTGCACGTTTGACCTGCAAAGAGTTCTCCTTGTGCAGTAGTAAAGGTGTCTATCTTGTGGACTATTTGTGTAGTAAAAATAAGCATCATCCACTCTATCATCGAGTAGAGCCCACTAAGAACCTCATTATCTATGGGGAAATCACGGTGTAATTGGAAGGCCAAATTTAGGAAAAGTGCGACTGCATGGATGGGCCTATGAAGCTGGTGGTGCCATCTCCTATCAATGATCTCCCAAATGGGATGATACTTATCCTCAACTCCCCCATAGATGGATCTAATGGCCTCTTTGGCCCTATCCATGCCCTCATATATGTAGTCCATCGCGGGCTTCTCCCCATTAGCAACTCGTAGAAGAACTAGCAAGGGCATGATGAACTGCAAACATTGTGAAACATTAACTTAAGTAAGTGTGAACGAAAATAAACAAATAAAAGTAAAATAAAAATTAAAACATAATGCAGAATTAAATTTTACCTTGACAATCTCCTCTGCTGGTGCCCAAAACCTTGGCTCATCAAAAATGCAATTTGTCACATCAATCCCTGCAGCGGTCGTAGCATAGGATGAGGAAGTCCACTCCTCACCAATAAACATATGCCTCAAAGTTGCCTTTGATTGAATCAAGGATTGTAATGTGATAAAATTAGTGGCAAATCTAGTGATGCTAGGACAAGCCAACTCCCTCAATCCCATGTATTGCCTCATTAGGCTAAGGACCTATGTGTGGTTGTATACAAATTTGCAAATGTTTTTGGCCGCATCCACACTTGTTATCATCACCGGAAGTTATGGAAATTAGGGCAAGAAAGAGCATCGGTCAATACAGAGGTATCGAATGTTTCAAATGATCGATAACTCTGCAGATCACACTTACTGGGCGTGTGGGCGTGATTGCTACAAACACAATCACTTGTTGAGCGAGACTTCCTTGAGTGGCATTTCTGAATGACTAGTAAATGTCGATATTGTAAAGAAGATTGTTTCGTCCATGAAACGGGGATGCCAAAGTCCAGATTTACTACTTATCAATCAATCATTAATTGTCGTTACTTATATTTCTGGTCGATAAAATACAAGACTACGAGAGGGAGTCGTGGGAGACAAATTTTGGAACGGTTTCTTGGGACTCTGACATACTTGCAAACCGTCCCTTGTGTATGAGGAATTTTTGAATGAATTCATTTAAGAATAATATATATATCGGCGCTAGGGACTATTGCATTGAATTAACCAAAGAGATGGGCTTATTCACTGTCTGATTACGTAGGAGTAGAGGAATGCATATAGGCCGGTGGCTCAACGGACATTGTTTCGAGTTATTCCGATCTTATTTTTTCATTCTCTGTATTACTTCTTGCGTATTGGGTGCTGGAGTATACGAGGGTGACGTGGAGAGGATTTGGAATCCATTGATGACAAGGGAGATCTTAAGAGGAACCGTGGACAAAGGGAAGTGATAGTAATTACGCGATTACAAAAGTTAACTCACATTCGCCATAGTCGGGGACTTGGCTCATATTGTATCGAGCATTTCAATTCATCTCTGGTGAGGGTTCGCTAGATCCGATGCAAACCTGAAAAGCGTTTAAGTGCAACACTTAAGGAGATTCTGATTTCAACAAGATAAGTATTTCATGTTTAATGTTCATGAATGTGCATGTAGTTATTAATTCATGCTATAACATTGGGATAGTGAATCATGTATGCTTCTAGCATTGGTATTTCTCTTCAGGATAGTTGAGTTCTATGAACTATTATTAAACTCTCTAAAATGCTTTTAGGACAGACCGAGAAGCATAAGAGATTGCATTCAAGGAGGAAGAGCTTGATGCATCCTGTGAGGAAGTCACGTAGGCTGAAGAATGGAGACACAACTTGCTGCCATGGGATTGAGTTGGTGGCTGGAGACATCTCTCGAAGAGGAAGAACCCATATAGATTGTCATTGTGATCAGCTTCTTCGAAGAGGAGGAATTAACATTCAGAGGGAGTTTGACAAACCAACAGAGGCAACCTTGGATGAGGAGGTCAAGAGGTTGATGCAAGTACTTGGAGCTTCAGAGGGAGTCACATCATCATGAAGATCTGTTGTGTATATTTTTGTGTGACAGAGAAGTATGAAGTGAAATCCCTTGTAGTGTATATTTCTTTGTGACGAAGAAGTATGAGGTGAAAACCCTTTTAGTGTATATTTCTCTGAGACGGAGAAATATGAGGTGCGAGCCCTTGTCCATCTCTGAGACGGAGATGTGGTTCTTTCCACACATGGGAGTAGCCATGCTGGACGTCATGTTGGGAGACTCCATGACGACATCACGTTGAGAGACTCTGTGATGAACTATTTGTACTTGTGTTTTTCCACACATAGGAGTAGCCATGGTGGACATCATGTTGAGAGACTCCATGATGACATCACGTTGAGAGACTCTGTGATGGGCACTTGTACGTGTGTTTCTTTCCATACATGGGAGTAGCCATGGTGGATGTCATGTTGAGAGACTCCATGACGACATCACGTTGAGGGACTCCGTGATGAACCTTTGAGCTTTCCACAAATGGGTGAAGCCATTGTGGGCATCATGTTGAGAGACTCCATGATGAAGATATCTGGAAAATACCTCCCTAGCTAAGAGGGAGTGTTAGTGTTTTGTAGCTTAGGGAGATATTTTCTCCTAAGTTAATATAATAAATTATTATTAAGGCAAGTTGGCCTTATTACAAAATCATATTTTATATTTGCTATTTATCAAAAAGGCCAACCTAGAAGAGTCTCCTTGCATTGTATATATAGAAGGAGATGTTCATCCATTTAATCAATTCAATAACTTCAAGTTTGCACCTTAGCAGCAGATCGAACTACTCAAGGAGGATCATATTCTTTTGTATCTTTGCATCAAGGAGTGATGCTATTATTCTTTGTATTAATTCACCCTTGAGAAGGGTCTGACTGTAAAGTAGATTTCTGCTCTTATTCTGCACTTTCTGATATATGAGAGATATATTGTTGTTGGATTTTTCTCCCTTGAGTAGGAGGGTTTTCCCAAGATAAATTCTATGTTCTTTGCTCACTGTGTTGCAGTTTTTGCTTATTCATTTTTGATCCTAAAACTAACAGGTGGAAGCATCAATGGACTTGATGAACACAATGTCACCTGAAAAAGAAGCAAAACCAATATTTCAATAAATTAAAAAAAACATAAACCAGCCATATTAATCACTAAATGAAATTCAAAATTCAAAATATTCAATGCATTGAGGGAAGTACAATTACCTGTGGAGGAAACTAGAAAATTGAGTAGCGTCCTATTTCTCCTATTGGTCCAACCATTGGTCATGATGGTGCAACCCTTCTTGCTCCATTGTAAGCACTGCTCCTCTATTTGGGCTTTTACATCAGCCACCTTTTGACTCAAAAGTGGGCCCTTTAATTCATCTTTGCTAGGGGCTTTGAACCCCGCCCCACATATAGTTATGGCAACAACCATATTTTGCCAAAAGAGAGACCTAAAACATGTCATAAATAAATTATTAAGATACTTAGTTAAGTATTGTAAAATGAAAAGTTTAACTTTAAATTTGAATTCGACAATGACATACATCTAAATTTTAAATATAAAAATTCATGAGACAAAGATATTAAGAATCAACTATCAAACTATAAATTTTAAAACAATTAAACAAAAAAGAATTACCTGGCTACATGGAAGGGAATGGTGCAATAGTACCAAAAGCCTACAATTGATTTCTTGGCTGCATCATGTGCCTCCTTGTTCCAACCCATTCTCTCAAGCGATGGTTGGGACCAAGAGTAGTGCATAGTACAAAATATGAATCCATCATAGATTTACAAATTCTAGGACCAATGCTAACACTCCCACTAGCACTAGCACTAGCACTAGCGGCAACACTAGCACTACTAGTAGCACCAACACTAGCAAAAGCACTAGCGGCAACACTAGCACTACTAGTAGCACCAACTCTAGGACAATATGGAGGCATGGAAGAAACATCTTCAACACCACCAATGCTCGCCAACTCCTCCCTCTGCCTCTTTTTCATTTCGTTTTGCAATTCAAATGATTCTAATTGCACTTGCACCTCACGAATAGCCTCAGGAGGTGCAAGAGGGCAGCTCACTGCATCATGGACGGGTATGTGTGCAATATGGTATTTCAATCTGTTTATGCCTTCATGAGAAAGTGTTTTGCAATATTTACATTTGGCCGCTCCTTTTTTCTGTCTGAGAAAGATTTCAGCATGTTTCCAAGCAGGGTCTTTTCTAACTGGGGTTGTAGACATTGTGAACAATATGGTTTGAATTGCAAATAAAGGTTGCTGCAATAACAAGTAGGGGTTCTAAATTTATTCCCAAAAAATTTAGGGCTTATAAAAAAAGAAATGCAAACTAAAAAAACCAATGCAAATTTTGCTAAAAGAACACAGAAAAACCAAATAAAATCAAGCTTACCTCTTAGATTAGACTTGAAATGAAATGCAAACTCATTCCAATCGTTGGTAAAGAGCTCTCAATGTAGCTCCTTGCTGGTATGAAGCTTCTCAAATGCAATCTGATGATGGATTTATCTTCTACCTCTTGCTGATTGCCCTACAATGCTCTCTTGTTTTTCCTCATAACTCTCTTTTCTCCTATTTTGCCAAGTAAATGAAATGAAGTTGCTTTTAGGGCTAGGGAGAAGATATAAGTAAAAAGAAAAAACTAAATTTGATAAGTGTTTTATGTTTTTTTTTTGCTTTTTACAATTGCTGCCGTTGGACGAGTCGTGCTGACAGGACTCACTCGGGCTTGGCGAGTGCCCCCCAGACTTGGCTGGGGTGACTCGACCGGGGACTCGCCAAGTCCAGGCGAGTCCTGGTGAGTCTCGTTTTTGTGGTTAAGAGCCTTTTATGCTGATCACTGCCTTTCTCTTAACCTCTATCATTGCCTTTTAATTGATTAATGTTTCCTTTATGAATCATTGGCCATATTAGATAATTGCTGCATTTATGAATTAAACTTGAACCTTTTTAAAACTTTAATCGGGGCCCCTTGGAGAATATTCATCGCTGCTTTTTGAATAATAATAATCGGTGCATGATTAGTAAATGAATTGTTGCTTCAATATTATGTTATTTAATGTTTACATATTTTATATGAATATATTATATGTTTTCTTATTTTGCTACTATATATATAAATTGAATTTATAATTTTATTGTTAATATATTTATATTTATATTAGTTATATATATTTTTAATATTTATAGTATTATATTATAATAATATTAAATTGTTAATATTTATATTTATATTTTTAATATTTATTTATTTTTTGATAGGTAACAAGTCATTTTATTGATATTAAAACGATTACATATATAAGATTTAAAGTTTACAAAAAGCTCCAAGAATTTCATCATGTGACATTAGGAGACTCAACAACCAACTCCCTCCAAAAAGATTCTAAATTTTTATAATCCTAACCTCCATCGCCATCAGCGTCTACTATCCCTGCATCATTTCTGCTAGCTTCTTTGATCTCCATCGCCATCAGCATCTACTATCCCTGCATCGTTTCTGCTAGCTTCTTTGACCTTCAAAATTAAAACATCATCCTTCACCCATAAACTTTGGCCGACTATTCTGTCTTCGTTGTGGCACCTTCACACTGACTTCTCCGACGCTATCCAGGCTATTATGCGCTTCAAAAAGATCTTCCCCCAAAAAACCTTTTACATCCTTCTTTTCCTTCCTTTTCCTAGCAATCTTGCTCCGCTCCGCGACCACTTCCTCTTGGCGCCGACCGTTTCTTATTCGGGTAGATGTCTGGCACCTCTACAGCTTTCCCGTGCCAATCCGCTTCTGCCCTTCACACCTCCACTTTCAGGTTTTCCCAAGCATAAAGGACATTTAGTTTATATGCTTCTCTGTCTATCGATCTGCACCACCTTATGAATGGGATTAACCCATCCTCTGTTTCTTCATCCACCTCCTCAATTCCTTCAGAAACATCAAAGCCAACCCCGGGTATTGCCCACTCAAGGAAAGACTCAAACTTGCCCAAAAGGTCTTCGTGGAAAAGAGTGAGCATTACCCTTTTAGTTTCCTTCGGATCTTCCCCTAACTCCATTGCCCATGCGAAAATCATGGAAGCAATATCAACATTTTGTCTTTCCCTGTGTGTTGCCTCACAAAAGTGCAGCCCCAATGTCTCGAGGACTGCCTTTACCACCCCATCACTTGGCACTAACAACAATTGCTTCAATCTTTTCACCGATGGTTGGCCGAAGAAAGCCTTCTGCTGCAAATTGGTTGAAAAACTCATCATCGCTTCCATTTTTCACAGCTTTCGCTCACACCAACCCCCACACCAAGAACTACTAATGCCTTAGGATTGTTTATGTTACTTAATTACTTGCAAGGTGAGGGCTTTTCCCATAAATGCTGACGTATCTCCATCCTACATGAAGCTCATTCCAACGTCATCCCCTGCGTCGTCGTCGTCCACAAACCGTCCTTAATTAAACGTGGGTAATGCCATTAAATTCTCCCGTATTACTAGTAATTTGTGTCCTTTCGCACACTTCATGTCATGTCCAGAGATGATCTCTCCTACTCCTGAAGTGCCGCCAACTCATACTGCCAGCACCCCGAAAACTATCCTTAACATGTCCCGATGGAACGTTTTCCCTTCCAGATATGACCTCTTATTTATTGTAAGGCTAGCCCACTTGCGGATTCATAAACTAGCCGTTTCTCCTTCCACGAGTTGGAGATTCTTGAGATCCTCTATGACTAACTCCGCCTCCTCTTTAAATGATATTGCCCACTTGGACAGTACATCCGCTTCTTTGTTGCCCTCTCTCCTAATATGTGTTATGTCAAAGTTCTCAAAGGTTTCTAGTTCCCCTGAGATTTATTTAATAATATTTTACAAATGCCATGCTCTCACCCCTGAATCCACTATCGCTTGTATGATGATTAGAGAATCCCCTTCCAGCTGTAACTTCTTCACCCCAAAACTTTTAGCCAGCTTAACTGCAAGCAGAGCAGCATTGGCCTCAGCCACATTGTTAGTTCCTGGTGGCAATTTCCTTGCAGAAATTGCTATAGTGTTGCCCAGATGATCCCTCACTATTGCCCCAACCCCTGATGGGCCAGGATTACCACTAGCCGCTCCATCAAAATTTACCTTATACCAACCCACCTCAGGTTTGCACCAAACCACCTTTGAACCTTCTAAGATTTTGGTTTGTTTCCCAATTTGACTAGTAGCTGCTCTTAGCTGAATTCTAGGTCAAGCCCTTTGCACCAGTGTATCCCCCAAAGAGAAGGGATTATGCCAATTCTGTGACTGTGATGCTGCATTACTCACCACCTCCTCTATGCTGTGGTCAATTCTACTAACCAGCCTAGTTGTGGTTTCATATTTATCCAAGAAAATTCTTCGATTCCTCTTTTTCCAGATTTCCCAAATGACTAATGAAGGAGAGCAGACCCAAATACTCGACAATAGAGTTTTCTTTGACTTCCCAGGCCAACTTTCAAACATTTCTTTAAGAGTCCATGGTTGAGGACTCTGCCAGTTTAATTTCCTTCGCACATGACCCCAGCAAATGCCTGTCACCTCACATTGGAGGAGTAGATGATCCACCGATTCCTCTGCCTTATCACACATAACACACTTCGAGGGGCCTGAGAACCCCAAGCATTTCCTTCTTTCCCCCGTGAGAATTCGGCCTCTTACAGCTAACCATGCAAAGGTTCCTGCTTTAGGTAGGCAATCCTTATTCCAACATAGATCTTTTGCCCAGAAGTTCTCTCTGTCCTCAACATCCAATAATTGATAGCCAAGCTTCACTGAGTATTTACCATAGGTTGAACCACACCAAATGATTTATTTATGATATTTATTTTTAATATTTATATTGTTATTTAATTTATTTATTTATATGCATTTCAACGCTTGGTTTTTTATACTTTATTGTTGCAATTTCAGGGGCGTGACTTTTATACTAGAGTAGCTTCAATATGATCTTCAATAACCCTTAAAAAATAAAAATAAAAATCTCTAAAATCATAGAGATATGTGCTTACCAAAATGATTGCCAAAATCCAAAAAATTGCCTTGTCTTCATGGTGCTAAGATTAAGCTCTGATACCACTTGTAATTGTAAGCTAAGTCGCAAGGTTTGAATTCGAATTCAAGTTTCGGCAACATTGAAATTCGGATGAAGTTCGACAAGGAAAAAATTCGAAAAGTAAAAAATTCGGATTAAATTCATCTTATGTAAATTTGATCTTTTTAAAAATATAAAAAACATATTCACAAAATGATTAAAGTACTTTTAACATTCATAAATAGATTTAAGTTGTTTGTACAAAATCATATAAATTTTATATATATATATATATCATAGTAACGAGACTCGGACTCGGCTAGGTCGACTCGACTCGGGACTTGGGGACTCGGGACTCGGACTCGGCACAGACTCGGCAAAATGAAAAAAAGTTGAAAAAAACCTAGAAATTTAGAGATTTTTAAGGATTTAAAACTTGTTTCAAGCACCCTTTATTGAATACAACACAAATAAAAGCAAATTTGATCACATACACAAGTATACAATGATCACATAAGTATAAAGTACACAAATTGTAGTTGCGTTGCTGAAGGAAATAGCATACTTAGATATATAAATTATAAAACTAGTCAAATGTATACAAAAGTCATGGAATATGAAATCCATAACATCAAATGTTCCATACAAATATGAAATATCAAAACAATAGCTATGACTCTATGACTCTATGGCATAGTGGAGCCAACATCCTTCCTACGAAGGCGTCTAACACTCCTGGATGATGTTGCAGTTGCAGCCATAGTCTCTGCCTCTATCTGAGTCTCCATGCCACTCTCACCAACAACAGCTATGTCTCCTCGAGCTCTAGCCTCCTCCTCAGCCATGGCTACAACCTCAGCCTTTCTCTCTGCCTGGTCCACCCAATCAAGGTCCTCGTCACTAAAGACTGCATCTGTAGCCTCAGTGGTCCACTCAGACTGTGGATCAACCTCATCTAGATTGATCGGGGTGTTGTCGTGGTCAAAAAACTTCCTGTATCTGAGCCGAAGGTCGTAATGAACATAGACCAAGTCATTCATCTTGTCCACTGTCAATCTATTGCGCTTCTTGGAGTGTATGTGCTCAAACATACTCCAATTGCGCTCACAACCAGATGAACTGCATGGCTGGCTCAATAGACGAATGGCAATATTCTGCAGGTTCCGTGTATCAGAACCAAACAACCTCCACCAACTATCTGAGATGAGAAAAAGAAACAAAATCAATCTCCTTTCAAGTTTCAAGTTCAACATTTAATAATAAAATACAATATAAAAAGATGACAATTATGCCCTTAAATATATTTTTACCTGGTAGTAATGTTGTCCTACTGTCTTTGGTCATTTGACGTGCAAAGAAGTCTCCTTGTGCCTTACTGAAGGCATCTATCTCCTGCACTATCTGTGTAGTAACAGCGGGCAACATCCGCTCTATCGTCGAGTAGAGCCCACTAAGAATTTCTCTATCTCCACGGATATCACGGCGGAATTGGAAGGCCGGATTTAGGAAACATGCGGCTGCATGGATGGGCCTATGAAGTTGGTTTTGCCATCTCCTATCAATGATCTCCCAAATGGGACGATACTTATCCTGAACTCCACCATAGACTGATCTAATGGCCTCTTTGGCCCTATCCATGCCCTCATATATGTATCCCAGTGTGGGCTTCTCCCCATCTGCAACTCGTAGGAGAACTAGCAAGGGCTCAATAAACTGCAAAGTGCAAACATGTTTCACAAATAAGTGTGAATGAAAATAAACAAATAAAAGATATGATTAAAAATTAAAACATAATAAAGAATTAAATTTTACCTTCACAATCTCCTCCACTGGTGTCCAAAACCCTTGCTCATCAAAAATGCAATTGGCCACACCAATCCCTGCAGTGCTTGTAGAAAACGATGAGGAAGACCACTCCTCACCAACAAACATGCGCCTTAAGGCTGCCTTTGACCGAATCAAGGATTGCAACGTGATAAAATTAGTTGCAAACCTAGTGATGCCAGGACGAGACAACTCCCTCAACCCGTGTATTGCCTCATAAGGTTAAGCACCCATGTGTGATTGTATATAAATTTGCAAATGTTTCTACCTGCATCCACACATGTTTTGATCCATGGGAGCTTGCCAAGATCCTCCATCATGAGGTCAATGCAATGGGTGGCACATGGAGTCCAGAATATAGTAGGGTGCCTCTCCATCAATAATCTTCCAGCAACAACATAGTTTGCTGCATTATCTGTCACCACTTGCACTACATTCTCTTCCCCCACATCAGCTATCACCTCCTCTATAGCCTCACACAGATATGTGGCATTTTTGAATTGGGCAGAAGCATCAATGGACTTAATGAAAACGGTGTCACTTGAAAGAATAAGCAAAACCAGTTATTCAATAAATTAAAAAACAAAAATCAGCCATATTAAATTATTAATCACTAAATCAAATTCAAATTTCAATGCATTGAGGGAAGTACAATTACCTCCGGAGGACACTAGAAAATTAAGCAGCGTCCTATTTCTACTATCGGTCCAACCATCAGTCATGATGGTGCAACCAATCCTCCTCCACTGCTCACGCTGCTCCTCTAATTCATCTTCAGAAGGGGCTTTGAACTTCGGCCCACATATGGTTATGGCATCAACCATGTTTTGCCAAAAAGGTGACCTAAAACATGTCATAAATAAATTAAGAAGTTACTTACATAAGTATTGTAAAATGAAAAGTTTTAAGATTTTAACTGCACTAAATTTGAATTCGATAATGAGATACATCTAGATTCTAAAATAATAAATTTTAAAACAATTAAACAAAAAAGAATTACCTGGCTACATGGAAGGGAATGGTGCAGTAGTACCAAAAGTCTGCAATTGTCTTTTTTGCTGCATCATGTACATCCTTGTTCCAACCCATGCTCTCAAGCGACGGTTGGGAACCAGGAGTAGTGCGTGGTACAAAATATGAGTCCACCCTAGATTTACGAACTCTAGGGCCAATAATACTGCCACTACCACTAGCACTAGCAGTACTAGCGCCACCAGCAGTAGGAGTATGCACAGGGATAGCTGGTGCAGAAGCAGTACCACTAGCACAAGCACTAGCACTAGGACGGTATGGAGGCATGGAAGAAGCATCTCCAACAGCACCAAGTCCATGTCCAACTCCCAAACTCACCAATTCATGCTTCTGTTTTTTTTTCATCTCTTTTTGCAATTCAAAAGTTTCTAATTGCACCTGCACTTCACGGACAGCCTCAGGAGGTGCTATAGGGCATCCCGCTGCATCATGGATGGGTATGCGTGCAATATGGTATTTTAATCGATTTATGCCTCCATGATATATTGTTTTGCAGTATTTACATTTTGCTTCCCCTTTTTTCATTCCGGGAAAGATTTCAGCATGTTTCCAAGCAGGGTCTTTTCTGCCTGGGGTTTGAGACATTGTGAAAATAATAATATGTTTTGATTTGCAAATGAATGTGGCTGCAATAACAAGTAGGGTTTATAAAATTATTTATATTGCAAGTAGGGTTTGTAAAAAAAAAATGCAAACTAAAAAAAACAATGATTTTTCAAATTATAATGAATTATTTGTTAAAAAAACACAAAAAAAAACCAATAAAAATCAAACTTACCTCTTATATTTGGCTTGGAATGCAATGCAAACTCCTCCCAATCACTGGTAATGAGCTCTCAATGCACCTCCTTGCTGTTATGAAGCTTCCCAAATGGTATGTGGCCCTGTATTTGTCTTCCATAGCTTGCTGGTTGCCCTCTCTTCTCCTCCTATTTTTCCTCACAACTCTCTCTTCTCCTCCTATTTTGCCAAATGAATGAAATGAGGTTGCTTTTAGGGTTGGGGAGATAATATAAGACAAAAAAAAAACAAACTTAAACATCAACTTTTATGTTTTTTATTCACTTTTGCTTCTGTTGTCGTCGGCCGCGTCCAGGGCTCGGGACTCTCCGGGAAGCGGCGAGTCTGGCGCGTCCGACGAGTCCGGCGAGTCCGGCCAGGACTCAGCAGGACTTGGCCGCGTCCGTGTCCGGGCTTCCAGGACCTGGCCAGGTGTGCTCGACTCGGGACTCGCCGAGTTTGGGCGCTTCCGGGCGAGTCTCGTAACTATGATATATATATATATATATATATATATATATATATATATATATATATATATATTTAAATTAAAAATTAATTTAGAATATCATGTATTATGTATATAATAAACAAAATCATCAATAAAATTATATTTAGAATTTATAAATTAAATAATATTAAATATATTATATTAAATTAATAAATTAAAAATATTGAACTTTAAATATAATTGTATTAAATATTAAAATATTAAAAGTTTTATTTTGATGATTTTTTGAATTAGCACGAGATTGTAGGTATATACATATATATTAAAAACTAGACTTTGCTTATATTAAAAACGAGATTGTATATATATATATATATATTAAAAACTAGACTTCGCTTATATTATCGCACCCAAATCCCAAGTGCTATAAGGCTGATAATAACTAAAAGTGCTAGATTTTATTTAAATATTAAATTTTTATTCTTACCATTAAAAATTAATTACTAAAAAAATATTAAATTGATTTATTAAAAAACACATGATTAATAAGTGAAGTAAAATAATACTAAATATAAATATCTTAAATATTAAAATTTTAATATAAATAATTTTTTAAAAACTTTTAATTAATGTCATAATTCAATTAAAAGTATAAGATTGTTGTTTAAAATGCTCACATCCTGATGATGGCTCACGGAGTGTGATCCGAAACGTTGATTTAAAAAACTAGACACAATCAAATCTAGAAGTCTTCCCACTTATACAATATGGATTGTGGAAATTTGATATCATTAATATAACATTTTGTTTAAAATTTAATAAAATATTAGATTTTTTTAAAAATATATATTATTTTTAAAAAAACCGAATAAATTTTTTACATTGTTTAAAATTTAATAAACTATAAAAAAACATAAAAAAAACTAATAATGTTTTAAGATTTTATAAAGTGAAAAACAAAACAGAAAAACCTAATAATAATAATTTAAGATTTTATAAAGTCTAAAACAAAACCTAAATTTAATAGAGACATGAAGTTTTTGCACGGATGCTTGGAGTCGCGGACGAGTTGTAGCTTGCAAAGATAGTTCTTCCTCACGGATCCTTCTGAAATCTCCACAGCTAGTGTGTGAATCTCCTCAGCTACTACATGAATCCAAGGCCTAATGTGTGGAAGGCTTAGCAATGTAGTCGAGAGAGAAGAGTACAGAAAGATCCACAATCGACTTGAGAATGAAAATTAGCTAAATCTCCTCCATAGCTAGTGCACAATTTCTTATGCACTTATAGATTTAAATGCTGACCCAAAAGCTCCTTACAGTTTCTCATGATTTTCTGAGGAATCTGTCATAGTCTGGAATGTTATTCTCTAAAAGTAAAAAAAAAAACCCTAAAAACGTATCAAAAATATATATTTTTGAAAAAAAAAACAGAGTCACATGTTCCATACAAATTTATTGGCAAATTTTAACGAATTTGATAAGTTTTTAATAGATTTGCCGAATTTCGAATTTGATGCCGAAAATTCAGCGAATCTTGTGACTTAGATTGTAAGAGTTGGTATAGAATGCTTTATACCATGCAAGGTTTGGCTATGGAGATAGCCACCCAAGATATAGGAGCTTCAATGAAAGCACAAGAGAGTCCAAACATGAGTAAATAATTCTATTCTATCAAATGATGCAAATGTATTAAAATAATATTTATTATTTATTATTAATGCTCAATATTGTAATTTATTGTAAAGTATATCGATAAGATCTTCTTTGATCTTATTTGAAGTTTCGTTTTAGAAGCTTCTTGTTTTTTGTAAATACCTTGTAATTATTTATTGAGCCTAGCTCATTTGTTAATACATCAAATTATTTACCAATTACTTGCGTAATATGGTATCAGAGCCCAGGTTGTTAAAAATTGATTTCTAAATTTTTTTTCGAAATTTTTCAAGAGTCTTGAAGATCATTTTTTTTTTCTCTGGTGTTTATGCTCTAAAAATCGCGGATTTGTTTTTCTAAGGAAAAATCGAGGGTTTCTGCTTATTGATTTTCGTGAGTATTCCTCATTGAAAACCGTAAACCCTTGTTTTGCAAATTTGTGGAGCTTGTTCTCAGAAGAAAAATCGAAGGGTTTTTGAGTTTAAAGATCGTGGTTAGGAAGAAACTTGTTTTTTTTTCTAAATCGCGGGTTCAATTTATGTGCGTTTTTCGTCTACAAATCTATCTCTTTCTTTGCAAAATTCCGTGTTTTTTAGGCGCGTCCTTTTCTAGCTTATTGGAGCTGATCAGTTAAGTGTATCTTGGCACGATTTAAACCCTTATTGAGACGCGTTTTTTATTGGTTATTGATCTGCGTTTTTTGGCTGAATAAAATCGCGTTTTTGCTCTTTGTTTTGGACACAATTTTCTTCCTTGGCCACGGCTTTCAGTCTCCTTCTGCTGTGTTTCTCTTGTTTTTCTAAAGATGTCTTTTGCAGTCTCCTCTTTCTTGCGATTTTCTACATTTTTCTAGTGCATCCATGGCCGCTTAGGGTTTCTGCATTTTTCGGCTAGGGTTTTGACCCTTCGTTTCAAGCCAATTTTTTATTTCTATTACATATTCTTTGTGGGTTTTTCGAGAGCTTTTCTGGGTTGGTCTCAGATTTTTTTGGGTGTCTCGAAGTTCGTGCCTCGAGATTTGTGCCCATTGTACTTTATATTTTTTGAAGTCTGTACCTAAATCTACCTCTGTTTCTGTATTGGAATATGTGCCTCGGGTTTCGTGTATTCTGCCTCTTCTCAATACTTCATTTTCATGCCTCGAAAAGCGTGAAGATGGCTTCTTTGACCAACATTATGTTGGAAGGCAGTTAGTGTTTCAACAACAATAATTATAATACCTGGAAGCAGCGAATGATGACAATCTTTGAATATTGCTGCCTTGATTAGATGATTCAAGGCAATACTACTCATCCCACAACGACAGATAAAACCTAGGAAAAGTTTGACGAGCAGAATCGTGAAGCGGTGATGCTCATTAAACTTTCAGTTACAGATGATCAGTTGCCTCAGATTCCGATTGGTAAATCAGCAAAGGAGATCAGGGATCATCTTAAGGGTCTTCATGAAACTTCCGACAAGAGTCGTGTGTTCTTCTTGAAGAACATGTTACTTTCTATCATGATGGATGAGAAGACAACTTTGCAGGCGCACCTGAACAAAATCCAGGAGATCAGAGATCAGTTGGAGGCTATTGGTCGGAAAATGGAAGAGCAAGACATGGTCGTGATCACTCTGAAAAGTCTACCTAAGTCTTATGAACATTTCATAGAGACTCTCAACATTACATTTGCTAATGTTGATCTAAAGTTTCTGGAGCTTTCTACTATCCTCTTGCAGCAAGATTGCTGGAAACAACAGTTTGGTAGTAGTGCTTCATCTTCCTCTACAGAGCAAGCTTTTGCAGCCAAGACTCAGTTTAAGAACAAAGGGAAAGGTCAGCCTTCGTAGGAGAAAGGCTCAGGACAACCTCAAGACAACTCTAAGAAAAAGAACATTCAGTGTAATTATTGCCACAAATTTGGTCACATGAAGGATTGTCGTCAGCGTTTGGCTTTTGAACAAAAGAAGTAGGGAGGGTCTCAACAGAACGCACATGTTGCCGAGCACACTGAGCAGAAGGAATCTGCCTTTTATGTTTTTTTGGCAAAAAAGCCTACAGATCATGTAAAGTCCTTTGCCTGGTACATAGATTCAGGTACTTCGCGGCACTTCACACATCGACGTGACTGGTTTACAAACTTATCTTCGTTTACTGACTCAGTTATTTTTGGAGGAGGTGAAGAGTACACAGTTGTCGTTAAGGACACTATTCAGATTCAGTCTGGTGGGAGGAATCTCATATTTCTCAATGTCGATTATGTTCCTGGCATGGAACTTAACCTTCTCTCAATTAGTCAAATCATGTGGCATTCTCCTCAGCTGGATGTGGTATTCAGTACTCACAGATGTTCCATTGTTGATCGGGAGACTCGCACTACTATGGCTGTTGGTATTGAGGATCATGGTCTTTACAGACTTGTGGATACAGGTGATTCTCTGGAGTTAGCCATGGCAGCCATAAACTTTGCTATTACCAGTCTTTGGCATCAACGGTATGTGCACTTAAATGTGCACTATCTCTCTCAGTTAGCTCGGGAGGGATTTGTAGCTGGATCACTTGACATTTCGACTCAACATCATGGCGTTTGTGGAGCTTGTCAAGCTGGGAAGTAGCACAAAACACCATTCGCGGATGGTGACTCATGGCGAGCCTCTAAGGTATTGCAGTTGGTTCACGCTGATGTATGTGGACCAATGCCTACACCTTTTGTTACTGGTTGCAGGTATTTCTTGCTTTTTGTTGATGATTTCAGTCGTAAAATGTGGTGTAGTTTCTTAGACAGAAATCAATGTGTTTACTGTATTTCAGAAGTTTAAGGCCTTAGTGGAAAAAGAGTTTGGTTGTATAATCACTCTTAAGTCAGATAATGGGGGGGAATTTTGTTCTACTACTTTCTCCACATCCTACACTCCTTAGCAAAACAGTGTTGTAGAGCGACACAATCATACAATTGTTGAGATGGCTCGCTCCATGTTACAACACAGGAGTGTACCTAATAAATTTTGGGTAGAAGCAGTCTTCACTGCAGTCTATCTCCTTAATCGGTCTCCTACACACGCTATTATGAAAGACTCCCGAGGAAGCTTGGACTGGTAGAAAACCTAGGATCTGTCATTTGAAAATCTTTGGCTCTCTAGCATATGTATGGATTCCAGATGCTAAGCGCTCCAAGTTGGATTCCAAGAGTCAAAAGCTTATGTTCATAGGATACAGTGACAACCATAAGGCTTATCGGCTGATTGACGTAGACACTGATCGTCTTGTCTTCAGTCAGGATGTTGTCTTTGATGAAGAACGAGGGCCTTTTCACATTTCCTCGTCTCTGCAGCATTTTGAGGATCAGCCTTTGAAGGCTTTTGATTTGGGTGTTAGTCTTCCGTTAGGTCTATCTAATGGGAGGGATGATGAAGATTCTATCTTTGATGATGCTCAACCTGATTTTCCTCCGGATGATATTGATCTTCCATCTGATGAACCTGTTCCAGATCCACAACTAGTTCCAGTTCCTCCTGTTGCATCTGATGTTGGCACTTCTCCTCACAAGCCTAAATGGTGGGCTAAGACTATTGGAGATCTTCATGATGATAAGCTCATTGAGGGGAGATCATCCAAAACAAGAGCAAATAGCAACATACAGTTAATTTTGCTTTCATGGCCAATATTCACAATGTCTATGAGCCTCAGATATATTCAGAGGGTAAAGAAATTCCTGAGTGGGAAAAGGCTATGGAGGCTGAATACCAGAGTCTTCAGAAAAATCACACTTGGGTCCTTTCTGATTTTCCTCCAGGGAAGACGCCCATTAGCTGCAAATGGGTGTATAAGGTGAAATACAAAGCTGATGGAACCCTTGACAAGTACAAAGCTCATCTAGTTGCTAGGGGTTCTCACAAAAGGAAGGCATTGACTACGAGGAGACTTTTGCTCTTACAGCCAAGATGAGCACCATTCGGCTCATCCTTGCCTTAGCAGCCCAGTTTGGTTGGAAAGTACATCAGATGGATGTTAAGAGTGCTTTCCTCAACGGTTTGTTGAAGGAAGAAGTCTACATGACGCAGCCTCCAGGGTTCAAGGTTGCTGGTAAAGAACACAAGGTGTGCAGATTGGTATAAGCACTCTATGGCTTGAAACAGGCTCCTCGGACTTGGTACATCAAGATTGACAAGTACCTCACAGATCATGGCTTTTAGAGGAGTCCATCTGACTCTAATTTGTATGTCAAACATATTGGTAGTGATATTCTTCTTCTTGTTGTCTATGTGGATGACCTGATCATTACTGGCAGCTCGACACATTTGATCGCTGAGATCAAACATGATTTGTGCAACACATTTGACATGATAGAATTGGGACTTTTGCATTATTGTTTAGGTGTTGAGGTGTGGCAGACTGAAAGCAGTATCTTCATCTCCTAGTCCAAATATGTTCGAAGTCTACTGGATAAGTTCCGAATGCAGGATTGCAAACCTGCCTCCACACCCATGGAAAAAGCGCTCAAGTTGTCAGCTAAGTCAGACTCACCTATAGTGGATGAATCATTGTTTAGGCATCTAGTGAGCAGCCTCATCTATCTCATTGCCACTAGGCCTGACCTCAGTTTTGTAGTGAGCTACATTTCACGCTTCATGACAGCCCCAAGGCTGATCATTGGGTAGCAGCGAAGTGTGTGTTGCGTTATGTGAAGGGCACTTCTGATTATGGACTTCTTTACACTAGGAGTCAAGATTCTGGACTTAGTGGTTTCACAGACTCAGATTGGGCAGGTTCGGTTGATGATAGGAAATCAAAATTTGGGGTATGTGTTCAGTTTGGGATCTGGTGTAGTCACATGGACTAGTAAGAAACAGCAGGCAGTGGCTCTCTCCTCGACAAAAGAAGAGTATCGGGGAGCAGTTAAGGCAGCTTGTGAGGCAATTTGGCTTCGCTGGATGCTTGCGGATATGCAAATATCTCAAGCAGGTCCAACTCCCTTGTTCTGTGATAATCAGGGAGTTCTCAAACTTGCCAAGAATCCAGTCTTCCATGAAAGAACCAAGCATGTGGAAACTCATTGTCACTTCATTCGAAAGCTTGTTGAAGACGGATCAATTCAGTTGCTGTATGTTCCAACAGAGGATCAAATAGCAGATATTCTCACCAAGTCGCTCAGTTCAGATAAGTTTGTAAAATTCAGGGGGCATCTTGGTGTAGTTGACAGATTGAGAATTAAGGGAGGGTATTAAAATAATATTTATTATTTATTATTAATGCTCAATATTGTAATTTATTGTAAAGTATATCGATAAGATCTCTGATCTTATTTGAAGTTCCGTTTTAGAAACTTCTTGTTTTTTGTAAATACCTTGTAATTATTTATTGAGTCTCTCGCTCATTTGTTAATACATCAAATTATTTACCAATTACTTGCGTAATAAAATGCACAATATGTGTATATGAATATGATTTAATATGATTGGTTGAGATTACATTGAGAACCCTTTTGTTATATAGGCCAAGGCGAGACATAGGACAACATAAGATTATGACATGTATCTTAATCTTATGACTTGAGACATAAAGTGACAATGACCTAAATAAACTTAAGTAAATTAGTGTGAGTAGGATCTAAGAGGTAAATTGGTTAGTTAATATATCCTATTCACACCAACAATAGTGAAACAACTTGCACAATAGAAGAATGTAATACGGAATATGGTGCAAATACTTGATAATAATATGTCACTTCGAGGGGGCAACCTCCTAATCCATTTTGAGGGGGATACCTGCAATAGTTTTTAATAAGAAGACAATACTCAACATGTTGATAATAACTAGTCACTAGCTCCTATACATCCGTAATTATGCCTTGGCTGCCATCCAAAATGACTTAGATACTTAACTATAACCCCTACGATGACCTAACTACCTATGCGTGATTATAATAATGGTTATATAACTTGTTTAAAAGGTACGGTAGCCACAAGCCAAATACTCATAACCTGATACACAAGATTAGGGGTGTATTAAAGACATCTATTCAAGGTTTTAATTTTTGAATTAGAAGTCTCTTTTTACCTATGTTCAAGCTCAATAGGCATAGAAATTAAGTTTTTCTACAAATATTAATTACTTTGTGCAAATACTATTTTTTTGTTTTTTCAGACTTGGTTTGGCATTATTTTGCCCATAGATACATTTGATTATATCATCAACTTATGTACCCAGTTACTCAAGTATCATCTCTCTTTATGCACATTAATGAGCAATATCTTCGCATTTAATTGCCGAATTTTTCTCTATAACAGGTCAGAGAAAGAACTAAGGAGCTTGAACAAGCCAATCAGGAATTGCAAAAATCACAAGCAGCTGCAGAAGAAGCTAATCGAGCAAAGTCAGAATTCCTTGCAAATATGAGTCATGAAATAAGGTATTCCTTGATATTGAAAAGGAAATAAGAAGCTTTATAATTTTTTTGTTTTGATGCTACCCAGTTTTTTTTCCCAAAACTTAGTCCAGTTAATTAGTCTAACTTAAGGATGCATTAGTTCTTCATTGCAATTTGAAAATGTTAAACATTGAATCTAATTTTGGATTACAACTTTAACCAACTTATGTTAAAATATTCGATGTATTAACAAAGGAGACGAAGGTTCCTTAAATAGAAAATTACAAGACGATGTTTCTAAATGAAACAATCATTAACTAAAGACAAATTTAGAAACTATCTAACCTAACTAAGATGACCATTATTACATTATTTAATATATTTAATACCCTCCCTTAATGGTCATCGTTTTAACTACCCACATAAACAAAGAAGGCTGCCCCCTTCTCTTCAGAACGTTCTACCATAAAAGACAAGAGCCTGCCACTGAGCCTGCCACTGACTCTACCACTTGAGATGAGTCTGCCACCAACCCTCCCAGAAACTGCAGAACTTTTGGAAATAACCAAAACAGATCACAAAACATCCAACCTGATGTTGGGTAACAAAGCTGTCCCTCCCTGTTGTTAGTGTTTCTTAGATCAGATTAAACAATGAAAGCACTTAATAATATTGCAACACATAAGACAATAAACACAACAAGATACCCTGGGAAAACCCTCCTCTTGAGGGAGAAAAACCCAACAAATGAATCTCTTATATAAAGTAGAACAAGAGCAGAAATCTGCTTACAACTTAGGCCCAACAATGGCCAATACTTGATACAAAGAAATCGCACCTCTCCTAGATGCAAGATATGTAATAAATATGAAATCTTCCTTGAATCCAAACTGCTGCTATGAAGGTGCGAATTTTGCTCTTAATTGCGAATTTACTTGACTTGAATGAATGAAAACAATAACAAGTAAGACCTTGTATATATACAAGAGAGGCACCTCTTCAAGATAGGTCGGCCCTCTAAAGTAATATAATAAATAATAATTTACAAATAAGGTCGGCCCAAGTGATAATCAAGGCAAGCAAAGCATATAGGGTCGGCCCTCTGCATTTATTAAATGTTATAGTCATGAATTAAATAGCCGAATGGCTACTCATTTAATTCATGCTTTCTTCTTGGAATTCATGCAATGGAAGTGCAGCCCTAAGCTGCTATAACATCAACACTCCCTCTCAGCTAGGGATGATACTTCCACCTGCACAAGACACATCATATCAGAATGAAAACAAAATAGAATATCACCTCATCGTGATATCAACCATCATGGCTACCTCCATAGATGGTATGAACAAGTGCTCATCACTTAATGTGATGTTGTCACCTCAATGTGACTATCACCATGGCTCCTCCAGAGGGTGATACACACGCACAAATAAATCATCACGAATTCCCTCACGTGATGCTGTCATGGAGTCACACACATGACATCCACCATGGCTCTCCCAGAGGGTGGAAACAAGGGCTTTCACCTCAAGTCTCAAAAGAGAAATGCACTATCAAGGACTTGCACTTCAAATCTCTCTCAATAGAGAAATGTATTATCAAGGACTTGTACCTCAAATCTCTCTCAATAGAGAAATGTATTATCAAATATAATGATCACTGATACTGAGACTCTTTCTCAGTCAAAGCTGCATTCTCCACCATACCAAGCTTATCTCGAAAGTACACAAACTTGATCCTGGAGAGAGGCTTGGTGAGAATGTCTGTCGTTTGCTCATCAGTGTTGATATACCTCAACTGTATAGCTTTCCTTAGTACCATATCTCTAATATAATGGTACTTGATCTCAACATGCTTTGTTCTGTCATGAAACACGGGATTGATAGAAAGCTTTACATAGCTCTGGTTATCACAGTGTATAATGGTAGGCTCCATTGATTGTCCAAACAATCCTGCAAGGAGCTTACGAAGCCACACTGCCTCACGAGCTGCCACACAAGCTGCTATATACTCTGCCTCGGTTGTACTCAGAGCCACTGAAGACTGTTTCCTGCTACACCAAGAAATCGTAGCAGTACCGAAACTAAAGCAACAACTAGAGGTACTCTTCCGATCTGAGACACATCCTGCCCAATCAGAATCAGTAAAACCATGCAGCTCTAAATTCACACCTGAAGAATATCTCAACCCATATCCAATTGTGCCACATAAATATCTCAGGATATGTTTAGCTTCTACAAGATGTATATGCCTTGGTTCACACATAAACTGGCTAAGTGCACTCACTGGATAGCAGATGTCAGGTCTAGTGTTAACTAGATACATCACTGAACCAATCAACTGTCTATACATCGTAGAATCCACTGGTTCTGAACTAGCTGCAGCCTCTTTCAACTTATCTAGATTAGTCTCCATGGGTGTAGACATAGGTTTGTAGTCAATCATACCAAACCTTTTGAGAATGTCAACAGTATACTTGCCTTGACTTAGAATCATCTCATCTGGCTTTTGCCAAACTTCTAAGCCAAGGAAGTAATGCATGAGACCTAGATTCTTCATCTCAAACTCTGAAGCTAACTCCTTCTTGCATTTTAGAATTAGATGTTCCTCACTAGTGATAATCAAATCATCAACATATAAAACTAGAATCAAAGCTTCACCATTTGCTACTTTGAAGTAGAGGTTAGAATCTACATCATTCTTTGAGAAACCCAGACTTAATAGATATTGATCAATCCTTTCGTACCAAGCACGAGGTGCTTGCTTAAGACCATACAAGGCATTCTTCAACTTGCAAACATGGGACTCATTCCCATGCACCTCAAATCCTTCGGGTTGCTCAATGTAAATTTCTTCTTCTATTACACCATTCAGAAAGGCTGTCTTTACATCCATTTGATGAATCTTCCATCCTTTAGATGCAGCAATGGCAATGATGGTTCTGACAGACGTATATCGAGCCACAGGAGCAAATGTTTCTTCATAGTCAACTCCCTCTTTCTGTGAGAACCCTCTAGCCACGAATCTTGCCTTGTGCTTCTCAATGCTCCCATCAGCTGCATGCTTGATTTTGAAGAGCCACTTAGAAGACACCACAGATTTGTCCTTGGGTCTAGGAACAATATCCCAAACATCATTCTTAAGTATGGACTGATACTCCTCAGTCATGGCATCTTTCCATACTTGTTGACTAGAAGCTTCTTCGACACTTGAAGGATCTGACTCATCAAGGCGACATAACTAGAGAACTTGTGAGGTCTCTTGGTTTCTCTGAAAGCTCCTCTTGGGGCTGCAAAAATTTCTGCCTCCTACATTGTCCTACGAGCCCAAAGAAGTCTTTTCTTTCCAATCACAATATCTAGAGGCCCATCAGTGGGATCCAAGGGTTCAATTGGATCAACATCTTCTTTAGGTTCAGGAGCCTCCTTCAAGTTAACTGGAATATGGTCAACTTCCATATCTTGAGGAGGTTCTTCTTCATCGATCTCTATAGGAGTGCCCTTGGACCTTCTGAAAGCAACATCTTCCTCAAATGTGACATCTCTACTGATCTCAATAGACTTTTGTCTTGGTATGTATATCCTGTAGGCTTTTGATGTCTCACTATAACCTACAAGAATTCCTTTCTTCCCAAAAGGTTCTAGCTTTGTTCTCTTTTCCTTTGGAATATGAACATAGACTGGACAACCAAAGATCCTCAAATGACTAACTTCTGGTTTCACCCCTGAGAATGCTTCTTCAGGAGTTTTATTCTCCAAGATCCTTTGGGGACTCCTGTTTTGAACATAGACGACAGTCCTTGATGCCTCAGCCCAAAGAGAGATTTGCAGATCTTGATCATGGATCATAGCTTTCATTGCTTCCACAATAGACCTATTCTTTCTTTTAGCAATACCATTTTGTTGTGGATTATAGGGAACACTGAACTCCCTCTTAATCCTTGCTTCAATACAAAAATCTCGAAAGGTGCCAGAGGTGTATTCTCCACCATTATCGGATCTCAATACCTTGATCCTTTTCCCAGACAGGTTTTCAACCCGCGCCTTGAATTCTCTGAATCTTTCTAATACTTCTTCATATTCTTTAGATTTCAAGAAATAAATCCAAGTCTTTCTAGAGTAATCATCAATGAAAATAATATAATACAAGAAACCATTAGAAGATGCAATAGACATTGGACCACATAAATCAGAATGAATGAGATCAAGAATACATTTAGATCTACTTTCACTAGAATGAAATGTACGTTTTGTGTTCTTGCCTAGGGCGCATCCCTTGCATGTACCTTCATGTTCTTGATTGAATTTCGGAAGACCGGTGACCATCTTCTCCATGATAGGTAGAGCACAAAAGTGAATGTTAGCCAATCTTCGATGCCAAAGGTCACACATGCTGGAAGAGTTATGCACAAGCGCTTGAAGAGGACGAATGCATAGCCTGTAAAGACATTCATGTCGAACTCCAATTACTTGAGCAGTTTTGAAGTTGGAGTTCTTTGCCCATATAAGAACTTTGCCTTTAGAAAAGGCAACTTAATAACCTTTGTCTTCTAAAGCCGAAATTGAGACAAGATTCCTCTTTATCCTTAGAACGAATAGTACATCATTCAACTCCAATGAAATACTGGAATCCAGGTGAAGAGTGGATTTTCCAACTCCTTTCACAGAATATGAAGCATCATCTCCAATGACGACTTGTTCACTAGAGTTGCTCTCCACTAAGTTTGAAAGGTGACCCCTGAAACCGGTGATGTGCCTAGAGGCACCACTATCAATCAGCCAAGTGTTGACGTCGGTAGATACATTGCTTGACAAGGCTGAATATAACAAATAATCACTGGAGTCCTTCTGCGGAGCAACTTCTTCAACATTTGCAGTGCAACCTGCTGTTTAGGTCTAGTAGGACAATCCTTCGCAAAGTGACCATATTTATCACAACGAAAACATTGAGTCTTGGACATTTCTCGTTTCCTTTTGAAAGCAGGAGCACCGTCATTTCCATTTTCTCCATTCCTCTTGAAGAACCCTTTCTTAAAGCCTTTTCCTTTCTTTGACGAATGAGAGGCAAGAACTTGTATTTCTTCATTGTTTGAACTTTGACCAATTCCCCTAGCCGTTAGTCTCAACTCCTCTTGGATACAGTCAATTGTCAATCGATCAAACTTGGGAAGTTTAGATCTTGCACTGATTCCTTGAATGACTCCCATGAAAGCGGAAGACCATTGAGAGCAAGCATAGTCAAGTCTTTGTCATCAATCATGTGACCAATTGTGGAGAGCTGATCTCTTATCTCTGAAATCCTCATGAAGTATGTAATAACAGATTCTCCTTTCGCCATTTTCACATGATGAGGTTGTTGCTTTAGTGCAAGAGCTCGACTAGTGTTGTTGATTTCATACATCTCTTCCAAGGTTGTAAACATCTCTCTTGCCGTATCCAACTTGAAGACGATCGGTACAACATGATCCTTGACAGAATCAACCAACACTTTCTTTGCCCTAGTGTCTTTCTTCCTCCACTGCAACTTCTTTTCTTCCTCCTCAGGTTCGGGAACTTTTGTTTTCACAAACTCAGCCAAATCATTTTCTTCCAATGTGAGCATGATCCTGAACCTCCATGATGTGTAGTTCAAAATTCCTTCGAGTCTATCGTTGATTTTCAGACCGTTCACCATTTTGAGAAATTTAGAAGATAGACTGAAAAAGAATAAAGTGAGTGTTGCAAACTAAATCTGATCACAATCTTTTTCACACCCGCTCTGATACCATGTTAGTGTTTCTTAGATCAGATTAAACAATGAAAGCACTTAATAATATTGCAACACATAAGACAATAAACACAACAAGATACCCTGGGAAAACCCTCCTCTTGAGGGAGAAAAACCCAACAAATGAATCTCTTATATAAAGTAGAACAAGAGCAGAAATCTGTTTACAACTTAGGCCCAACAATGGCCAATACTTGATACAAAGAAATCGCACCTCTCCTAGATGCAAGATATGTAATAAATATGAAATCTTCCTTGAATCCAAACTGCTGCTATGAAGGTGCGAATTCTGCTCTTAATTGCGAATTTACTTGACTTGAATGAATGAAAACAATAACAAGACAGACCTTGTATATATACAAGAGAGGCGCCTCTTCAAGATAGGTCGGCCCTCTAAAGTAATATAATAAATAACAATTTACAAATAAGGTCGGCCCAAGCGATAATCAAGGCAAGCGAATCATATAGGGTCGGCCCTCAACATTTATTAAATGTTATAGTCATGAATTAAATAGCCAAATGGCTACTCATTTAATTCATGCTTTCTTCTTGGAATTGATGCAATGGAAGTGCAGCCCTAAGCTGCTATAACATCAACATCTGTAGCCAGAGACATCGAAAAATAACTGCCACGATTTTGAGGAAAAATTGGCAAATCCTCAAACTTTTGCAGATGAGCATGTCGCCTTAGAATAGACTTCAAGAAACCATGATTTTTGAGGACAAAATCGCAAAACCCTGAAATTGAAGTTAACAAAGCATCGTTTTTTCGAAAAAAACCATAAAAACTTAGAAAGGAATCCCACACAATTCTGCGAATTACAGAAACCCAAACGAGTAGCAGGCACGAAATCCGAAACACAGATCAACATACAAAACATCTTTTTTAAGGAAAAATGGTAAAACCCTTCCAGAAACCAAAGAGCCCTCCCGAATAGCGAGAACCATGGCTAGGGCATACAGGAGTAGACCCTTAATTTTTCTGGAAAAAAAATTATAAACCCTATTACAAAACGATTTTGAAGGCAAAAAATTGCACAAAACCCACAATAATTTTTTAAGGCCAAAAAATAAAACCCAAAATAATTTTTTTATGGGACAAAATTATCAACCCAAAAATAATTTTTTAAGGTCTAAAAATTATAAATCCAGAAATAATTTTCTATGTATAAAAATTATAAAACGAGCCTAGAATTTTTGAAGGGAAAAAATTATTAAAAACCCATAAAGATCTAAAAATTCAAAAATCTTCAAACTACAGAAAATTAAATATGCCGACCCAGGTGAATATTCCAGCCCAGGTTGATGATGGCCGGCGGGGTTAAGAGGGCTCGGAGGGAGTTGATAACAGAGAAGCATTGGTGGGAGATGAGGGTCGTCCGACAAGCTGTAAAGAAATGCCGGTGAGAAAAGAATCCTCCACAACCATGCGCTTGAGCTCCCGAAAAAGACCTGCAAACTCGTGTACCCCGGAAGACTACTGGATGCCGACACAAAAAACACGCTGAACACACTAGACGTGGCCTGCAAACCAAAGCAGGGATTTCTCTAGCAGAAAGGAGAGGGTTGTGCGCTAAAACGAAGCCATGAAAAAAATCCCAGGTCGTGAATGGTGATGCGCCTCCAACAAAGCCACAAATGCAGATGGTAAGGTCACGAATGAAGAGGATGACACGACCACAAGAAGACACGACCACAATGCCCAAAAATGCGTCCTTAAAGCAGACTAGAAACGCGAATATACAAAAACACCAAAGAAATCCGCCCAATAGAAGTAAAAAACCCTCGATTTCTTTCTGCAAACAAGCCCCACGAATTTTCAAAAGAAGGGTTGCGACTTTCTGTGAGTGATACTCATGAAAAATCAAAACAAGAATCCTAGATTTCTTGTAGAAGAGAAGTCGTGTTTTTTACTAGAAAATCCTTGAAAGATCTTCACTAAAAAAAAACACTTGATTGAATTTTTTTTGAAACCCTCCCAAAATCTTGAGCCGTCCTGTGAGGGAGACTTAGACCCGCTTTGATACCATGTTAAAATATTCGATGTATTAACAAAGGAACGAAGGCTCCTTAAATAGAAAATTACAAGACGATGTTTCTAAATGAAACAATCGTTAACTAAAGACAAATTTAGAAACTATCTAACCTAACTAAGATGACCATTATTACATTATTTAATATATTTAATAACTTAATGGATTAATTAGTTTTCTTACAGCTTCCTTGGTGTCTTGTTTTATAGGCCACCTTCCCTATAGCTACTTAAGTACATGCAGATGTCGTTAAAAACTTAAAAGTATCAACATGCAATGCAGTTAATCGAATGAAGTAGGGATACAATGGTGACTGACCATTGTATTGCACCATTCAATTATAGCCATAGCATGTAGCCAATTTGTAGAAACCCTAGTTTCCCCCTATTTCCGATACTGTCTGTTTTTTTGATGTTTTTGGTTTTTTTGTGGTTTTTGGGTTTTTTGCATGAAATAGAGAAATTGCGATTTTTGCAATGAATTGAAATAAATTCAATAAAAATAAATCAACTCGGATAACAATAATATTCGATGTAAATACTGATGCCAGTCTATTATTTAGCCTTTTGTAATGATTACAAAGTAGATTTGATAGCATGCAATAAAGAAGCAATATTATTTGAAAACCTGGTTTTTGCTGATTGCAGTCACCAGATGCTGAAGTAAGAGGCACGACTCCCAATGTACATGCTTTCTCCTCCTGACAGATGCTGGCAAAAGACTCCTGAAGTGCCTGCGCCCAATGGTATGATGTTTCAATGCCAAAAGAGAAGGCGTTTCTCTTGAGAGAAGAAGTACGGCTCTAGGAGATGGTACGGCCCTGCTGTACAAGTACGGTTGACAGTAGCAACAACAATTAATGATAGTACGACCCTCCTCTGTGTCTTTAGATCCCAAAGATATATTCGCCTACTGAAAGATGCTCTCTGAAATGAAACCCTGAATCAAAACTCTGTCAATAAATACTCTGTGAAATTCTATGATCTTTTCTGAATGAAGAAACCTCTGTGCTGGCAATAAATCAGATGTTATTCCACACCCTCTGAATCGCTCTCACTAGAGATGGCTCGTTCCTCAATGCATTCGAGACTGAAACCCTAAGTTTCTGTGCTCAGACCAAACTTGATCAATTTTCAATAACTCCATATCACATAATGGCTCGATTTCCAATGCAAATGGCTTATACACTTGAAAAGTGCGATTTCCTTAATAGGGAATATTAAAATAGTTCGAACTTTTACTTTTAATTCTTCAATAGTCCTCAGCCAAATTTTTATAATAAAATATAATCGCCAATTTGGCCCCCTTTCATGATGGGCGACCCCTTTATCAAAATCACTTAAGTTATAATAAAATATTATAACTTTATATTATAATCTCCAATTAATTAATATTTAATTAATTCAATTAAATATTGATATCTCTCTCATTATTCAACGACACACGAGCCGTCTGAAGCTGATGAACAATGAAGTGATTCTGAACCTAATCCATCCATACTGCTAAAAATAGCAGGGGTCCCACGCTGACTGCCACTAACTGCTAAAAATAGCAACTTATGCAAGAAGTGTCTGAACGAGCCCGAACGAAAGCCAATTGATCAAGAACTGCCAACTGAAGCTGAGCCAAGCTCCCACATGACCCTCTATCCAGTCTATTAGCCTACGAGGGTCACATGATAGGCTAATCCTGTGCTCGGAGAGATGTCAACGAGAAGGGGACATGACACAATTCAACACACATTTGATGAGAAACAAAACCCTTGTTGTTAGTGCAACCTGACATTCATTGCCATTTTTGTGATAGGAATATGGGTCAATAGTTTGTGACTCAATGTTTGCTGTATATATTGACATTAACACTTAAAATAATTTTTTATTCTTTGCTTTCATTATTTTCAAAAATATCTTATTCTAGCTAAATGATGGTGGTGAGCTTCTCAAGATTCTACAAATCCTGGCAGTGGAACTGCTGCCACACTCTTTGTTCTTTTTGGGAGCTCCTTAAAGGGCCTGCTCCTTTCATGTAGATAGAGTTGACTTTCTCTGCCAAAGCAAAGAGTTCACTTTTGTAAGAAGCCTACCTTATCTCAACCAATTTTTTTTCCCTTGTTGGCTTTATTATTTTGAAGTAGATAAAAGATTCAAATATAACATGAAGTAGAATACCAAATGATGAAGTTATAATCAAATCAACAAAGCTTGAGAATGACATACCCAGAAAACGCTTGATGGCTTCTTATTGAATGAACAATCTGATTACAAATAGATGATTGATTGTAGCTTACAATCAGATAGTCTGATTTAGAAAATCAGATCTCATGCAACATACAAAATGGCTTAAATACATATCAAACCCTAGCCAAATGATTGAAGAATGAAACCCTAGGTAGTTTTGATGAACTACCCTTCAATCCTTGACTGAAATAAGGTTGTAGCAGCACTGTTGGTTGTCTGATATGACTGATAAAAAATCTGTAACAACTGGTATACAATCTGTTCTTGACTGAAGATGACCTAGAAATGCTGAAACTTGTCAAATATTGCAAGAAAAGCTCAAAACATGGAATCGCCTAGCTTTGAAAGGTAATGATTTAGTCCAGCTTGCCTCCTATGCTTGGAAAAGGCTGAATCATGTCTGATATCAGGTCTGAAACGTGTTTACCAACAACTTTTGAAAGCCTGATATGGGTTTCCAGCCAACCCACAATGCAAAACTCTTCAAAGATGAAACCCCAATATGCCAAAAGGGGCAATTTGTTCTTTGAAGACAAGATGTGATTCAATCTACTTGATTTCTTCTTGGACCTGCAACAAAACCTGTCTTCAAACCCTTATCTTCAAGGTCCTATCTCCACAAAAGCATGTCAATGAAGCTCTGTGATGAACTCTATGCCAATTCACCTCTCATGGTGGAATGGGGTCATCACCAAATCACTGTTATTCAAAGGAACACCACCTTGAATCGACTGAAAATCACTTCCAGCCAAGATAAAACTTCTCTTCACAATGTTTTTCAAAATATCAATGCAACATAATGCTCCCACAACCCTCAATGCCTTCTTAAATAAGGCTCCTTGTCCAAAAACTGCCATAGAGGGAGAATCTGATTTGTTTTCATTAAAATATTTAATGACTTCATCACTAAGGCATCTAAGCCGCCCTTAGGGAAGATCTGATTTTATCTCATTAAAATATTCATTGCCTTATCCAAGCTGCCATAGGAAGATCTGATTTGGTCTTCAAATTTTAAAATATTCAATGCCTTCCCTATTAAGGCACTAAACTGCCCTTGAAAAGATCAGATTGGTCTTGATTATTAAAATATTTGATGCTTCCTTAAACCGCCCTAAGAAAGAGAACTGACTTCTAGGAGAGAGGACTGTTTTAAAACTCCTTGCTTTATCCCTTATGAGATTGCTTTGACTTTGCATGTGGACCATGAAATAATAATAAATTATAATCTGTAAAAACAACTCACCAAAATTATGAATTTCATGGCCAAATATCATTCCCTCACTAGGATGACTAGCTCATAGGAATGGTGAATGAGCTAGTTCACATCTTCTGGATATTACTCCGAAAATGGGGACATTACAACTTTGGAATTGGAAGATAGGGATCTGTGACCATAAGTATTACTCCCCAGCTTATCCCTAATATGTAAATTTTTGAGGGCTTTGGCCTTCAACAAAATCTATTTTCAATGGGTCAAAGAGAAATGATAATGAAAGAAGAAATCGGAATATCTTTCCTTGCTAAGGGCTTTGTTTTGGCCCCATTTGGCTCTTAAGAAAATAGAGAAGGTTTTCTCTTGGGGGACCTACTTTTATGAAAGTGTTCTCCATATGAGAGACATGCTCACCTCAAATTGTACCTTCAAAGGAGATCCTGTCCCAAACCCAATTTGGGTTAACTTTTTGTCAACTACTCTCAGAGTACTTGCAAAATCATTTTCCCGAATTGATTGGGGAGATAGATTGGTGATTTTTTTGGTGCATCTAAAGTAAAATAGAAGAAAACCATATTATTTGTTTGCATGGATAGGGGTGAGGCCTTGTCCAAGACTCTCCCCAAAGCTATAAAGCTGCAATCATATTTGGGCTTGTGGATTCATGAGCTAGACTTTGGAAACATCTTGCTAGAAGTCCTGAATTTCATGAATAGGTATACAATAGAAATAAATGATTGAGGAGAACTCAAAAATCGAACAAATTACATCTAGATACAACAACTAGAAGAGGAAACATGCAAGGGTATGAATTTGGATACCCAATACACCATTGCTATAAATATGAGCATTCTCCCATGAAACAACAACTCCATGTTTTTATGTTTTTAAAGAAGGTTTATAAACAAATTCTATTGATACAAAAATTACTCTTCAGAATGATTTGGTGACCAAATATAGGAAAATCTTATCTATTTGGGAGTTGATCCAACCATATCTTAGAACAATGAAGATCCATGAATAATCACAACTCTTGAAGCAGTCCATGAAACAAATAACTTCTTGGAGGCATTACCTGCCTTTCAAGACCATATTCTAGGGCAGGAAAAGGCCGAACATGTATCTAATTCAAAGCTCACAAATATGCAATGGTAGGAATGAAGAAAAGTTGAGAGTAATCGAGCGAATAAATTATTCATGGAAGCAAGAATTTATACAAACAAGGTTGGTTATTTACCAACCTTGATCGGGCATACTTGATCAATAACTACACAGGTAGTTATTTATTATTATAATGATGTAATATAATATTATTCTAACACCCCCCCTTATTACATCAGATGCCCAAGAGACCAAAGCATGAAAGTTCGAAAAGCCTCGAACTTCATAGCTGCAAGTGATTTGGTAAACATGTCTGCACGCTGCTCTTGAGCCGGACAAAACTAGAGTTGTATATTATGTTGCTGAACATGCTCACGAATGTAATGGCACTGAACCTCAATATGCTTGGTACGCTCATTAAAAACTGGAATGTGAACAATTCAGCACACTTTGATTGTCGCAGAACAAAGTGGTAGGACCTGTATCAGAAACACCCATACCTGTCAAAATGAGACGTAACCTTATTGCCTTGCAGATTGCGGCGCGATACTCTGCCTTTGTGGAAGAGCGAGCAACTGTGGTTTGCTTCTTGCTCCCCCAAGAAATTAGACTAGATCCCAAAAAGAAAATGAAGCCTGAAGTAGAATTCCTATCATCAACTGAACCTGCATAGTTCGCATCCATGTATCCATACAATGAAAAATCTGCATTTTGCTTATACTCCAGACCATATGCCACTATACCACAGATGTATCTCGAAACCCTCTTTGCTGCCTTCCAATGAACAACCTTAGGTTCCTGCATAAACCTAGAAAGATAACTGACAGCAAAACTGATATCCGGCCTAGTATAGGTCAGGTAAATGAGACTCCCAATCAACTGGCGATAAAGAGTAGCATTCACCTGCGCAGATGGATCGTGGCGAGAAAGTTGCAAACTTGTCTCCATGGGGGTTGACATAGGTTTGCAATCTTCCATGTGAAATCTCTCGAGCAATGTCTTGGCATACTTCATCTGAGAAACATATATCTGATTCTTCGTTTGCCACACCTCAAGTCCAAGACAATAATGCAGGAGCCCGAGATCTGTCATGTGGAATGACTGTTTGAGATCATTCTTTGTTGCATCAATCATCTGCAGAGAACTCCCTGTGATGACCAGATCGTTGACATAAACAATCAAAATGACAATCTTCTTGGCATACTTCATCTGAGAAACATATATCTGATTCTTCATTTGCCACACCTCAAGTCCAAGACAGTAATGTAGGAGCCCGAGATCTGTCATGTCGAACGACCGTTTGAGATCATTCTTTGTTGCATTAATCATCTGCGGAGAACTCCCTGTGATGACCAGATCGTCGACATAAACGACCAAAATGACAATCTTCCCCTCTTGCTCTTTGAGGTAGAGATTGGGATCATATGGATTCCTGGTGAATCCATGGTTAAGGAGATGCTCATCGATCTTGATATACTAGGCCCAATGAGCCTGCTTAAGACCGTCGAGGGATTTAATGAGTCCGCATACTTTGTGCTGCTGCCCAGGTGCAGTGTATCCCTCTGGTCGAGTCATATAGACTTCCTCCATGAGATGTCCATAAAGGAAGGCGCTCTTAACATCCATCTGGTTAACTTTCCACCCAAACTGCGAGTTTATAGCCAACACCATACAAATAGTCTTGATCTTTGCTGTAGGGGCGAAAGTCTCATCATAATCAATACCTTCCTTCTGTGCATAGCCCTTATCCACAAGTCGGGCTTTATACTTGTCAATGCTACCGTCTGCCTTGTATTTGATCTGAGAAACCCATTTGCAGCCAATAGCCTTCTTCCCTAGTGGAAGATCAACAAGTTCCCATGTATTGTTCTTCGAAAGTGCCTAATATTCAACATCCATAGCATCTTTCCAAGGTGGTGACTCAAGAGCTTGCTGCATTGTTTCAGGTTCATAGTTCTGCAAAATTGCACACGTAAGGGCCATATTCACTTCTTCACAAGACTTGCTGCGAGTCCTAGGCCCATGAAAAGATGTATCAACAACTGCATCATCCTTGGCAGCCTTTATATGATACCACTTAGGAATCTTCTTGTGTACAAAAGATGAGGATGGAGGAGTAAGGAGGAAACTCATCTAATGGAAACAAAATGTCATCTAAAGTGCCTCATCAACTTCCTTCTCTTCAGCAACCTCCTGCTGTTCTGCAATGTCCTCATCAGCAGATTCAACCAACTGTGGTGCTTGGGAACAAATAGGTGATGGAGAGGAAGAGAGACTGCTCCCAAATTCCTCATTAAAGACTACATCCCTGCTAATGTACACCTTCTTTTTGATTGCATCCATGAGCCAATATCCCTTTGATTCTGAACTGTATCCAAGAAAGATACACTTGATAGACTTATCATCCAATTTGCTCTTTGAACCTTGGGGACATGCATGAAGGCTGTACATCCAAACACTTTAAAATGTGAAATAGGGGGCTTTTTTCGAGTCCAAGCTTCTTCGGGTGTGATATTATCAAGCACTTTGGTGGGTGCTCAATTCAACAAATACACTGCAGTGTGAACCGCTTCAACCCATAATGCAAGAGCAAGATCTGCATCCTTCAACATGCATTGCACCATTTCAAAAATAGTACGATTACGCCTCTCAGCAACACCATTCTGTTGCGGCATATGGGCAGTGGTCAACTATCTCTAAATGCCATGTTTCTGCAAGTAGACTCCAAAATATTTACTTGTAAACTTCCCCCCTCGATCTGAGTGAAGGTCTTTAAGAGAATGACCAGATGACCATTCTGCAAGAGCTCTAAATTCCTTGAATTTCTCCAAGGATTCATGCTTGTGAGCCAAACAATAGACCCACATCTTTCTTGTATAATCATCCACAAAGAGAAGAAAATATCGGGCATTTTGATGTCCGGAAGGCATAGGTCTGCAGAGATCAGTGTGAACCAATTCTAAGGGACCGGAGGCTCAGTTTTTTGCAGCAGAAAAAGGAGCCCTATGCTATTTCTCGACAAGACAATGTGAGCAGATAACTTCTGATTTTTGAATGGGAGGAAGTCCTCTTACCATATTTCTCTTACTCAGTGCAAGAAGATAACCAATGTTGAGGTGGCCAAATCTTCTATGGCAGAGAGCTGTGGATGAATTGGTTTTGACTACAAGGGCTTGATCTTCATCTGAAACATCAACCAACTGAAACCTCTTGCTTGCCCTTGAAGCACGAGCTACAACTGCCCCATTGCGAGTCTTGTCTTTGATAAAACAAAGTTTCTCACCATTGAGTTGATCAAATTCAACCTACAGATTGTGCTCAAGCAATTGACTTACTGAAAGTAGGTTCTTAGTGAGCCTTGGAACATACAAAACCTTTGTAAGTCAACATGTATGAGTTCTCAATGGAAGTGCAATATCTCCAATTCCTTGAACTTTGTATGAGGTGGCATCACCCAATGAAACATGCCCATAGGAGGTGGATGGAGTTAAGGCACAAAACCATTTTTGTTCCCCTATCATATGCCTGGATGCACCAGAATCAACATACCAGACTGAATTGTTAGATGTGTCAGCCTTTGTTTCTGCAACATACAAGAAATCTTCTTCATCTGAATTACATGCAACATTTCCTCCTTGTTTGTTGGGCTTTTTTGGCCATTTTTGGATTTTTCTTCTTATCCCCTTGGGAAGATATCTGTGGCTTTTTGGGTCAGTATTGACCCTGTATATGGGCTATATACCACTTAAGGGGCCCTCAAACAGCTCTAATATGCCTAAATAGTCTATATGAGAGAAGAATATCAAAAGGAAAAGGTAAATTCATGGAAATAAGATAACTAAGTGTTATTTTGAAAGGATGTGATGGAAAGGCATTATAGAGAGGCATTACAAGGTTCTATAAGGAAGAGAAAAGTGGGAGATAAGAGCATGGATTATGTTAATGTTTATAGCGTCGGGAGATATTTTCTCCAAATAAAATAAAAATAAAATAATCATCATAAAGGCAGGTCAGCCTTCTTTATTTTCCATAATATTATTTCTTCTAGGGCTGACCTAGAGAGTAGGCCGCACTAGACATGTATATATGCAAGATAATGTTTCTCCATTTGATCACCAATTCATTCTCTCATTTTCAAACTCGCATTGTCAAGAAGAAGTTCGCCCCTCCAGCAGCAAATTGTCATTTTTATAGCAGCAGATCAGATTTCAAAGGAAGCATATTTATGTGTGCTCTTGCTTCAAGGAGAGGCATTATTATTCATTGTATTCGGCCTTGTGTTGGGCCTGAGTTGTAAGCAGATTTCTGCTCTTCTTCATTCAATATATAAGAGATATATTTTGTTGGGTTTTTCTCCCTCGAGAAGGAGGGTTTTCCTAGGGTAACTTGCTGTGTTCTTTGCTTAGTATATTGTATTTCTGCTTATTTACATTTTTGGTCTAAAACTAACATGGTATCAGAGTGGGTTTAAGCAAAGATCTGATCAGATTTGTTTAAGTAGTCAAGACATCTCTTTATCTAGGGCAGATCTATCAAAAAATCGAAGATGGTGAACAGAGTCAAGGTTGAAGATAGGCTTGATGGAGCAGCAAATTTCACCTCTTGGAAATTCAGAGTTCTTATTGCCCTAGAAGAAACTGATCTTCTAGAATTCGTGGAAAGTGATGTGCTCGAGCTATCCGATGATGTTGAGAAAATTTAATGGAAGAAAAATGGCACGAAGGCTAGAAAGATTATGATAGATTTTGTGAAGGATCTCCTAGTTCCGATCATCTCCAAGATGAAGACAACCAAAGATATGTTCAAGGCTCTACAAGGATTGTATGAGATCAACAATACCAGCAGAGCCCTTGCTTTGAGACAACAGCTGCATCATATAAAAATGGCTAAAGGAGATTTAGTCATCTCCTTCTTCATAAAGATTTCGGATTTGAGAGATCAACTATGCGCTATTGGAGACATTGTTGAAGATAGAGATCTGGTTATGTTGGCGCTGAATGGTCTTCCTCAATCTTGGGAGCCCTTTATTCAAAGCATCAATGGGAGATCTAAGCTGCCCAAGTTTGATCGTCTTCGAGCTGATTGTATTCAAGAAGAATCTAGATTGGCAGCAAGAGGAAATGGGCAAAATACTCATAATGAAGAAAACCATGTCCTTGATGCTCAAGCTTCCAGAAGAAAAGGAAGAGAAGGGAAAAGAGGAAATTTCAAGAGGAATAGAGACAAAAAATCAGATTCTGTTTCAGAATTGAAGAAGAAGAAGGACCTCTCTCACATTCAATGTTTCAGGTGTGACAAGTATGGTCACTATGCTCGAGATTGCATATCAAAACCGAAGCAACATGCTTCTACTGCAAATGTTGATGATGTGTCACCTCAAAGGGAATCTAGAGATGACTTAGAGGGATTTCTATTCATCTCCGCTCTTTCAAGCAATGTTCCAACCGACAATGACACTTGGTTGATTGACAGTGGTGCTTCTCGACATATTACATGATATAGAAAGCATCTTATAGACTTGGTAGAAGAAACCAACTTGCAAGTGGTAATCGAAGATGATGCTTGTTATTTCGTAAAGGGAGCTGGAGCCACTTCTTTCTGTTGTACCCCAAATTAAAATTTTTGCTACACTTAAGCATTTTGAAGAATTGAGTCAAGATACTGTTAAATCTGTTAGAAAAGGTCAAAATGGGGGTCTGCATGTCTTGCATGGGGGTCATAAACTTTAAATTTTGTAAATCTGACAATCTGGGCCGGTCTAAAAAGATCAAACCTACAATACCTAGACTTCAGTTTTTCATCCCTAAATTTTAGGAAAATTTCTATTTTTAGCAGTTTTCTAAAAATAGAAACTTTTTCTGGGTTTTTCTGGGTTTCTTACGAAATGGATACTTGTAAAATTTTCTAAAAATAGAAAGTTTTGCCGTTAGGGTTAAGACTGATTTTTATTGGCTTAAAATACTTCCTCATCAGACTGGTGCAGTCAGAATCACAAAAAGGTCAGTTTTACTCTACTGGGTCTAGTTTGCTTTTTCAGAAGCCGCTTCGGAGATCCAAGGGCATTCATGGAAGTCAGCCAGCTGCCAGGTGTCAGAATCAAGAGTTCGAGCATCAAACAGAGACTGTCGATGAACAATGTGCACGAGAAACGAAGAACAAACTGAGGAAGTTGAAAAAATGAAAAATATCAAATTTTATCTAAATCTGGAGATTTCAGGCGCCCCTGTCAAGAAGAGGCGCCCATGTTTCCATGCCTTAGAAAATTTTCAATCTTGACATCCAAAGGTAATGGAAACACGTGTTACGAGGTATAAATTGAAAAACTGATAAAAATTTCTAACACTGCCAGCCATGGGCGCCCCAGAAGGAGAAAGGCGCCCAACTTTTCAAGAGGCCAAAAGCCAAAATTAGGGTTTTCATCTCCAGGTCAATGTTGCTCAGAATCATCCCAGCTCCGCAACGAATCAGTCGGCATGCTGGTCGGATCATCCAGTCATTGGCAAATTCAAGACGAACAGGAGTCACGGAGAGATTTTGAAGACTGAAGACGAAGAACACAAAAGAAAATCTAACTCTGGAGAAGCTAGGCGCCATACTTCAAGAAGGGCGCCCAAACTTTTGAGATAGCAGATGATCAAATTTGCTGAAGACTTCTCCAGCATGACTTCCTCAGACTGGATCCAGCTCTCCAACGAATCCGTCAGCTCGTCCGTCAGAGTCAGCAGTTATCAGATATCGCCAAGCAAACAGAGGAGAAAAAGTGTGAGAAATGGCAGAAAGTGGAAAACAACAGTGAAAATTCAAAAATAAAAACTAACACTGGAAGCTCTGGGCGCCCCTGAAGGAGAAAGGCGCCTAGGGTTTAAGGCCACCAAAAGTCAGTTTCCGGAAACAAGTGATCCAGAAGACCCCTTCTAGATTCATCTCAGCTATCCAGTGAACTCCATAGCCAGTCAATCCGACAAGTACAACACCCGGAATAGTGAAATCATCTGAAGGTCAGAAGATGAGCATAAAAATTGAAGATCATGAAAATGGTTAACACTGGAAGAAATGGGCGCCCTTATCAAGGATAGGCACCTGACATTTTGAAGGGGTAAATGAAGCTTTTAGCAGATGACGTCTCTAGAACAAAGTTGTTAGATATGATCAGGCTCCGCGATGGAAGAATCAGTTCATTCATCGGATAAATCCAGAGGCCGGGAGACAAAGCTGAAGCAGGGTCAAAAAGTGAACAAAAGTTGAAAACGACAGAAATTTGGCTAAGTCTAGAGAGACTGGGCGCCATACCTCAAGAAGGGCGCCTATTCCTTCATGCCTTAGTTTATTTTTCCAAAATTTCAAAATTTTCAAGTGAATAGAAATACGCCTTTCCTCAAGGCATGAATTAGGTTTAGGGTTTCTTCAAGATTAGGGTTTGAGAGGCTGTTTTCAAAACAAAAAACTTATTTAAGGACACCTCTATGTATTATTTTTTATATTTTCTTGCAGGTGCCTTCAAAGAGAAACAGAGCAGCAGCTTCAAACCTATGTTTTTCAAGATTCAAGAACCCTAACTTGCTGGTTTCTCATATATTTTCAGATCAGCAATCAAAGAAGACCTCCTCTTTGATATTTTCTCATCAAGAACATCAAATTTAAGAAGGAGAAGGCCTATATTATCAAATTTCAGCAAGCTGATCCATTTTTGTTCTATCTTCTGGACAAATTGTTGAAGATTTCTCTCTAAGTTGCAGCAATTGCTTTTATTTTGCATGTTAGGGAAAACTTCATATTCATCCATTTCTAGTCTTCTGGGTCTATGCTAAACCTTCTTCTGGACAAAACCCATACCTCAGCTTTTTCAGAGAAACCAAAAGTTGTTGCTTTTTCAGTTAGAAGCCAGGGTTTTCAAAATCTAATCTACTGGGTCCATTCAGATTATACTCAAGAACAATACCCAGATGCCAGCTTTTTCTGCTTTTTTTGGGGAAAATCAGGGTTTGTTGCTTTTTCAGTCTCCACTGCATATTTTCAAAAACGAGCGATCTGGGTTGGCTTGTAACGAAATTCTAGTCAAAACCCATATCTCAGAATAAAACTCAAAAATTCGTCCGTTGGAGGAAGAAAAATCAGCAAGCTAAATTTAGAAAGTTTGTCAAAATTTGTTTGAACCTAGGCGTGTTTACTGTCAATCTTCAAGTCTTTTAGAATGGAACACACTCCTGCAGAGTTCAAGACCAAATCAATTCTTTACCACGATTTCATTGAAACAGCTGAAACTGACTTGCATCACATCAAGCCAGTGTTCAATATACGTCCTTTAGAAGATGCAGGCAATACCACCATCAGGCATCTCGCCCATTCAGGCCTTCTTGCAGCAGCATCCATACCTTTCTCAGTACAGAGCTTAGAGTTCATAATTGCTTGCATCAAGCATTACAATCCAGCTACAAGGGAGATACAGTCAATTGATGGGAAAATCATTTGTAGCCTAAAACCAGATATGATTGAGAAATGCTTCTCCATTCCACCATGGCCTGGAAGTGTCACTATCAACGTGGAAGAATGTGAAAGGATATGGGAAGAACATCAAGATAAATACAGCAAGAAGATTGCACATAGGTGGCTAAAAGAGAAACATTCTACACTGCCAAAGGATGTCGGAAGAGGACAGTTCAAAGAGGAATTCGCCATCATAATAACCCTACTCAATTGAGTCACAGGTCAAGCAAATGCAACAAGGTTTCAGCCTTGGATGTTCTATGTGATACCTCATATAATGAAAAAGACAGAGTTCTATGACTGGCCTACATTGATCAGTGACTGCTTACATCATCAGATAACTGAGTATTTTAATAGACATGCATTTCACATGGTCTCCTACCTAGTCTATTTGGTTGCCTATCAAGGTAAATTCAGAGGGTTAAGCATGGAAGGTTCTTTGAACGTTCAACATGTCTACAACTACTATACTCACTGGAATTCACTACTGCATCACGTCATTACAAAAGGGTGAATGAAGCATTCTTGATTTATACAGTGCGGGACCTGGACAACGAGCTACATGTTCGCATCTCATCCATTGCCAGGGCTGCAATATCAGAATGGGCAGATTGGTTTATTCAGTTCGCCACTTTCACTTACCTAAGGGTGTACGGTTATTCAGGAGCTCCACTCATGTTACCGAGGTATCCATCAGATGAGGTAGTATGCATGGAATTCTTCAGGCAGATTTCAAATGTTCACACCCATCTGCGTAACAAAAAGAAACCAGCCTTCAGCTTTCCTTTCGCTTTAGGCATTTACACATGTAGATCATCCGCAGAAGCTAAACTAATGGGTAACGAGTTAGATAAGTTTGGTCTCAAGCCTTTCAGCGAGAGACGATTATATGATCCCCATGGCTTCTATGCATCTAGACTTGGTCAGAACCTTGCTCATACACCCGCACTTGAAGAATTTTGGGCTAATTGTAGGGATGAGTATCAGGTGCGAAGGCGAAGTCATAGTAGGTTAACCCTTCATCAGATGAAAGATTGCTTATTAGAAGATATTGAAGGGCTGTCAGATGATGATGGGGATGTAATTCTTCCAGCTTATATAAGAAATAAGGTTGAGCAGCAACCTCTTCCACAGGTCAACTGGGCTCATAAAGAATGCATCACAGTGGAAGAAAGGACAAGACAAGTGGTGGAGTACAGTAAGACTTTCTTGATTCTAAAGAAAAGGGAGTCTATTCCAGTAGTAGAGCCGCCAAAGAAACATTCATCTCTTCCCTCTTCTTCAAGAGTGCAACCAAAGAACAAAGAAAAAGTTCAGTCTCAAGAGGTCACAAAGGGCAGTAGATCAGCAAAGAGTGCTAAAAGGAGGTTGGATTATACATGGATTGTTATACAGGAACAACCTACAGCTGAAACAGAAGTTCCTCAACCAGAGCCCATACTTCAGGAAGAAGTACAACATGATGAACCTTTGATACAAGAAACACTACCATCTCGTAGGTCTTTGCCAATTCACATTGATTTGGAAGACGAGGAGATAGAGGCCAATGTTACAATCACTCCTCCCTTGGATGTTAATAGAATAACTATATCTTGGCTTGAGAGCTCCTTGGGAAGGACAAGAAGAAGGCCTTCGTATCAGGTGAATGTTGATGACCTTAGCATATACCAGGAAGCACCCAAGAAGAAGGCCAAGAAACAAATGCATTTTGAGAGGAATCTCGAGGGTGAAATGGTCATGGAGACAGCTACGCCTCTTGAAGATAAAATCAGAGATGAGGTGGATGTTGACGATTTTCACATGGTCAAAGCAAACCTTGGTAAAAGTACTCGACATGCTGATATAAGTTTGTTTAAGATGGTAACAGAAAATATTCAAGAAAGAGTGCAAAAGGATGGAGAAGACAAGGCAGCCCTCAAGGCTGAAAATCGCCAACTCCGATTATGTATATCAAATCTTAGCCAAGGCACCTCACAAACAACTCAGTTGCTGCCTCAAGTCTTAGAAACACCAGCTGATCAGCAGCAATTAAGGTAGTTAGTTATTTGTGGTAAACAAACTAATGAGTGGGTTGAAGAGATCATCAACAGAGGAAAAGAGGTTCTGACACAAGTCTTCCAGTTGAGATACAAGGCTCATGATTTACGTCAAGGTATCCAGGATTTTGAACAGCTGATAGCCGAGTTCAAGCCTATGCACGAAATCATAATTGCTGATTTAGAGATGGCTTGTGGCTCTACAATGGCGAGAGAACATAAAAGACAAATCCTGGAGTGGAAAGAAAGTCATCTTTTCAAGGTGAACACATATATCAGAATAGCTGAGGAGTTTGCAGCGTATAAACAAAGAGTTGTTGATGCTCTTAGGTTCATCAGAGAAGTAGTTGCAGCAATTCCTTGTCAGTATTGCCTTGAGGATGGTTCTTACATTGGGCTTGACGTAATCCAAGCTGAGTTTCAGAGCATTTTGCATGGCAGCGAGGGCAATGTTGGGAGAATGATGATGATTTCCATGATGTCAGCAAGGTTCGAGAAAGCGGCCAATGAGAGTGAAGATTTTTGGAAATCAATTACAGATGGCGAAGAAATCTTGGAAAAGCGGCATTTTGCTATGTTGGCGTTTCAATTAGCACCTCTGGAGTGCTTATTGGAAACGGACAGCTATTGCAAGTGTGTTAGTACATGCTCTTCGGATTATAGAGAGGAAGATCTCTCTTTGCTGATTTTCTACTGTAAAAAAGGGGTGTACTAAGATTTCCTATCTTTTTTACTCAGCGGTAGGACACAAGGGTGCATAAACCAATGCGCCGTAGCTAAGCTTTTTCTCTGGTTTCCGCAGATCTTAACTACGACTAACTAAGCTTCTAAACTATCCTACCTCCTCAAGATAAACAGAGCATGAGGGCGTAGGAGCGAAATGGTATGGTTGGATCACTTGAATCCTCCGTCTCAATGGAATATGGCCGAGGCTCTGAACCTTCGGATATATACCAAGATAGGGCTCGATACAAGCAAACACTCGTTACGGTAAACTGGATCTGAGACTTGCCAAGGAGGAGGAACCCCTATCCGAGGTATAGGCTTGGAAGCAGCTCACTGGAAACAACAAGGAACGATGGCCTTTCTAACAGGATTCCCGAGGAGGTGACGACACCTGTCCAAAGTCTAGGCTGCAAGAGAGATCATTAAACAACATCAAACGATAATGATTGATGACAAAATATCCAAGGAGGCGACGACACCTGTCCAAGGAGGAGATTGAAACAATGCACTATTTAAAAACAAGACTTTGAATAACTCAAATAATTAGATCAATCAAGCTTGCACCATCTGATTTATTTCTTTAAGATTCTTCAAAGAATTACAAAGGTCGGGACAGCAAAGGCACGAAATCATGCACAATTGCGATCAACCAACGAACTCTCATCCAAGAGTGAACAGATATAAACAAGCGAACTCTGGCAACAGTGGCGCAGCAATTTTGCTAGCAAATAAAGGTTAAACAAATAAAGAACCTAAGGCTCTTATTTATAGGAACTCAAAGGAGTAGGCAACCCTAAAATCTCCTTGAGTTAACAAACAGTTCTTGCCAATCAGCAAGATATTATTCTATGTCTAAAAGTAGGTGAGCAAACAGTTAACTGGAAATCTACTTCAGTTAACTGAAACTAAACAAAAGTCAAACTGGAAGTCTACCTCAGTTGACTGACACCTAACTAAAAGTGAACTTATGTTTACAAATGTGTCTCCAAATAGACATCCACCTTTTGAGGAGATCTGAGATCCACAAATCGTGGGAGTCAAATAGACATCCTAGATTAGTGGGATCTGACATGCATGATCTGTGGAGATCTGGAGTCAACTTGGAAAGGGGCATCAAGTTGACTTCAGTCATCATTAATGCTATTTGGAGGGTAGGACGTCCTCCCTTGGTGCTTTACACCTCTTCACCACTGGTCAACAAAGTCTCTATCCAGTCATTGACCTCTTCGGCCTCCGGGCAATTAATGCTCTTCAAGATGACTATGTGGCGTCTAAGCATTTCTTCACCCGTCGTAAGCTGCTGATGATAGGTTATGCATTGGGCAGCTGCTTCATCTAACTGGACAGACATGGCTGCAATTTTGGCTAATTTGCAGCCATTGGGATCTTCAAGGAATGAAGATCGGATGACATCCTGGAATCGTGTCTGCACGGTTTCAAGTTCCACATATTCTCCTCCTTCCCGCTGATATTCTAACTCAGGGAAGGATATTACCAACGTTCTTGCGAAGTTGATAATATTGGCGACGAAGCGTCTATAGTCAATCAGCTCCACAGAGTTGGCATCATAGGCTCTCACCTTGTATGCCACCTGTTCTTTCCACTCAAAGAGATGGTGTTTATTTTCTGTGGTCGTAACTGATTCATATGCTTGTTGCAAATCAGCAACTGTCACCTCCTCTCTCGGCCTCTCTTGAGCTGCCTTTATATCTGACTTCTGGATTTCTGATCGAAGTCCATGTGCTCTGTCTCTCAGCTGATATGCTTCTGTCAACACACACCGCCCTTTGACAACAAACTCATCCACTTGACGTCTCAAGTGTTTACCGTATGTAATCAACTGATGATGGTTTCTTTCAGCTGGGAGATCCAACAGTCCTTGAGGCAAAGCCGAGGAGTTTGGAGTGTCATGTATCAAACTAGAAATGTACAACTTTAGCTGACGGATTTCAGCCTTCAAGGCTGCTTTGTCTTGTCCATCTTTTGTCATCCTTTCTTTGACACTCGCCGAGGCAATTCCAAGAAGGTCTGCCTCCACCTGTCGAGTGGTCTTTCCAAGGTTCACCTTTGAAAGCGTGAAATCCTCAACCCTCACATTATGTATATCTTTGTCTTCAGGTGGGGCAGCAGTCTCTATGATAACCTCGTTCTCTGCATTCTTTTCTACATGTGTCTGCTTCTTCAACTTCTTTACCGGCATGTCTTGTGGAACATGATGGAATTCAGAGAAGTCAAGCTGATAAGAAGGCCTCTCCCTCTTCCTCCCAAGCGAGCTTTCCAGCCAGATAGAATCTCGGCTAGCATCGCTGGGAGGAGGAACATAGGTCCCCTGAATGCTAGAAGAACGAGACTGTGCCGTGGCAATGTCTCGTGGTGGCGAGTCCAAATCAATAGGACTTTGTGACCTCTGTGATGGTGGTGAAGCTGGTGGCTCTGTTTCTATCACTGGCACCGCTTCTGCTGCAACTTCTTCTACAATGGTTTCCATCTCTACAGCGATTATTTCAATCACTGGTTCTTGTGTAGTTGCAGCGGTCTCAACTGTCTCAGGCAAATTGGTGGCTGTCTCCACCTGTACCTCTTGCCGGCTTGTGCTGGCAATTCCTTTTCTCCCCCATGTGCTTCCTGACATCCGCATTCCTTCTGGAGGAAAGCTCATCTTCTTCTGTCTGGGTTTCCTCCTAGACGTGGAAGGTAGTGTAGACTGAACCGCTGGCGGCTCTGATCGGGGAAGTACTACCTTCCTTGTCCTTTTACTGTCCAGGTAGAGTTGACTGTGTCGAACTACTCTACCCGTTCTTTCCTCAATAGACGTACTCTCTTTCGCGTACCAGTCTACCTTGCCGAGTGGTTGTGAATCCACTAGACCCGTGAAGAAGGAAGAAAGAATAACTTCTCCTTCGTCTTCAGATAAGCCCTCGATGTCTTCTGACATGAATTCTGCAATCTGCGAGAGCTTGAATCTGCTATGGTTCCTTCTTCTCACTTCGAACTCATCCTCGCAGTTGACCCAAAAATCTTCCATGAAAGGTTCATGTGATGATCTTTGCTCAAGGTGAGCTGCGAAGATGCCTCTGGGGTCATAGGATGGCCTCCTGTCGATGAGGTACTTGAGATTAAATCTCACTATTTCTTGGCTTATCAACCTTGCATCGGCTGCAGTTCTGCATCTGTAGAGTCCCATCTGAAGAGGAAAGTTCACTGCAGCCTTTTTCTTTACGCGAAGGTAAGAGTGAACATCGGCCAATTGCCTCAGGAATTCCATGAACACTACCCTATCTGAGGGGTAACGTGGCATCATGGCGGGGTGGCCATTATAGCCATACACGCGTATGTAGGTGAAAGTGGGGAATTGTATGAACCAATCCGCCCAGTCCACCATTGCTGCCTTAGCTGCTGGTGAAATACGCACGTGCATCTCATGGTCTAGCTCGTGCACGGTGTGCATAGTAAAAAGGTCATTTATTCTTTTGAAATGTCTTTCCGCTAGAGTGAACTCCAAGCGAGGAAAGTATTCTTGTACCTTTTGCACACCCAGGGTTCCCACAGTGTTTAATGTTCTGAAATCGCCTTGGAAGGCTATCAGGTAGACCAGGTATGAACACATGTGGAAACGGTGCTCTTCTAGAAATCCGGTGAATTGTTGGTGGAGTGTGTCACTGATCAGGGAGGCCCAGTCGTAACGTTCTTTTCTGCTGATTATCTTGCCAATAATGTAGAACATCCACGGCTGGAAGGATTTTCCCTCCTCTTGTCCAGTGACTCTGCTGAGTAGGGTGATTAGCACTCCGTACTCGTCTTTGAATTCTCCTCTACCAACTAATCTGGGCAAGCTGTTTCTCTTTGTTTTCAGCCAATGTTCAGCCATTATAAGCGAACACTTGTCTTTTGAAGCCTCGAATGCCTTTTCGCATTCTGTCACTGATATGACCTTCTTGGTAGGGCATGGTGGGATTGCAAAACAAGTCTCTATGTCTACTGGCTTCAAGCTGCAAATCACCCTCCCGTCAACTGACAGGATCTCTCTTGTAGTCGGGTTGTAATGCTTAGTGCAAGCAATTACAAGCTCGATGCTTTGTAAGGTGATTGGAATAGATGCTGCTTGAAACAAACCGGATTCTTCGATGTTCTGCAATGTGATTTGATTCATGCCCTCCAAGTCTTCAGAACTGACCTCTGGATTTTTCTGCCATAAGTCTGTATCAGTCGTTTTCAGGTAATCATGGTATAAGACTGTTTTGGTCTTGTATTGTACCTGAGAGTACTGCATTCTGAAAACCTTGAATATTGACTGGGCACTTGACCCTGTTCTGACACTTTTCTGGAAATGCTAAAAATAGCCTCGCCGGGGGTAGTTTTTACGAAAAAATCTGAGACATGGGTTTTGTTAAGAATGATTTTCTAAACAGACCCAGATCGTCAGAAATTCGAAAAAACGAGTTTTTCTTTGACATGCAAGAGCCCTTCGGTGGCAGAGGCAGCAAGGGCACCAGAAAGTGATTTTTCTCGAAAAAATCTAACACATGGGTTTTGTTCGTGCTTCAGAGCCAAACAAACCCAGTTTGTCCGTTTTTCAATATTATGACTTTTTCCGGAAACCCTAAAAAATAGGGGCAGCAGGGCTACTTTTTCTGAAAAAATCTACCATGTGGGTTTTGTTGAAAAAGCTGTGCTGATCATACCCAGTTGGTCAGATCTGTGAAAATCTGTCGTTTCCTGTGACATGCAAAAGAAATATAGACAGAAGTAGAGGAAATAGACAGAAGATGGATTGGAAGTTATAAACTGCCACTTTGCAATAATCTGTCTCTGGAAGCAATCTTGGGAGAAGAATGCTTTTACTGCCAATGATCTTCAAAAATATTGAAGATCCGTTCAAAACCCCTGCCAGATCTTGAAAACTTGTTCTTGGGAGCTACTTGATGTTTTATCCTTCAACCTGCAAAAAGAATAATGAGGAAAGGGACGCCTAGCATGAATATAAGGCAATTAGGGTTAAGATCCACAAAGTATGGAAGATAACTCATCATTCAGTCCTGATTTGGAGTTCCAAAAGATGATTTCCACTGATTGTGGAGTGTTTTTCTCTTTTTTGGCTCCAAATTTGCTAACTCAAGTCAACATTTCTGTTTGACTTTCCTTTAGGCGTCCAACCTTGAGTTTGATCTTTTTTGCTTATTTTGCAAGCTGAAGTGCTCCTGTTTGATCTTCGATTCAGGTTGCTCAGTTGATCTCGAGCAGTATCTGACAGTTCTGTTGTTGAGGCAGGATCAATGTGATTAGATATGCCTGGGAGAGGTTAGCTCAGAAAACTGAGTTTAGGTCTCCAGAAAGAAGGGCGCCTTTTCTTGAAAGGGGCGCTTTTGACAATGCCTTAGTCAATTTTCACTGACTCGTTCTTCGTTTTGACCTTTTCAGACCCTCTTTGCTTTGATCTGACGTTCCCGATGTTTGATGAATCAGATGATTCTGCTTGATGATGTGTCGGGTAGCTGGTTCAGTCTTGTTCACGATGCCTGACTTTGCAGTGGCAGCTGGCAAGTTTTGGGCCTCCAAACTAAAGGGCGCCCCTGGCCAGCAGGGGCGCTTTTAGCTTTTGCTTGGTTTCATCTTGGTTGTGGACTGCCAGTCTTTGACCTTCTTCATCAGTCGATTGATTTGTCGGAAGTTCTTGCTGATAGTCTCGCTGACGAGATAGGTCATAGCTGAGAAGGTCGTCTTGGGAGGTAGTGAAGATTCCGGCTGAATCTGGACACCTTTAGGAAAGGGCGCCTTTCCTTGAGAGGGGCGCTTTTAGCCATGCCTTAGCCATTTTCTGGCTTATCTTTCCAGTTTTTCAAATTTGGCTTTTTCTGCTTGATCTCGTCTCGTGATCGTCTGGTGTGTCTTGTGGACTTGCTGTTAGATTGATCACGTAGCCGGGAGGAAGCTGGAAAGATATCATGTATAAAGCTACAGCTCTTGGATTCATCTGATGTCTGCAACTGAGGGGCGCCCCTGGCCAGCAGGGGCGCTTTTACCTTGAAGCTTTCAGATTTGGCACTTCTGTCGTCAATGGATCCTCCATACTTCGCTGACGGTTGGTCAATGATCCCTGAATCAGATGATCTTGCTGATTGTTTCGTTGTCGAGCTAGTATGAAAGTGAAGAGGATGACTGTTTTGACACTGCCAGATGATTTGATTTGCCCTCTGAGGTTCAAGGGCGCCTTTCTTCAAGAGGGGCGCTTTTAGCCACTATAGACTATGTTTTGCTTTGGTAGACAAAACGTGCACCTTCCAGACTTAGCCAAATTTTGGCCTTTTCCGTTTTGAGAATCTCCTTCGTTGAACGTCATCATTTTCATCTTTTTCCGCCATGGTTTCTTCGTTGAAGCTTTTGAGGTTTAGCTTTCAGCACCTGGTACTGGCCAATCTGCCATTAATGGTTGCGGAGTTCCTAACTTTGTTCCTGAAAAATAGAAATAGACCCACCAGAGTAAAACATAATTTTTGATAATTCTGACTTGATCAGTGTGATCGTGAAGGCAATTAATCCTATCATAATTATTTTCAATCATTTCCGGGAAGGTCCTATTTTTTAGGGTTTCCATAAAAATAGGGGTGTAAAACCCTAATTTTCGTTTTTTCAAAATTTTAACCATAGGTTCCTTGACAGAAACCCACAAGGATTTCATATTTGGTTTGACCTAAAACATACTTTAGATGGCATTTTTACGTTGTTTAGCTCAATTTAAGCAGAATGCCAAAAATTTCATTTTGGGTATAACATGCTATTAATAGCATCAAAACTCCTACTTCAAATGAAGTTGGCTGCTTTTTAGCGGATGTGATCGAGCTTTAAATCTGCTTTCTTCTAGAAGCATCTTCCACGCTTTCTTTCTATTCTTGTCTCAAATCTTTTCCATTCTTTGAGGATAGAAAGAAAATATTGTAACAAGTTGTCACGAGTTGGCACTTTCCTTTTTAATAAGCTTTCTAGGGTTTAGATGTTTTAATCTCTTCTAGATTTAGAAATAAAGCTTGCATGTTGGCAAGCAGTAGTTGTAAAAGCAAGGAGATTTTAGGGTTTCCTACTCCTCTGATTAGTTATAAATAAGAGCAGTGTTTGCTCATTTTCCTTTAACCGTGCTCGTGATAACAAGACACAAGTGTCATAGTACTTCTCTTTGTTATCATCTAGTGTTGTTCACTTTGTGTAAGAAGCAAGTTCGCATGCCTCTTTAGCTGCAAATACTTGTTTAGTTCATGTGTAGTGTTGATTATAGTGAGGTTGATCGCATGTTGCAAGCGTGTTGCTACAACTTGTTGTCCCGAAGTTGTAATCCTTGTTCCAGAAACTTGAGTAAATAAAATCTTGAGCGTGCTTTGTCTACCTTGATATAAACATCTCAAGTTTCCGTCTATTTGTTTTGTGCTAGAAATATGAGTAAATAAAATCTTGAGCGTGCGTTGTCTGCCTTGAAATAAAAGTCTCTTATTTCCGTAATACTTTTATGATCTCTTTTTCAGCTTGCCATAAAACGTGTGTTGAAGAATAGTTTATTTAAGTATATTTGTCAGAAATCATATGCGTCCATTTCCAAACTCTCTTGCTCTGCTTTTACTTGAGAGGGTGGAAACGTTTTAAGCGTAGGTTAAGTTGTAGCTGTCTAGTTTCATTAAAGGGAAAACCTCAGCCGCAACATCTAGTGTTCTATAACCTTGGGTTCTCGCAACTGAACCTAAAAGATAGGCGTAATTAAGTTTAGATTACTTTTCTTTATGCAACTCAGCAAAAGAGGGAGCTTCCCCTCCTAATTCGAAGAGTAGTTTACTGCACATAGCTGTCCGTTTCCAGAACGCATTCCAGAGGTGCGATTTGAAACGCCAACACTTTTCAACTAGATTCAGATATCCCTCTTCATTTGAGTAATGTTTTGTTTGTACCAGGGATTAAAAAAAATCTTGTCTCCATTTCAGCTTTGGAGGACAAAGGGTACAAGGTTGCCTTTTTTGAAGGGAAAGTTCTTGCTTGGCCTAAGAACTCTAGTATAAAATCAGCTCATGTAATTGGCGTTCGTCAGGAGAGCTTATATAGATTATCAATTCGTCCAATTCAGGCCTTATTGCATGACTCTATTAGTTTGAGTGAGCTTTGGCACAGGAGACTTGCTCACTTACACTTCAAAGCCCTTCTATCCATGGAGAAGATGGTTACTGGTCTTCCTAAGCTTGGTTTGGAGCACGGTGGCATTTGTAGAGGATGTGCACTTGGTAAGAATATTAAGAGTCCCTTTCATAGTAGTGACAGTAGATCTAAGGGAATTTTAGATCTTGTTCATTCTGATTTATGTGGTCCAATGTCTGTGGCATCTTTGAGTGGATTTTGGTACTATGTGATTTTCATTGATGGTTATTCTCGAAAGACTTGGATTTACTTCTTGAAATCTAAGGAGTCTGAAGAAGTACTTGATAGATTCAAAGAATTCAAGGCTCAAGTTGAAAACATGTTCGGGAAAAGGATTAAAGTTTTGAGATCATACAATGGAGGAGAATACACTTCTGGAGGTTTTTGTAATTTCTGTATTGAGGCAGGGATCAAGAGGGAGTTCTGTGTTCTGTACAACCCTCAGCAAAATGGAGTTGCTGAAAGAAAGAACAGATCCATAATAGAGGCAGCCAAGGCTATGATTCATGATCAAGATCTACAGACCTTCCTATGGGTAGAAGCTTCCAGAACCGCCGTGTATGTTCAGAACAGAAGCCCTCATCGAGTATTGGGAAATATGATTCCTGAAGAGGCCTTCACAGGTGTGAAACCTGAGGTTAGTCATTTAAGAATTTTTGGTTGTCCTATTTACATTCATGTGCCCAAGGATAAAAGGTCTAAGCTAGAACCTTTAGGCAAGAAAGGTATATTTGTGGGATACAACGAGTCTTCAAAAGCTTACAGAATTTATATTCTAGGACAAAAATAGATAGAGATTAGCAGGGATGTCTCTTTCAAAGAGGAAGTAGCCTTCAAAAGATCTAAAGGGTCTGATATGGAGATAGACAGTGAAGAGCAGGAGACTCCTTAGGATATGGACATATCTCCTGACCATACTCCTGACATTCAGAGGGAGTCCAATGAACTGATCGAGACTATTGATCCAGTTGATCCTATGGAACCAACTAATGGGCATAGAGACATTGCAGTAGGTCGGAAGAGGCCTCTATGGGCTGGACAAACTATGCAAGAGGCAGAACAATATGCAACTCCTCGAGGAACCTTTAGAGAAAGCAAGAGACTACAGAAGTTTCCAGGTTATGTGGCATTGATGAGTCACATCATTGATTCTGAGCCTTCCAGTTTTGAGGAAGCATCCAACGAGTAGGTATGGAGAGATGTAATGACAAAAGAATATCAGTCTATCATCAAGAATGATGTAGGGGATGTTGTTCCGAGACCTGAAGGGAAATCAATTGTGTCTTCCAAATGGCTCTACAAAATCAAGCATGCAGTTGATGGTAGCATTGAGAAACACAAGGCAAGATTTGTGGCAAGAGGCTTCTCTTAGAAGGAAGGAATAGATTATGAGGAAACTTTTGCTCCTGTTGCTCGATACACTTCTATCAGGATAATTATTGCAGTTGCATCTGCTAAAGGCTGGAAGTTACATCAAATGGACGTAAAGATTGCATTTCTTAATGGTGTGATTGAAGAAGAAGTGTACATCGAGCAACCAAATGGTTTGTGATTTATGGGAAGGAGTCTCATGTATGCAGGTTGAAGAAGGCATTGTATGGCCTTAAGCAAACACCTCATGCATGGTATGAAAGGATTGATAGATATTTGATGAGCTTGGGATTCTCCAAGAATGATGCATATTCCAATTTTTACTTCAAGATAGTTGATGGTGAGGCTTTGATATTGGTTCTTTATGTTGATGATTTATTTCTCACCGGAGAAGAGCATCTCATTATCAAATGCAAGAAAGAGTTAGCCTTCGAGTTTGAGATGAAGAATCCTGGTCTTATGCATTACTTCCTTGGACTGGAAGTGTGGTAAAGACCTAATGAGATTATTCTAAGTCAAGGAAAATACACCATAGACATCTTGAAGAGATTTGGAATGATGGACTGCAAGTCCATGTCTACACCTATGGAGACAAATTTGAAGAAGTTGAGCGACTCTGTAGCTGATTCAGATTTGGTAGATCCCACCATGTATAGACAATTGATTGGATCATTGATGTATCTAGTCAACACTAGACCAAACATTTGTTATGCGGTGAGTGCTCTCAGCCAATTCATGTGTGAGCCAAGACAAATACATCTAGTTGCAGCAAAGCATATTTTGAGATACTTGCGTGGCACTGTGGGATATGGCTTGAGATATGCTCCCTGTGAAGATCTGAAGTTACAAGGCTACTCTGATTTTGATTGGACCGAGAGTGTAACTGATAGGAAGAGCACCTCTGGATGTTGCTTCAGTTTGGGGTCTGCCATGATTTCTTGGTGTAGCAGGAAGCAAACTTCTATGGCACTGAGCACTGCGGAGGCTGAATATATTGCAGCATGTGTGGCAGCTCGAGAAGCGGTGTGGCTTCGAAAGCTCCTTGCAGGATTGTTTGGTCAAATATTGGAGCCGACTGTGATTCATTGTGATAATCAAAGCTATGTGAAGCGGTAAATCCAGTGTTCCATGATAGAACAAAGCATGTGGAAATCAAGTATCATTACATCAGAGACATGGTGCTAAGGAAAGCAATTCAACTCAAGTACATTTGCATTGCTGAGCAGACGGTTGACATTCTCAGCAAGCCTCTTTCCAGAGTGAATTTTGCATATTTTCGAGACAAGCTTGGGGTAGTGGAGAATGTTGCCCTTGCTGAGAGGGAGATTCAGCATCAGTGAGCTTTGCTATAATGCATCTCTGAGATGGAGAAATATGAGGTGAAAGCCCTCGTACATCTCTGAGACAGAGATGCGGTTCTTTCCACACATGGGAGTAGCCATGGTGGACGTCATGTTGAGAGACTCCATGACGACATCAGGTCGAGAGACTCCATGATGAACCCTTGTACTTGTGTTCTTTCCACACATGGGAGTAGCCATGGTGGACGTCATGTTGAGAGACTCCATGACAAAATCACGTTGAGAGACTCCGTGATGAACACTTGTACATATACTTCTTTCCACACATGGGAGTAGCCATGGTGGATGTCATGTTGAGAGACTCCATGACAACATAACGTTGAGAGACTCCATGACAACATAACGTTGAGAGACTCCATGATGAACTCTTGTACATCTCTGTGACTGAGATGTGGTTTTTCACAAATGGGTGTAGCCATTGTGAGCGTCATGCCGAGAGACTCGATGACGAGGATACTTGGAAAATACCTCCCTAGCTAAGAGGGAGTGTTAATGTTTATAGCGGCGGGAGATATTTTCTCCAAATAAAATAAAAATTAAATAATCATCATAAAGGCAGGTCGGCCTTCTTTATTTTCCATAATATAATTTATTTTAGGGCCGACCTAGAGAGTAGGCCGCACTAGACATGTATATATGCAAGATAATGTTTCTCCATTTGATCATCAATTCATTCTTTCATTTTCAAACTCGCATTGTCAAAAAGAAGTTCGCCCCTCCAGCAGCAAATCAGATTTCAAAGGAAGCGTATTTATGTGTGATCTTGCTTCAAGGAGAGGCATTATTATTCATTGTATTCGGCCTTGTGTTGGGCCTGAGTTGTAAGCAAATTTCTGCTCTTCTTCATTCAATATATAAGAGATATATTTTGCTGGGTTTTTCTCCCTCGAGGAGGGTTTTCCCAGGGTAACTTGCTGTGTTCTTTGCTTAGTATATTGTATTTCTGCTTATTTACATTTCTGGTCTAAAACTAACAGATTATAGGAATTATATATGTGTGAGAATAATGAAAATGTGAGAGTAAAGCATGAGGAGTGAATTATAAGACGTGTACAAGCCACTGAAGTATATTAATATATGATCTTATGTATATTGGTGTATATATATGTATATAATTTCTTATAATTTGATTTGTATTTATTGCATATCTCAGTTCTTATTAGAATATAATAATGATGTATTAAAGTGTATTCACACTTTAGTGTGCCTGGATAGTTAGGTGTAGGTCCTTTAATAAGATTGTAGTAGTTGTACTTGTTACAACTCTTAATGAGCATGTTGTACTGTGTTGGCGTAATAACTAACACCTCTGGAGTGTAAGTTTGTATGGACAGCTATGCACACTACGTGATGAGTGCTCTTCAAATTAGGAGGGGAAGCTCCCTCTTTTGTTGGTATGCGTTCTAAAAGTAAAGTAATCTAAACCTATCTTTTTCAACTCAGCTGGAAGAGGCACAAGGTTAAGGAAACCAAGGACGTTGCAGCTAAGGGTTTTCTTTGGTTTCACAGGTCTTAACTACAACTAAAACTAAATACTTTAATCTATCCAATTTCCTCAAGAAAATAGAGCATGAGGAAAAGGAGCAGGAATGGTTTTACAAGATAAATCGAGTATAGATTCACAACGTGAAGGCAAGGTGGCATAACAATTTGCTCAATTTGAATAGGCTTATTGATAACAAAATATAAAGGATAGCCAACTAGGACAGTAAATTGCATAGGCGAGACACGCGTACAAGCTACGATCAAACTAGCCACTATATTTAACTAAGGTAAGCATTCACCACAATAATTGCATGAAACCCAAGTGGCATAACAATTCATTATCATAATAAACACTCGTGAACAGATACAAAATAGACAATATTACAGGCAAGGTAGGCATAGCATATATTACTCTCTCGTGCAAAAGTTATTTACAAATGAGCTGAATGCTCTTATTTATAGACATCAAAGGTGTAGGCAACCCTAAAATCACCTTGAGTGAACTACAGTCTTGCAATGCATGCAAGATTTTATTGCTAAACCCTAATAAAGGAAACTATACAGTTAACTGGAAAGCTACCATCAGTTAACCGATACAAACAATGCTAACTGGACAATGTGCAACATGCACATCCTTATTGAAAGAAAAGCTAACTGATAACTAACATCAGTCAACTAACACTAACTAAGAGTCCATCCTCCTGCGAAGATATCCCCAAGAATGAGATAGGCGTGCCTGATGTCAACAAGGAAAACTCAAGAACTGACGTTGAATTGACTGTTGCTTGTGACTCATCCTTGTAAACAACTGTAGGATCTAATTGGACGTCTACTCCAAGTCCTCTCTGTTTACCATCTCATCCAGGAATTTATCGACGATATCATCATTTGGCACTCTGACGCTGTCCACAATGATCAATTGTCTGTCTAAATCCTTATCTCCATCCTGGATTTCCCTTTGATTGTCTCTAACCTCTGTAGTCACCTTTTTGAAACTGATAGTCAACATTGAGAATTCCTCCAACTTGGACGCCTCTAGATCTCCACCTAGGTTACCACGAACTAGCTCTTCGAACTCAGCCTAAACTGCCTCCAACTCAGCGTATGTACCATCCTCACGCCGATAATGACATGGGATCTAGGTGATGTATTCGTTGATAAATCGAAGAGCTGTAGCAACCTTCTCTTGAATCACGCCCATCCTAGCAGAAACTCTGTCATACATTTCCACCCTGCAAAGATACAACTCTCTCCAAGTGAAAACCTTCCTTTTATCTTCTGCTGCTTCAATGGCGTTATAGGCAACTGCAAGCTGTGATATAAGAATCAGATCCTTCGGCTTACGCTCAGCTATGAAGATCTCAAGCTCCTGAATCCTCTGACGAAGACTATGCGCGTCAACCCTCAACTGATACAGCTCTGTAAGGAGGTGTCGACCAGCAATGATGAAGTCCTCAATCTAGGTATCTAAAAGCTTTCCTCGATTAACCAAGTAGCGAATCCTCTGCTGATCTGTGGCGATCTCTCGAAGCTGCGGGAGTAAAGGTGCTTGCCCCTTGTTTTCGTGAAGCAAACTCGAGATGTACATGCTGAGTTGCTTGACTTCAACCTTGAGGGCTGGCTTATCTTCACCATCCTTCATGACACGTTCCTCCAAATTACTCGCGAGAACCCTGAATAGGCTCACGTTGGTGTGTCGAGTACTCTTACCTAGATTTGTTTTGACGAAGGTAAAGTCACGAACATCAACTTCATCTAAGTTCTTGCCTTCTGGAGGTGTAGCAACCTCTATGATGATTTCGGCTTCAGGATTCTTCTCAATGTTGACCTGCTTCTTGGCCCTCTTATTCAACCTGTTCTGATAAGGTTCACCGAACTTAGACAAGTCAAGCTCATATGAAGGCATACGCCTCTCTCTTCCCAATGACCTCTCGAGCCAAGATGAATAAGCCACGCTATCCTCTCGAGGCGAAGCTGCTTCTGCTATGTCAGCCACTGGCGGATCCACTGGTATGAAGGTCTCGTGTATTGGAGACTCAGGCTCCTAATCAATATCTATAGGAGACGACTGTGGTGAGAAAGGTGGACCTGGAGATGACGAACCAACCTCAGTCTGAATCACCAGTTCTGCTGGAACTACTGGCTATGTGGAACTACTGTCTCTACTGGAACTGGAAGTACTGGCTCCGCAACTGGAAGTACCAGCTCTCTGTCAACCTGTTTCCTCTTGGTGATGCTCTTCCCTTTGAATTCACCCCAATCTTAACCCCTTCAGGCGGCTTCAAGATAACCCTAACTCGAGGCTTCGCCCTAGAAGTAGAAGGCAAAAAAGAAATCACTGCTGGCGGCTCTACAATTGGAATCACCCTTCGCTTCTGCTTGCTCTCAAGGAAGTACATGCTTGTTTTAATAAGTGACCTGGACAAGTCCTTTACTGAAGTATTCACTAGGACATACTAATCAGGTTGGCGAAGTGGCTGGCGAGCGACTTGGTCTTTAATGAATGAATTGAGAAGTATCTCGCCATCATCATCAGACAAACCCTCCACATCCTCTGACAAGAAATCAGCAATCTGTGGGAGAGTAAGCCTACAATAATGACGCCGATGCACCTCAAAGTCATCCTCACAGTTGACCCAAAAGTCTTCAAGCGCTGCCGAATGTGAAATGTTTCGCTCTAACCTTGCTAAATAATGACCCAACAGATCATAGGTACGCCTCTGAGGAAAACACTCAAGCCGGAGTTTTTCTAACTCGTTCGCCATTGGCTTGCAATCAGTAGCTGTTTTGCACTTGTAAATACCTAATCCGAAAGGAAAGGTGAAAGCTGGCTTATGTCGATTGCGAAGGAAAGTGTGAACGTCATGTGCTTGTCTCATAAACTCCATAAAAAGAACCTTGTCCGACGGGTACCTCGGTAGCATCAGAGGCTCTCCTGTGTATCCATACACCCGGATATATGTGAAAGTAGGGAATTGGATGAACCAATCCGCTCAACTCTCCATCACTAATTTAGCCTCTGAGGAAATTCTAGCATGCATCTCGTTGTCTAAATCTTTGACTGTCCTCATAAGAAAGTGATCATTCATTGCTCTAAAGTCCTATTTAGCTTTCGAAAACTCCAACTGAGAGTAGTATTCCTGCACTCGCTGAACGCCCAAAACTCCATTGGTCTTCAATAGTCTAAAGCTGCCTTGAAATGCAACCAAGTAAACTAGAAAGGTCACCATGCGGAATTCATGCATCTTAAGGAACTCTGTAATCTGTTGGTGAAGACACTCACTGATAAACATTGCCCAGTCAAAGGTTTTTTTCTTATCAATAACTCGAGAGATGAGGTAGAACATCCATGGTCGGAAAACGCTTGTGTCTTCTTGACCTGCTAACCGGTTGAGTAAAGTTATTAAAATGGCGATCTCATCCTTGAACTCACCACGCCCAATTTTCTTTGGCATGCTGGTTTTTTGAGCTTTTAACCATTGTTGAGCTACTTTTTTCTGCGATCTATCTTTGTCCTCTTCCCATATTCTGTCACAATCTGGAATGGATACTGCAAAATGATATGAACGACCCTTCCATCAGTCGACCTGATTTGTCTGGTAGACGAGTCATAATGCTTGATACAAGCAAGTACAAACTCGAGGTCAAAGACTGAGATGGGAATGGATGCTGCTTCAAGTATCCCTGAACGCTCAAGGTTTCTGATTGTAGTACTGCTAGTACCCTCCAATGTATTCAGATTGATGATGGGATAAACATGACTCAAGTCAGTATCAATAGTTTTTAGAAAATTATGAAGAAAGACCTGTTTGGCCTTGTAATCTATGGGATTGTACTGCATTATGAAAAACTAGATTATTGATTGTAAACTCGGGTATGTTAAGACAACTTTGGAAAATGCTGAAAAAGCTCGGGGATAGGCTAAACATAGCAAGTGGAAGTGAGATATGGGTTTTGTGCAGAATCAAATTCTAATACAACCCAGATCGTCAGAATTGTGGAAAAATGTGATTTAGGCTTGCATGCAAAAGGTTTTCTGTTGAGATTTGAACTAGCAGTTAGGGGCACTAGGGGCAATATTTCCTGCGAAAATTTTGAACATGGGTCTTGTGTAGAATCGAATTCTAAGACAACCCAGATCAACAGATTTGCGAAAAAACGTGTTTTAGGCCCACATGCAAAGAAAATTTTGGAAAAAAAGCACAGTGCTCTAGAATAGAGACAGCGGGGCAATTTTCACAAAATAATCTAAGACATGGGTATTGTCGTTGATGCTGAAATACTCGAACCCAGATGATGCTTTTATGAAGATTTCACCGTTTTCTTTGACACGCAGAGAAAATCTAAGACGAGAATAGAGGAAATAAGACAGAAGAACATAAGTTTTATGTTTGTTTTAATCTTCTTCTGTAGAAATTCGCCTATGCTTGAAGTAGATCTAATGAAACCTGCATGCAAATGGAAAACAAAGCCTGAAATATTCTTGACCTGAACATTCTGAATCTGTAACTACGAAGAACACTGAAATCTAACACCTGTAGCACCTTCTGATTATTTTCATGCTTAAGAAAAGACGTTTTTCATCAGCTCATAATGAGAAATAATGGACGCCATAGGTAAAATATATAAGAAAATATCCTCTAAGGCGTGTCAAATGCATGCTATGTCTTGGAAATGGCGCTTAGACTTCAACTGAACCTTCAAAACTTACGCATGGCTTATAATTGGCTTCAAAATCAGTTAACTGAATGAAGAATAAACCCTAATTAGGGCGCCACCTTGAAAAGCTCAGTTAACTATTGCATGCAAACTAATTTCAGCCAATTACAAACTAAAAATAGGCTCTAGAAGAAGTTGACTTGAAAAGAGCTGAACTGAAGCTCTATTTACAATTAACTACTTCACCTCTCATGCACACTTCTATTCTTGAGTTTAAAAGTCAACCTTTGACTTTAGGCGTCCTTTCCAGACTTAGACATTTTTTTGAAAATTTGAATCTTAAAACCTCGCCGGAGCTCATGTTTGACCACTAATTCTGATTGACTGCCATGTCGGATCAACTGGATGACAGTTTCATTGAAGAGCAGGATCAAATTTGACAAAAAGACTCCTTGAGGTGACAACCCATAGTTCATCCATCTAAGGCTTCAAAATGATGGGCACCCTTTGCCTCTAGGGGCGCTTTTTGACCTCGGACTTGCACAAAATTTTTAGGCATTTTCCATCATTTTCACTGTAAATTTGACCTTATTTCACTTAACGTTTTCTGGTGTCCGGCAAAACTTCAGAGTTAGCTGACTAGCTTATTGCGGAACAAACTGAATTTTGAGCAAGAGTTCCTGGAGAGCACTTTGCGTAAAAACATCATTTGACATCTTAAAAACATGGGCGCCCTTGGCCTCTAGGGGCGCTTTTTCCTCCTAGACTTAGCCATTTTCACAACTGGCTAAAATCCACTAATCTTTTGGCTGCAGCCTACTGAGACATCATTTGACCCGGCTGAGACAGGCAACGGAAAGCTAGAACCAACACGGATAGGATGAGCACTTGAAATCATCAAACAAACTGAATTCAAGGCACCAAAACCTTGGGCTAGGGGCGCTTTTGACATTTTTGGATAATTTTGATCATGTCTGGAACCTCAAGTTTGACCTTTGACCATGGCAACATGACAACTCTGATTCATCTGCTGATAGATGCTTTGCGAAGACCTCCTAGGTGTCACTTGATCAAAAAACTTCATCTGAAGCTCCAAAAAGATGGACGCCCCTGGCTGAGAGGTGCGCTTTTTCACTCCAGACTTAGTCATTTTCAATTTCCCTCGTTTTGCATTCAATCTCCAGTTTCAGGTGATATACTGATCCGTTGGATTGGCTGGTTGGCTAATCACGAAGCTAACAGGAATCCAGAGAAGACATCTTGGAAGAGAGAAGCCACAAAAAGTTGATCTAGGCCTCCAGAATGAAGGGCGCCCCTAGCTCAGAGTTGCGCTTTTTATTCTAGAGTTAGCCATTTTTATAGCATCTTCACCTCGTTGAAAAACCCCTCCGAGATGAAGTAACTTTCGGACAAAACTCGCCATAGAAACATCATCGAAGCGTTTTGAGCTTAGCTTTCAACACCTGGCACCTGGCCATCTGCCATTGATGAGCTCAGAAAACCTAACTTCTCACTTGAAAAAACGAAAACTACCCACCAAGCTTAAGCTGAGTTTTAATTGAATCCGACTTCACCATTGTGATCGTGAAGCAAAATAAGCCAATCAAAACAAATTTCAGCCAATTCTGACAAGTTTCAATTTTTAGGGTTTTTGACCTAAAAATAGGGGTCCAAAAACCCTAATTTTCAATTTTTTCAAATTTTGCCAGTATCTCCGTGGCATCACACTGACTCAAAGCCCATACTTGATTTGCCCAAAAACTAAGTTTTGACATCATTTTAACAAGGTTTAAACCATTCCAAGCAAAATGCCTTTATGAAGCAAAAAATTTGGTTTGGGTACAACATACTGTTTTTTAATATGGTAATTGTACCATTTAATATGGCAGATGGAATAGTGCTTTTCTAATTCTATATGATATTGCTCTCACTCTTTGTGGATTAAGCCATTCCTAGCAGATTTCTCTTATCTCATTTGTTGGCATTTATTAACAGTTCTCCTTTTTTATTGCATCACATTGGGATTTACTACAAATAACAAAATATAAAACCTTGGACTCTGGTCTAGGTTTTTCTGTCAATAGAGACAAACAACATGCTTGTGCTTTTGAGATGATAGAGATGTAGGTTGCTTATTTGCCTTGGATGTTAGGGCCTCTGTTTTATGTGCCATATGTAACATGATTTTACTGAAATCAGCATTATGATCACTGGGTTTACGAGGGGCAAAACAACTTGCAATCATTGGCAAGCTAAACAAAAGTAACACGCTTTTCTGGATTGTACTACTACTGGTTTCATTACTGGTTGGAAATCATCTTGGCACTAGTAATTGAATTTTTTATAGGATTGATTGTTGTTTGCAGTTAAAATTGGTGGAATGCTTATTAAGCAAAGTTGTGTTTCGTGTACCATACATTTCCCAGGAACTATGCAGACATGAATCCTGATAATGATTGGCCATTTATTTGTCTAGCTATGCTTTTGTCATTTAGGCTAGCGATTAAAGAACTGGAAGAATTAGATAGTTTTAACATAGATGTTTTTCTTAGTAATATCAGTCCTTTTACCTGTGCGTTTTCTATTGGTTATCTTTGGGAGATTTGGAAGTCATGAATACAGGTTAAATTAAGCAAATATATTTATTTGGGCTTTGGACCCAATTTTAAGTGCATATTAAGATTTATTTTTGCTTTTGATATTAATATTTTATCTTTGTGAGAAACCTTTTATGAAGTCTTTTGTAGGCACTGATCCTCCAAAGGTGTCCTGTTCAAACTTCGTAAACCATGGAAATTTGTAGGAATATCACTTTAGTGTTTATTGTAACTTGAAAAATGAAATTGCATTTAAACTGTAAAGGTTTTTGTTGGAATATATTACATCAAGAGTTAGATTTTAGTTTAGATTAGAATAATAACAAATAATGAAATAAATAAATAAATCAACATACAAATGTTAATTTATATAGTTTAGTTAGTAGTTAGAATAAATAATTGCTAGTTAGTTATTTCCGTAAGGGAGTTTGGGTAGTTAGCACGGGAAAATGAAAGGCATTAAAAAGCCAATTGTGTTGCAATGTGAAACATCCCCGAAGAATTCAATAATATATTATTTTGTATTGTTTATCATCTGTAACAATGGTTTGATCTGATTTTTCTGTGTGTTTGTTCTATCATTTTTTCACATGAGATTATAGTGTTCATGATGCTAGGCTTGTGAAGAAGCAATGAAAAAGCTACTATCAAAGAAATATGGTATGCTGTTATATTGTTTCATTTTTTAAAATGACGTTTTTTTACATCAATTTAACACAGTTGCACTCAAACTGCAATATCATTTTCGTTTCTCAACGAAATTTCAAAATTCAAAATGTTTCAGAAAGAAGAGGAAGAGCAGAATAAAACCCAAAAATGGTTTGAAGAAATTATCAGTATTTCACGAGCAGTTTAAAGCATAAGTGTCCAGCATGGAAGTGAGCACTTAATGAACTTGGCATTGTGAAGAAAAATATAGCATGAAGAAATGTTGATTTGACCCCTATGAAACATCATCATTTAATGTACAACAAATGGATTTAGAGCACTGGAAAATAATGATGCATTGGTGAATAAGATCACTTTGTTGCAAATTATATTTTTAATTAATTACTATCTTCCTATTTGTGCATAGAATAATATATCTTGGTGAAGTAGAATAACATTTTTTTCCAGATTATCTTCCTTTTTTTACTAATGGCGTGTGAGTGAGAATTGTAATGATCTTTGCAAATTGGGATCCTTATTTCAAATGGCTTAACAAAGCGAATAACAATTTTTTTTGGGAGAAAGCGTACTCTCTTGCACTTCTAGGTTTTTCACCTAAAAGGAGAAAGATCTTTCTATCCACAAGAAACTTGGAGTTCAAGCTTTGACCCCACTGAAATGGACCTTGCTGGTTTACTCTCAAACCCCCTTCAATTTCTACCTTAGAATTTTGTCAAACACTTTGCTTGCAACCTCCAATTTGCTGATAATTGTTTCAGTTTGTTTTGTTTTGGTTTGTTTTGATGCCAAAGGTGTTTGAATGCTTGAAATTGATTGCAATTGTAACTAAACAAGTAAATAAGATGAAATGCACTTTCTTTTTGTGTTTTCAAATGCATATATATGAAATGCTAATGTAAAATGCATACCTACAGCCAAGAGACATTTTAACAAACACTTGGCATGAAAACATTCCTACTATGATTCAAGTACACATGAGAGACAATTTGACAAATGGTTTGCAAGTAAACTCCTTATTTCTCCAACATCAAACTGCAATATTATGAAGAGGTTACAAGCTGGTAATTAAAATGTTGATATGAACTTTTCAACTACTCTTCTTGACTGAAAATGTTATGCAATCTACCATGAATGCTACAGTCATATAAATGCAATCCTCTTTCACTTATAATGACTGAAATTACAAAGATTAGAAGCTGATTAAGTCAGCCTTTGATCTCTACATGAACTAAGACAATACAATGCATTGCAATGATATTATAAGGAACCTGGAAATTCACCCAGCAGCCAAGTAGAAGTTCGATTCTTTTGAAATAAGTTGTGTTTAATATCCTCCAAAATGGTGCGCCATGCTTCTAGGAGCCAATTCAAACCTTCTTGAATTTTTCCAGGTATTTTAATAATCTTCTTTGCCAAAATCGCACTTCCTCAAGTGCGCCCAGCCATGAGTGAACGGCAGGAAATTAACAAGGCAGCAAGCAAGTAATTTCGACTCCAAGCAAGATACCTTCAATGCTCCAAAATCGTCCTTGCCAAAGAGTTGGAAGTACAATCCAAAAATCTGCCAAGCCTTCTTGAAATCGATTTTCCCAATCCACCAAAATTTGGCCAAGGGCCACAAAATTTTACTCAATGTGAAGAACTGAAATATTCTCCACTCTATTCCAGCTAGGGTTGATATCTCACAACCGAAACCGGTACCTTAGAGTCTTCAAACCCTCAGGCAAGTTATCAAGCATAGATTACATACTCTCCGATTACTCTCGGAGTAGCCGAGTAATCTCCAAAAAATTTGCGTTTTGAGTAATTTCTGCTTTTACTTTTGGGCAGTATTCAGATGGATTTTCTCCGGTCAAATTATCGAGTAATCGCCAGTAGCTCACAAAAAACCCACAAACTTGGCAAGTTTGTGTGTGTATATGCATGCAAACTTGGCATCCTGTGTATGTTTATAGATATGTATGTGTGCACAGTGCAGTCCTAAGTGTACACATACATAAATATCCACACACATTTGCCGAGTATTTGCCGAGTATTTCTCGAGTTTTCCTCGAGTCAATTTTTGGGCTTGCCGAGTACTCTCCGATTCCGAGGATGTAAACTATGTTATCAAGTATTCAAGCTCTCCAACACAAGTATGTGAATATGCCAATCAAGATCCCCAAAAATGAGCCCTTAAGAGTCTTTTATTCTTTTCTTGGGAGAGCTCACCCACTTTCCTTGTCAATGTGGGATAAAAGATATATTTTATTTTTAGTGACTTTATGATATAACATATTTATTTAAGTCACTTTATTGAATTAATTAAATATAAAGTCACCTTATGATATTTAATTTTTGAGATGACTTTATAAATAATTAATTTAATATTATATTCCCTTATTTCTCCTTTTAGCCTTCGAGAATAAATAAAGGCTAAAATAAGATTCAGGTGATCATCAAGAAGGGGACATTACAGTCCTCACTTCCTAAAATTGCTTGTCCTCAAGCAATTGCAAACTCGGGTGCTGTAATATCTGCTCGTTCTCCCATGTGGCATGCTCTGTTGGCAGATCTTTCCATCTCACCAAATATTCCTTCACCACCCTGTTCCTCAACCTCCTCTCACGAGTGTCAATAATCTCCTCAGGAACTAAGACCAAATGTCCTTCCTCATCCAATGGATGAAGCTCAGAAGAAGAAGTAACCTGCTGACCCAGTGCCTTTGTAATGTCCCTTACCCGACTTTGCCCTAAAACTTGCTTGTTGATTAGGGTTAGGGTTTCTTCTTTCCAAATGAATGTTCTAATTATATAACCCTAGATTTGAATCATGTATTCACCATATTAACAACATATCTGTTAGCATTGATATCTAGATATCCAAATATAAATATAATCACAAATCAATAATAAATACATATGAGGAGTGGCATAGGTAGAGCCGTTTGAAGCTATCCATCTAAGCCCAAGAGCACATGCGTCCTATCAGGACAACCCACCCCTTGGCCCCGAGTGGCATGAAAGTCTCGGAGTGGCGTGCTTAGAGGAAACACTTGTACTTGCTTTCTCTACCCGTGCCATCACCTTAGAAGACACTTAACCTACTGGGGGAAGCCAGCGGAGCTTATAAGTGGTTCCGGGCCTACCACCCCTCCATGGCCGCAGTGGATTGTTAAGTGGGGTTTTTAGGCACCACTTTTCTCAGGCCCTTCCTCCCTAGTAGGCTTGCAAACACTCAGAAGACAATCTTTTAGCAATCAAATACATTTGCATTTATTACTGATTCTTTAAATTAATATCAACATCATTATCATCATGATAATACTAAAGAAAGCACTACACCAATAATCAGATTAGCAATATCTATTTGTTATATTCAAAATATGCTAAATATTATTGCTAAGTGAGTACATCACCTGAGTTGCTATATCTCTCCATGTTTCCTTACTTGGATCCTTCAACCTTATACTGAATTGATCATAGGATAAGGACAATTCATAAATATACATAATCTACTTATGTTTATATTAAAGAGTCATCATTACTTATAAGTATCATTATTGCATAATCGTGTATATATATATATATATATATATATATATACTTCATATACATATATATAATTATTCTTTTACTTATATCCATTAGTATTCATATATATATATATATATATATGTTTATATAATTATCCTTTCCTTATTCATATAAATCATTTATTCATTATAAAATTTATTTATATCTATGCATATATACTTGTATGCCTATTAAATAATATATATATTAAATGACTCTATATTCCAATGCATAACAATCATTGTTGCTGCTGTTCTGAATTGCAAATCATATTTCTCAATGTAGGTGACTCATGGGGGGAATGTATTGTTTGGTGAAAGAGGTGACTTTTCATAAAATATATCCCTTTGTTAGATTTAATTGCTGCCTTTAAAGACTTATTATCACAATAATATATATTTTTGAAAATAATATATTATTACTAATAATTGTGATTTCAAATTATATACTTATTTTATTATTTTATTTTGATGTTTTATTGAACATATTTTAACATTAAAGTATAATAATAAAACCAATTTGCTAATATCTTATTATTATTTTATTCTAATGTATTACGATATTTGATGTGTAATGATTATAATATTTATTTATTATTATTATTTTTGATATTACGTTATTTAATACTAGAATGTAATAACAATAATATGCCTATATATTATTATTATATTTGTTATTTCATATTTATATATTTTTAAATTGATATGGTACACATTTATTTTATATTTAATATTAATATTGCTATTTATTTTATTTATTAATTTATTTGTATTTTAACACTTGGTTTTTATGGTATTGCTATTTTGGGGACATGATAGCCTTTTTGAGGCATGAAACGTGGAATACATTATGAATCTTGCTGCTCTCAGGCAACTCTAGCTCATATTGTACCTCTCCAATCCTCCTGACAATCTTGTATGGTCCATAGAATTTGGGCTTGAACTTCTCTGCTCCGCTTCTCTTGAGAGAAGACTATCTATAAGGCTGCAGGCGCAAGTATACCAAATCACCAATCTCAAAAGTGCGGTCCACCCTATGTCTATCAGCATATGTCCTTTGCTTTGGGAGCCCTGCTCTCACCAAAAGCCATCTCCATGAATGAAGGTGCATCGTATCCGTACAAAGCTCGAAAAAAACTCATCCCGATGGACATATGATGTGTGGTATTATAACAATATTCTCCTAAGTGCAACCACTTTATCCAGGCCCGCTACTGCCCAACAATGTAATTGCACAAGTACCCCTCAATCCATTTGTTCACAATTTTCGTCTACCCATCTGTTTGAGGGTGGTAACTTGTGCTCAAAGTCAAATCGGTACCAACTAGTCTAAACAGCTCCTGCCAGAATGTACTCATGAATCTACTATCCCTGTCACTGACTATGTTCTTAGGTAGCCCATGTAATCTGAAAATCTCTCTGAAAAATAACTCAGCCACCTGAGGAGCCTTGTACTCTGTCGGAATAGCAAAGAAATGAGCGTACTTCGTCAACCGATCCACTACCACGAAGATGCTATCTCTCCCATGTACCTTAGGTAGACCTGAGATGAAGTCCATAGAGATACTCTCCCATTTTTGTTTTGGGATAGGCAATGGCTGTAGCAATCCGGCTAGGTGTGTATGCTCTGACTTGTTCTGCTGACAAGTCACACATTCCCTAACATGTCTCAACACATCATCCTTGAGGCCCTTCCATGAGAACCTCTCTCTAACCTATTGGTAAGTTTTGAAGTAGCCTTGATGGCCTGCCGAGGGAGTGTCATGAGAAGCCTGCAATATCTTCTCCTTCAATCTGGACTCTGGCACCGAGTAAATCCTATCCTTGTAGTAAATTACATCATCCACTACCTGATACCTATCGTCCTAAATCAATCCATCCATCAACTCATAAGCAAACTTATTCTTGGAGTATTCTACCAACAAGAGGGATTTCCAATTTGCGGAAATCTCGGAGAGTGAACAAGCTGAAGGTCTATTGGAAAGGGCATCTGCAACCATGTTCTTCTTCCCTTTCACATACTCTATATCAAAATCATATGCCTATATTCTGCTTACCCACTTTTGCTGCCTCTCATTTAAGTCCCTCTGCTCCAAGAAATATCTGAGGCTATTGTGGTCGGTTCTCACCACAAATTTGGCTCCAACTGGATATTGCCTAAATTTTGCCAAGGCATGCATAATGGCGAGCATCTCCTTATCATAGATGGAATACAACCTCTCTGGTCCTCTTAGCTTTCGGCTCTCAAAAGCTATGGGGTGTCGGTTTTGCTTCAGTACTGCCCCTATACCCTCATTCGAGGCATCACACTCAAGAACAAATGACTGTGTGAAATCTGGAAGTGCCAAAACAGGACAATTGCTCATCACATCCTTGAGGTTATCAAAAGCTCGTTGTGCCTCCCCTGACCAACTGAATGCACCCATCTTAGTCAAATCTGTCAATGGGGCTCCAAGCTGAGAGAATCCCCTCACAAACCGTCTGTAATAACTACACAATCCAAAGAAGCCTCGCAACTCTATGAGAGTCCTAGGTGGTGGCCAGTCAAGTATTGCCTGTATTTTCTCCTGATGGACCTGCACCCCGTTTGCATTGATCACATGCCCCAAATACAATATCTCTCTAAGGCCAAATTCACATTTGGAGGCCTTAGCATATAATGATTGCTTTCCCATGATTGTCAAAATCTCATCCAACTGTCTCAGATGGTCCTCCCATGTTTTACTTTAGATTAGCAAGTCATCAAAGAACACTAGGAGAAATTTACGCAACTGTTTGTTGACGATATGGTTCATACAAGATTGGAATGTGGCAGGTGCGTTTGTTAATCCAAATGGCATCACCAAAAACTCATAATGGCCATACTGACATCAAAATGCGGTCTTATGGATATCCTGCTCTCGAACCCTGATTTGATGGTAACCCGAACGAAGATCTATCTTGGTGAAATAAACTGCACCATGTAACTCATCCAAGAGCTCATTGATCCTGGGTATTGGATATTTGTTTTTGATGGTTTTCTTATTGAGAGCTTTGTAATCAATACACATCCGCATTGTCCCATCTTTCTTCTTCACCAACACTACTGAAGAAGCAAAAGGACTAGAGATTGGCCTAATATGACCCATTTGATGCAATTCCTTGATTGCTTTCTCAATCTCATCCTTAAAATTTTTAGGATGATGGTAGGGGGTAGTAATGACAGGTTTCGATCAAGATGGAAAAACATGTCCCTTTCTAAGAAGACGTCAGATCTGGAGATGAACCGCCTCTTGATTAGAGATTAATTGTCTTTATTTAATCGACTTTCAAATAGACGTCTTGGTTCATAATGGATCTTTAGGGGTTGAATGCGTCTTTTCAGAAAACGGCTTTGTGTTGCTTAAAGACACGTCTTTTAGTTCATTCGCAGCTTTTAGTACGTTACACAGCAAGTGAGGAGATGTGATTACTTACATCAGAATATTCGAATTTTCTATAGCAAGGTGTATGTGTTATAGTTATTCAACCTTGATAATCTAGCAACCTGTTTTAACAATCTTGCTTGTGTAAAAGATCTTTAGATCTGAATGTTGATGATCTTCAATCTAATCTGGAAGATTTGATCATTTCTTGTTTTTGGCATATCTGCACGATTTGTGGCATTTGACATCAATGACAATACTTCTAACACTCTTTTGGTGCATAACATTTTATGGCCATTTGCCACCATCACATTGAACCCTTCAAAATCTTCTATTGGTAACTTCTGCTTTGCCACTAGTGCTGCATCGACAAAGTTGTGGGTGGCCCCACTATCAATCAACATTGTGATGCGTTGACCTTGTGAAACTCCCCTAACTCTGAAGGAGTTAAATCGAGGAGTACTGGATATGGTAGCAATGGTACTGCTCTTACCCTCTCCTTGAGGCTGCTCCTCATCTGAACTGCTGTCATCATTCTCCCGAGAAGGTTCATCATCACTGCTCTCATCCTTTGACACAATCTCAATAAGATGCGCCTTGCCCTTGCGTAGGCAACGGTGTCCTGGTTCCCATCGTTCTTTGCAATGATAGAAAATTCCCTTGATTCTACATTCTTGCTTGTATGTCTCATTGGGATCAATCTTCTTATTCTCCCTTTTTTGAAAAGGCTTCTTGCCCTTGTTCTTCTGAGGAATGAAGGTTTTAGAAGGAGTTTTGTTCTCAGGTGTGGAAAACTCCATATTGCGGGCTCTAGTGACTGCATCCTGTAGGGAATCAGGTTTGAAAGCGTTGATCCAACCACGTAGTGGTTGGGTTAGACCCTCAATGAAGAGCATAACCAAGCGTTGTTCCGATATGTCTGTCACCATGATTGCCAATCTTTGAAATTTTGAAATATAAGCGTCTACTGAGCCATTCTGCTTTAGTTGTGTTAACTCCCTAAAATGAAGTTTTGGATCCTTCAAATCAAATCTATCTATCAGCTTTTGTGTGAACTCCAAGTAGGATGTGATATTAGCATGTCCTAGTGTGACAAGCCCATGGTACCACCATTCATGAGCTTCACCATCCAAATGTAGGGTAGCATACTTGATAGCTTTAGTCTCCGTCATAGGGTTAAGTTGGAAGTAGGTATCCAACTTCTGAACCCAGGCTCTGGTTGTGCATTTGCTAGACCTGTCAAAGGAAGGAATTGAGAGTTTCCCAACCTTTCACTGTAAGTCCTGGTTTTGCTGCCCCCTGTTGTTGTTTCTAGGCCGATTTATGAGTTTGATGTTGCAAAAGTCTACCAATGACATGGCAGCCTGAAATTCATCTCCCAGGGAATTGTATTCCCTCAAAAAGTCTGAAAATCCTTCCTCATGAGCTTGCTGCTCTTGATTTGCAGCAGCTTGTCCTCCTAGAAATTGAGGCATAAGAGGCCTCAGTGTCACTCTACTAGCTGTCCTAGCATTGTTCTGAGCTGTATCATTATTGTCATGTCCACTATTGTGACCATTCTGCCCATTAGTCCCATTGTTGTTTCCATTGTTCACAAGTTATCTAAGAATTTGTGTCAATTCTTGTCTACCTTTTGCCATCTCTTCCCTCATCTCTTGCTGCCCCCTGGCAAGGTCATTACGTATGTGTTGAGTGCTACTTTCCTTCATGAGTTCAAATGGACTCAATCCCTTTTTCAATCTGCTGTAAGCAATATCAAATGGGCTACGATCCGGAATGTCTGAAAACTCTGTGCTCATCACCCACACAGGCTGGCAGGAAAACTTGCTTTGATACCACTGTAATGATCTTTGCAAATTGGTATCCTTATTTCAAATGGCTTAACAAAGGGAATGGCAAATTTTTTTGGGAAAAAGCGTACTCTCTTGTACTTCTAGGTTTTTCTCCTAAAAGGAGAAAGATCTTTCTATCCACAAGAAACTTGGAGTTCAAGCCTTGACCCCATTGAAATGGACCTTGCTGGTTTAGTCTCAAACCCCCTTCAATTTCTACCTTGGAATTTTGTCAAACACTTTGCTTGCAACCTCCAATTTGCTGATAATTGTTTCAGTTTGTTTTGTTTTGGTTTGTTTTGATGCCAAAGGTGTTTGAATGCTTGAAATTGATTGCAATTGTAACTAAACAAGTACATAAGATGAAATGCACTTTCTTTTTGTGTTTTCAAATGCATATATATGAAATGCTAATGTAAAATGCATACCTACAACCAAGAGACATTTTAACAAACACTTGGCATGAAAACATTCCTACTATATTAAATTAATTAAATATAAAGTCACCTTATGATATTTAATTTTTGAGATAATTTTATAAATAATTAATTTAATATTATATTCCCTTATTTCTCCTTTTAGCCTTTGGGAATAAATAAAGGCTAAAATAAGATTCAGGTGATTATCAAGAAGGGGACATTACAAGAATGGTGAGCGATATCATTAAAGGGCAAATGAAGAATTGGCTTCCAATACTATCTGCAAATTTTTATTTAAATTAGAAGGTACAATTTTTAATCTTTCCATTGTTTAATAAAACCAGTCGGAAATTAGGAGTGGTAAGTGTATTTGAAGAGATCATTTCAATGGAGTCGCAGACTAAGCATGGTAATGTAGTGCAATCGGTTGGGACTCAAACTAAAAGTGTTTCCCTTTCTAAGTGATTGGTTAAAAGTTCAAATCTCATAAAAATGTTTTTTTTAGCTTGGGAGTTTGAGTAGGTTGAAAAGATTTTGTTAAGTCATTCAAGTATGCTCTCAAATGCAAGTTGAAGATTCATGCTTCTAAGTTGATGAAGGAATTTTGATATTTTTGTAACAGTTTGTAAATGGAGAAATAAGGGAATTTCGAATTATTTTGGATATCTCTTCCTATGGCTTTTATTTTGCATTGCGCACAATCCTCAAAGAAGTAAGACCATTAAACTTTGACTCTTTGGTGGCACATGGTATCTTGGACTACATTTGATTTGATGCAAAATGTTGCACAAGACATGAAAAGAGAAAACTTAAAACAAGGTTATGAAGTGGATGTTGAAGATAATGGAGAATACAAAAGGCGAAGAACCTATCAAGCTTAAAATTTAAGCGCACCTTTTATTGGAGGTTGGAGGCATTGGAGGATGTAGGAGTTTTATCGTCTCGAGCTAGCTTCTCACTCAGAGATGATTCATTGCATGAGAAGCATCACTTAACTTTTGTGTCCCTTTGTGGAGCAAGGGGGGGCTTGGTATTTCGTGATTTTTTTTGTGGGTGCAGTTAATGTATTCATGTTTGGTTGAGGTTCTTTTGTACAGCAGAGGAGGGATTGGTTCCCATAGCAGTGGAGGAGGAATATTGACACGCTCGGAGGAGATTCAGATTCTGTAATATCCCCTTTTTAATTCCTTTAGTTTCAAACCCTAATTCACATAATATAAACTTGCACAATTGATTACTCATGAGAATTCCTGTTTTTAACTTGTTGATTTAATAATTATTGTAAAAATTAAATTTATTAAATTGCTTTGGATACTTAGAAATCTGCCCAGACTTAGATTAGGTATTATTTTTTGTAGTATTATCAATTTTATTCAAGTCTACAACAGTTTAACGCCTTTGGTAAATAATTTCTTAATTTGCCCGAGTTAGGGGCTTTTGTCCACAAACTCAGCAAGGAAAATAAAAGGGTTTTCGTCCTCAAGTTAAATAAACTACAGTTCCATGCTCCAAAGGAGTAATAATCAAATAATAAAAGATGTATTCTTCATATTGTCCTACATCTCCTTGTTTGGTGTCTCTTATATATCTTTTTCCTTCAATGGTCATGATTCTTCAATTAGTCATATTTTAATTTATTATTATTACAATCCTATTTCAAAAAGGGGACACTATAGACTTTCGGAGGGGAGTTGTTCTCTCATGTGCAGTTCTAGAGGAGGGATTTTGACACACTCGGAGGAGATGTGGACTTTCAGAGGAAAGTTGTTCTCTCATTGTGCAAGGAGGATGGGGACATTTTATGTTCTCTCATGTTCAAAGGTTTTATAAGTTTTACAGTTAGGAGATCCTTTGATGGAGTAGTCTAGTTTTTACTAGGTGATTGAGGAGAATTGGTGGAGGTGCTTCATCAAGGCCTCCAAAAGGGTTGCTGTGTTCAACTCTTGCAGTGTTCCACCCTTTTGTCAGATTGATGTAATAAGGGGGGGAATGTTGGAATATATTACATCAATAGTTAGATTTTAGTTTAGATTAGAATAATAATAATAAATAAATAATTTAACATACAAATGTTAATTTATATAGTTTAGTTAATAGTTAGAATGAATAATTGTTAGTTGTTAGCTATTCCCGTAAGGGAGTTTGGGTAGTTAGCACAGGAAAATGAAAGGCTTAAAAAAGCCAATTGTGTTGCAAAGTAAATCATCCCTGAAGAAATCAATAATATATTACTCTGTATTGTTCATTATTTGCAACAATGGTTTGATCTGATTTTTTTGTGTGGTTGTTCTTTCATTTTTCCACAGTTTTATCTGTATTAGTTGGAATTAATGTAAATGAAGTCATTTCAGGCCGGGCATGGAATATTTTTTTCTATGTCACTCATTTAGTTGATTCATTCTTGGTAGATGAGCCTTCCTTCTATTTAATACATTAAATAAATATGTGGAAAATGATTATAGAAAGAAAGAAAGAAACAAAGAAAGAAATATTATTAATGTCCACGGATGACCGAGGTAGGTCAACGGGACTCAAGAGAACAGCAGTATACAATAGAGTTCAAAAGACTAGTGACAATCTTCTTGATCTTAAACATGCACCTGGTTGCTTATCATGTGGATTAGATTGCATGCAAATGTAGTTTATTTAATTTTGTCATCATGGGAAGTAATCATGATTTCTGTAGCATGACCGTTGATTGGTTCAACTATTTGAAAAATAACTTCACATTATTTTGAAAAATTATATTTTCATGAATTTGATTTTTGGCTGAAAGCTTAATTGAGTTACACTGATGAACTGCATCATTTGTGGGTCTGGAAAGCAGAACTCCCATTCATGGTATTATAGGAATGGCTTCATTGGCACTGGATACTGACCTGACAGAGGAGCAACGGGAACATCTTTTAACTGTATCGGAGTCTGCAGATTGCCTCCTTCATATTGTGAATGCGATTCTTGATCTAGCCAAGATAGAAGCAGGTCGACTTGAACTCGAACATGTACCTTTCAAATTGTCAGATGTTATAGGTTCAACAATGAAAATGCTTCAGGTCTTATTCCTTTTCACAACTGATTGTTCCTATGTTTTGGTCCTAATGGTTGGAACAAATTTTTTTATGATCGCAGTTACACTTCCTTTGCTATATTTTTCATTTGAAGATATTAAGTTCTTTTCTTAGGCACATCTTGATTTTGTTTGCAACACTATTGGGGCAATTCATAACAGATCTATTTTAAGATTATGATAATTGATTTTTTGCAGTTTTTTATTTTCATGAATTCTTTGACAGTTAGACATCAAATTGATATAGAAATTTATTTCTCTGCAGGTGCGTTCAAAACAGAAGCAGTTAGAGTTATCTTGGGAGATTGCTGTGGATGTACCAGACAACCTCGTCGGTGATCCAAGCAGGCTTCAGCAATGTATTCTCAATTTGGGTATGGATGCTTTCAAGTGCCCATTTTGTTTAGTCTTTGAACTTTACTGGAATTCTGTAGTAGATACAATTATGCATTAACTGTTGTGTTTTAGTGATGTGTTCCTACCCACAAACAACTACAGTGCATATAAATATTATCTCCAAACTTATATTATCATCCATCCAACATATTTGTTCTTTCCTATACAATATTATTGCATATCTATTCTCTCTGAGACTAAACTGCATGGATATTTCAAGTGCTTTAGAGCTTCCAGTGGCTCTCTGCCTTGGATCCTGGAATTGTGAATTAATTGTGGCGTGTGGCCATCATTTGTTAACCTTTGTATTCTGCCTAAGATCTGTGTTCTATCAATTGGAGAATGCTGAACGGTCTTGTGTGAGGGTTATTAGGGTTGTCTCTGGTCTACTAGTGTCACATCTGTAAGACGCCATGTTGTGTTAAAGCTGTTCATAGCTATGTCTGTTTAAGGGATTATGTTCAGCCATTTGGTACAGCATCGTTTTCTAGTTTACTTGGCATGGGGTTTTAACAAAGCCATATGGTCTTGTGAGGAATGCCCAATTATAACATCTTAAGGCTAGGTTGAGTGTGGCCTCAAATGTTGCAGTAGAAACTAACCTTGAGCTGGAAATAGGCTGTGTTTAAGCCTAAGGACAACCTCTACTTGTTAAGCTGCATTAACAGCTGTATTAGAAAGTATAAATCAACCATTTAGAGGTCAGGTTACTTCTATTAGAGTAATTAATATTAATGGTCATTTAGTAATATTTAGTTTATTAGGTAATTTCTATTTTTCGCAGTTAGATAGTTTAGAATCTTTCAGTTTAGTTATTTTAGAATATTTCTATTTTGTTTCTTAGTATTTCTCTATATAAAGGGACTTTGTCTCTTGTTGTAATCATCCAGTTTATTAATAATAAAATATCATTACATGGTATTAGAGCGGGTGACAAGCCTTTAGAATTTTTTTTTTCGTGCCCTAGGTACCTGAAATTTATTTCCAGAATTATTTTAATCAATTTTTTATGAAAAATCGTGGGACATTCTTCAAGCAATTTTTTAAGTTTCTGAAGATTGTTTCGGGTCTTCTCTAAGGAAATCGTGTGGGATTTTCGACGCATTTTTTGAAGGAGTTTTTTTTTACCTGCGTTTCTGTTAGATGCCATTCTGGATGCGATTTTGTGTTCTTCTTTTGGTGTTGTGGTTTTTTTCTCTCCTAGGCACACAGTTTGCCTCTGTGAGCACGTTTTTGCTATTTCGTGGGCGTGTCCTTGCTACTGGCGCTTCTGGACGTGTTTTCCTGTGATCTTCTACTCACGTTTTTCTTATTTTTATTGGCTACCTGCAACGACTTCCGCCTCTGCTCTTTCTTGGACGCAAAAATCTGCATTTGTTTAATCTGACGGCTTCTTGGCGGGATTTCTGAGAGCATCGACCTTTGTTTTGGGCCTGTGTGGCTAGGGTTTCCTCATTTTTTGAGTTTTTTTTTGCTCGTTTTTGCTGATCTGGTTCATTCATGGTTGTCTAGGGCTTCCAAGACTTTCGACTAGGGTTTTAACCCTTCAGTTCAAGTCGATTTTTTTTTCTCATTGCAGTTTCTTTTGTGGGTTTTTTGATTTTTGCCTTTAAAAAATCATTGTGAAGGTGTTTTCTGGGTTTTGTGATTTTTTGTAGATAGTGTATCTTGGGATTTGTGCCTCAAGTATTGTGCAACAAGGGTTTTACCGTTTTTTCCTCAAAAACGAAGTTTTGTATTTTGAATAGTTTTGTCTTGGGATTTGTGCCAACTGTTGTTGAAGGTTTTTGCCTGGTTTTTGACAAAAAAATAGATTTTTTTGAAGCTCGAGTTTGCCTCGTTTTTGTCCATAAGAAAACGAGAGGGATGGCGTCGTTGACCAACATCATGTTGGAAAGCAATCAATGCTTCAACGACAAGAACTACAATACTTGGAAGCAAAGGATGCTGTTGATTTTTGAATACCGGTGTCTCGACCAGATTGTTCTGGGTAACGTTACTCGTCCCACAATGGCAGGCAAAGATTAGGACAAGTTTGATGAACGTAACCGAGAGGCTATTATGTTGTTGAAGTTATCAGTCACCGATTAGATGCTTCCAGAAGTGCCCTTTGGCAAGACTGTTGCGGAGATATGGAAACACCTGAAAGATCTCCATGAAATGTTGGATAAAAGCCAAGCTTTCTTTCTGAAGAATATGTTGTTTTCTATGATGATGGATGAGAAGATGTCTCTACAGGAGCATCTTATGAAGATTAAGGATATACGCGAGCAACTGGAAGCCATTGGTCGCATGATGGAAGAGGAGGATATGGTAGTGATTACATTGAAGAGTCTACCACGATCCTACGAACACTTTATTGAGACGCTCAACATTACCTCCACTAATGTTGACTTGAAGTTTGACGAGTTGTGCAATAAGTTATTGCAGCAAACTAGGTGGAGACAACAATTTGGTAGCAATAGTGATATAGTCAGTGCGGAACAAGCATTTACTACCAAGGACAAAGGCAAAGGCGAGTCCACTCAACAGAAAGGACCGCACACATCTGAGGAGGGTTCCAAGAAGACTATCACTTGTTACTACTATGGGAAGATTGGTCATGTCCAAAGGTTCTGCAGAAAGTGGTTGGCTGATTAGAAGTCCAACCAAGGAGAGTCTCAGTAGCAGGCTCATGTAGCAGAGCATTCTGAGGAGAAGGCGAAGGAGTCAGATGCCTTCTATGCTTTTTAAATTTTTGGGTAGTTAGTAAAATGACCATTAAGGGAGGGCATTAGAGTAATTAATATTAATGGTCATTTAGTAATATTTAGTTTATTAGGTAATTTCTATTTTCCCAGTTAGATAGTTTAGAATCTTTTAGTTTAGTTATTTTAGAATATTTCTATTTTGTTTCTCAATATTTCTCTATATAAAGAGACTTTGTCTCTTGTTGTAATCATCCAGTTTATTAATAATAAAATATCATTACAACTTCCTATTCATTGGTAGATCAATCATGATACATGTGCAATTTATGGTGGTAAATTTTTAGTAAATCAAATATATGCAATTTATTTTAGTTTGTTCAATAGGTGCATTTTGTCAGACTTTTAAAAATTTCACCACAAAATTAGAACCTTCCAATGTCAGCATTTTGTCAAACATATGTATATGGTCATGTTTTTCACTTTATTACATTTTAATAAATAATGAAATTATAAACCAAACATCATTAAGAAGATTCCTTTGGTAGTTTGTTTGAATGTTGCCATATAATTTGGAGTATTTAAAATTGCCTTTTTTGATAAAGATGAGCAGGAGGCTGCGATTCAGCAATGCATTGATTATTATGAAAGGAAGGAAGCAAATAAATACAAAGGAATAATGGTTAATCAACCACACATAACTGACCGACTAGCTAATTACCAGGTCGGTAACCATACGATGTAATAAACATAAATCAAATGCTAACAATCCCCCTTTATTACATCATTTTCCCAAGAAAACAAAGCAAGAAAGTTCAAAAAGATTCAAACTTCACAGTTGCAAGAGATTTGGTGAATATGTCAGCATGTTCCTCTCAAGTCAAACAATACTGGAGTTGGATATTCTGTTGTTGAACATGGTCACGGATATAGTGACATTGAACCTCAATATGCTTGGTTTTCTCATGAAAAATAGAATTGCAAACAATCTTCAACATACTTTGATTATCACAAAACAAAGTGGTAGGACCTATCTCAGGAGCACCTATACCTGTGAAAATGTGATGTAACCATATCACCTCATAGATAGCTCCACTTGTGACGCGATATTCTACCTTTGTGGAAGAGCGAGCAACAATGGTTTGCTTTTTGCACCCCCAAGATATCGAACCAGATCCAAAAAGAAATGAAGCTTGAAGTAGACTTCATGTCATCCATGAAACCTATATAGTCCGTATTTGTGTATCCATACAAGGAAAAATCTGCATTCTGCTTGTTTTCCAGGCCATATGCCACTATACCACAGATGTATGTATCTCAAAACGCGCTTTGCTGCTTTCTAATGAACAACCTTAGGTCCCTGCATAAACCTAGAAAGATAACTGATATTTGGCTTAGTATAAGTTAGGTAAATGAGACTCCCAATCAACTGATGATAAAAAGTAGCATTCATTTGAGGTGATGGATCATGGTGAGAAAGTTTCAAACTGGCCTCCTGTAATGTCCCCTTCACAGTAGCCACCAGAGATCGTTTAGCCTTTACTTATTCCCGAAGGCTAAATAGGAGAAATAAGGGAATAAATATTAAATTAATTATTTGTAAAGTTATCTCAATAAATAAATATTATAAGATAGCTTTATATTTAATTAATTTAATAAAGTGACTAAAATAAATATTATATCATAAAGTCATTTGGGAATAAAATAATATTATTTTCTAGAAGCTTCTTGAAGGTGGATGAGAATTCTTTATAAGGAGCTCAATGCAAGCCATTTGATCATGTCTTGAGTTATTCTATTTTCATACCTGTTTGGTAAAAGCTTGCATGCGTGCAATATCTGAGGGTTTGAAGACTCTAGGATACCAGGTTCAGTTGTGCAACATCAACCCTAGCTGGAGGTTTGAGAGGGAGATAATTCAGTCTTCCATTGGAGCAAAAGTTAATGGCCTATGGCCAAATTTTGAAGATTTGATGAAGGACAATTTCAGAGATATTTGCAGGTTTTGAAAAATAATTCCAGTCCTAAGTGAGTTCGATTTTGGCAGCAAGTTTGGGTGAATTCTTGTTAATCATTTCAGTCTTGAAGCAAATCGCATTTGGCATATGAAGGATGGTTTTTGCATAGGGCGGCATCTACATCAGTTGGTTCGACTTTGAAAGAGGAAGGCAAATTAAAAATCGATTTCTCTTGGAAAGAAGTCACAGGCCATCTAGGAGATTGGGCACTGCATTTCTAGGCACAAAGGAATACGATTTGGAAGGAATCGACATGTTTTGTTATTGCTGGCATCATCTCAACAGAGCTTCGAACCAGGTTCCATTGTGTTATGAAAATCTTTATTTAGCATCGCACTCTCATTGTCAATGAAGTCGTGGTCATCTACAGTAGTTGAAGGTTGCATTTAGTCATTATATATTGCTGTCACATCAGACTAAAATTATAGATCATTTGTCAAATATAATGGGAATTACATTGTAATCTGAGTTGTCATTATCATTGCAAAGTCGTCTCTTTGAAGGGAGATTAGTATTAATCAACATTGGCAAATATTGTAATCAGCTACAGCTGCAATACAAGAAGTTCTGAGTTGCATATCAACTGTTTGTCATAATGTCACTTTGCTGTAGTTGTAAAATTGCATGAGTTTCAGTCATCTATTTGCATTGAAAAATCTCAAAAATACTTGCATTTCATTCTAGTTGCAATTGAAGTCATTTGGCATTGTTTAGTTGAATATTTTATGCATTTCATCATCATATCCAAAGGAGAAAACAAGACAAAACATTTACCAGCCAAGGACAATTTACAAGACAAGTGTTCGACAAAATTCTCAAGTGGCAAAAACCGAAAATTTAGACCAGATTTGGCAAGGGTTTTTACATCTCCACGGGTATTGACATAGGTTTGCAATCTTCCATTCTAAATTTCTTGAGAAATGTCTTGGCATATTTAGTTTGAGAGACAAAGATATGATTTGCTTATTGCCAAACTCAAGTCCAAGACAATAATGCAGGAGCTCAAGATCTGTCATGTCAAACGATCATTTGAGTTCTTTGTAGCATTTGTAGAGAACTCCTTGTGATGACCAGATCATTGACATATACAATCAAAATTACTATCTGCCCCCTTGCTCTTTGAGGTAGAGATTGGGATCAGAATGATCCTTGACGAATCCTTGATTAAGGAGATACTCATCGATCTTGATGTACCAAGCTCAAGGAGCTTGTTTAAGATTGTAGAGGGATTTGACAAGTATGCAAACCTTGTATTGCTGGCCAAGTGAAACATATTCCTCAGGTTGACTCATGTAGACCTCTTTGAGATCTACATTAAGAAGGGCACTTTTTGAAGGGCACACAATATGCTGAGAGGGGGCAGGAATTAGTATATTTAAAACTATTTAAAACTCTTTAATTTAACATGAATTACTATTAATAACTCCTCCAAACATGAATGAAAGAAGCAAGCATTAATCAAGCACACATTCACACAATGAACACCAGCTATACGTGGAAACCCGGAATGGGAAAAACCACGGTGAGAAGAGCTACTTGGAGCTACTCTCCAAATCCAGACTCACATAAATAATGAATAACTTACAATCATGAAGTAGGCACCAGCCTATCAGAGACACCAGTCCCAGGTTGTTTATGTAGGCACCTACCTACTAGAGACACCAATCCCCAACATTTAGATTTGAGCACCAACTCAATAAGGAAGACACCAGTCCTACTCGATTACAGAGATATGATTTGTGGATCTCCAATGCTGATTACACAACTTACACTTGGTCTGATCTACTTTCAAACACTCTCCTACATAGTGTATGATCTTCTGGTAGTGGTGCACAATGATTGAGATGCAACTCCCATTACATCACTTGAATATTACCTTCACACTCTTCACATATGATGACTAGTCATTGAATGAATTCTAGACAAATATATGCATTTCAATACATTAACAATATTTCATGTCGGCCAAGAACCTCTTAACACCATCCGCAATTAGCCAGGTCGGCTAAGGGAGACGTAAATTCAAATTGACATGAAAAGTGTAGCGGGTTGGTCCTAAATCAAATTTGTTGCTGCCAATAATAGATGATGTTATGCACTTTCTTTAGAGATCTTAACCCGGACCTATTTCATCTTCACACGCTTCCTCTAGTTGGCGCACACTTCCCTTCTTTGGTGCAAACACTCAGACGTTATTCATAGTTAGCTAGTCAACACAAACAATACTTTGTTACATCTAACTTTCTTTCTGTTGAAGCTCAACCTCTGAAACTTTGGAATTTGATACAACATTAGCGACTTTACTTTAGTTCCAAACTGTAGGGCATAGCATTCAACTGCAGTAGAATGCAGAACAAAACACTATAACAATATAATATAGTGCATGAGTAACGATCCACAAAATACTTCCACAAACACTTCCAGACTACTTCCAACAACTGGAATAGATACAAGCATGATATTTCAAGCATACTAGATGTAGTCTTTTGCATAGTGTAGATCACTCTAGGACGTTGTTCTCAAAAGCTTTGACATGACATGATCATGGTAGTAATACATCCCGATTTCAAAAGCTTAAACATGACAAAAACAATCACATTTAATTCTAGCTGATCTGTTGGCATCAGTGAGCACCTTTGACATCAATGGCAACATATGTTCAACAATCTCCCCCTTTGTCGTTGATGGCAAACAACAAAATGTTATTAGCACATTGACATACTTAATCCGGAACTCCCCTATGTGATACAACTGGAGTTCTCGAGCTTTTGAAAGATATAGCATTTTGGATTCCCTTCTCCCCCTTTGACATCAATGGCAAAGGACAACAACTGAGAGTTACAACAATTGGAATCCCTCTGGATTTATTCCTCTATTCATTTTGAGCTTCTCTCTCTCTTTGTGACATTTCTTGTCTGACAAGCATTCCGCAAGGCCACCAAGCATGCTTGCGGCAAGGAGTTAATACTCCCCCTCAACTTGTACTTCCTCTTGATTCAAAAGGAGGGAGCAACCACTCCGAATTTCTGCCAAAGATACTCAAAAGTCTCCTTGGGAAGAGGTTTTGTGAAAATGTTTGCTATTTACTCCTTGATCTCAACATACTCCAACTTCACTTCTTTGTTTGCAACCTTCTCTCTCAAAAAATGATACTTAATTGAAATATGTTTTGTCCTTGAGTGCATCACTAGATTCTTGAAAATATTTATAGCACTAGTATTGTCACAAAGAATGGAAATGGGTTCATCAAACTCTATTTTCATCTCCTTAAGGTTTTGCTTCATCCGTAATACCTGAGTGCAACATGAAGCTGCTGCAATGTACTCAGCTTCTGCTGTAGATAATGATACCAACCTGCTTCTTGCTTAACCAGGATACAAGATTGTTACCAAGAAAGAAAGCTCCACCATTGGTACTCTTCCTGTCATCAATGCTTCCAGACCAATCTGTATCTATGTATGTAGTTAATGTGAACTTTTTACTCTTAGGATACCACAAACCAAAATCCATTGTAGCCTTCAGATATCTAAATATCCTTTTTACTACCTTGACATGAGTTTCCTTGGGCGCTGCTTGAAATCTAACTACCATCCCTACTGCTTGCATTTTATCTAGTCTGGATGCAGTTACATACAACAAACTACCAATAATTGACCTATACAAGGTCTGATTTGCCGGAATAGATTCATCATCCTTATCAATTTACACCGAGTAACCATAGGTGTACTTACTGGTTTGCATTCTTCCAACTTAAACTTGCTCAACATCTCTTTTATGTACTTGTTTTGAGAAATGAATATACCTTTGTCTAATTGAGAGATCTGTAAACCAAGAAAGAAAGACAACTCACTAAGCATTGACATTTCAAACTCATTCTGCATTGCATCCCAGAACCCTTTGCACATAACATCACTGCTATTGCCAAAGATAATGTCATCAACATAAACAACAACAATTAATAGTTGATCACCTTCTATTTTTATGTATAAGTTGCTATTTGCGCCACCTCTCTTGAAACCTTGCTGTTGTAGATATCTATCCAATCTGGAATACCATGCTCTAGGAGCCTATTTGAGTCCATAAAGAGCCTTATTTAGTCTGCACACAAAATCCAGTTTATCTGAACATTGAAATCCTTGTGTTTGTTCAATGTAAACTTCTTCCAATTCTCCATTCAGAAATGTAGATTTGACATCCATTTGATATATCTTGAGATTCTTGAATGCTGATAAGGCCAAAACCATTTTGATTGCTTTTAATCTTGCTATTGGAGCAAATGTCTCTTCAAAGTCAATTCCCTCAACTTGAGCATATCCCTTGCATACAAGTCTTGCCTTGTTCCGGATCACTTTTCCATCTTCATTTAACTTATTTCTAAAGACCCATTTTGTACCAATGACATTTTTGTCTTTAGGTCTCAGAATCAACTCCCAAGTTTCATTTTCTTTATTTGAGTTAACTCTTCTTCTAGAGCATCTACCCATTTTTCTTTAATGTGATTTGGTACAACTAAGGAAGTTTTTTGTGCACAGGGGATGACAATGGAAGCGGTGAAAGAGGGGGAAACTAATCTAGTGGGAGCAAAGCCACTTCTTGTGCTTCTTCAACAAGATCCTCATCATTAGGTTCAATAATCTTTGGTGTTTGAGAACTACTAGGAAATGGGGAGGAAGAAATGTTGCATCTTGTTTCCTCATCAAAAACATCCCTACTAATGTACACTTTCTTGGTTAATGTAGCATAAGTCGATATCCTTTTGACTCAAAACTGTACCCAAGGAAAATGCATTTCAAAGACTTACCATCCAATTTTGTCCTTTGTACCTTGGGAACATGCATGTAAGTTGTACATCTAAACACATTGAATTATGATATAGAGGGCTTCTTACCAGTCCAAGCTTCTTTAGGTGTGATATTTTCAAGCACTTTGGTGGGTGCATGATTCAACAAATACACTGTTGTGTGAACTACTTCAGCTCAGAATGCAGGAGCAAGATTTGCATCTTTCAACATCACACCATTTTAACAATAGTGCAATCATGCCTCTTTGCAACACCATTTTGTTGAGGCGTGTAAACAGTGGTTAGCTGTCAATGAATCCCATGTTCATGAAGGTAGTTTGAAACTCCTTACTTGTGACTTCCCCCCCTCGATCTGAGCGAAGGGCTCTAAGAGAATGACTAGATGACCTTTTTGCAAGGGCTCAAAAATCTTTGAATTTCTCAAGTGCTTGATATTTGTGAGCCAAAAAATGAACTCACATTTTTCTTGAAAAATCATCCACAAAGAGTATAAAATACTTGTCATTGTTGTCTTTGTGGCATTGGTTTGCATAGATCAGTGTGAACCAATTCTAAGGGAATTGAGGCTCTATTCTATGTAGTAAGAATAGGAGCCCGATGTTGCTTTCTAGCAAGACAATGTGAACAAAGAACTTTTTATTTCTGCATAGGAGGAAGTCCTCGTACCATATCTCTCTTACTCAATGCAAGAAGACAGCCAAAACTGAGATGGCCAAATCTCCGATGCCAAAGATTTGTGGATGCAGTAGTTTTCACTGCATGGGCTTATCTTGATGTGTGACATCAACAAGTTGAAATATCTTGCCGACCCTTGAAGCATGAGTAACAACTTCACCATTTCTGAATTTATCTCTAATGAGACAAAGTTTTTCACCATTGTGATAATCAAATTCAATTTTCAAGTTGTGCTCAAGTAACTGACTGACAGAAAGAAGGTTCTTTGTGAGCCCTGGAACATAAAGAACCTTTGTAATTTTGCATTTGTGAGTTTTTAGGGGCAAACATATATCTTCAATTCCCTTAAACTCATATGATGAGTCATGCCCATAGGAGGTGGATGGAGTAAGATCACAAAACCACTCTTGCTCACCTGTCATATGTCTGGATACACCATAATCAACGTACCAGATTGAACCATTTGAAGTGGAGGATTTTGTTTTAGCAGCATACAAGAAATCCTCTTCATTTGAATCTCCTGTAGATGCAACATTACCATGTTGTCTATTTGGCTTTTTCTGCCAATGGGAATTCTTCTTCTTATCTCCTTGAGAAGGTTTTTATGGCTTTTTATGACTGGATTCACTATTGGCATAGGAATTGTACCAACTGTCTTTGAGATCATGTCCCTTTCTTCCACAAATGATACATTTCTTTTTCTTGGAGGAGTTTTCTTGGTTTGATTTTGATAGACCACTCCGATGTTCAAGTTGTTTTCCCTTCTGCTTTACTGTGAGAACCTAATGGTCTTGGGAGTCTGATGCCTCACCATGGATTGCTTCTTGTTGAAGCAAGTTTACCAACTCTTCAAAGGATGGTGTTTTACTTGCCACATTGAGACAAGTTACAAGCACGTGAAACGAAGGGGGTAGTGCTCTCAAGACTATGGGTACAAGAGATGCATCAGTGATTTCTTCCCCTAACGCTTGCAGTGATGTCCTAATATCTGCTACTCTTCTAAGAAATGTTTCTATTTTCTCTTTATGTTGCATCTGAAGGCAATGTAATTGGCATTGCAAGTGGAGAATTTGATTCTGAGTTTTGGTCTCATAAACTGTTAAGACAATCCCAAGCGTCTTTTGCAGTAGCAGCTATTCGAATACGAGGCTGTACCTCATCAGACACTCCAAATAGAATGATCAATTTGGCCTTTTGATTGGCCTTGTCAAACCTGGTTTGGTCTGCACCAGCATTTGTAGGTCTAGTGGTGTTTAGGGAAACTATATCCCAAAGGTCTTCAAATTCCAATTGGGTTTGAACTTTAGTTTTCTAGGTGGCATGATTTTTGGTGCATTATTTGTCATTTTCTAAAAAAATTTCCTTATAACTCCCTAATGCTTGGTTTTTGAAAACTACTAATGGTTTTAAAAAAATGTACAAATTCTGTTCCCAAATTTTCAAAAAATTGCACTTTTTTCTCAAAATCAATTGTAATAAGAATATAATTTTTAGCTATGTATACTTATATGTTTGAAAACTTGGGAGATTAAAATGAAGAAAATGTGCCTTATCTTGTCTCCTCCAAATGCCTTCTCTTCAAAAACTTCACGACAATCTGCACAGAATCTTCAATCGACCAGCAATCATGTCTTATGATGTCCAACAATCTTCACACCAATTTTCACTCCAATGTTTTGGCTTCAGCTATATGCTGGTTGCAAATGACTTATGCTTATTTACCAATCATTCTATACATGTCTCTTAATGGAGTTTGCAATCTGCAAGTCTGGCATGATATTAGTGCATATTCCTCAACATTTTCTGCAGTGGCTTCATCATTTTTCTCTCTTCAAAGTGGGTTTGAAATTAGGATGCAGTGCCCAAAGAAAATAGCCATTTCTTTTTTCATCTGGGTGCAGTTCACTTTTGCACAAACACTCACTAGATGTAGAGTAGCAAGAAGGATCCCTTTTTTTGGTGATTTTATGTTGAAATTATTAGGACTGAAAATATTGGAATGTTTCAGGAGATATATGTTTTAAGGTTCTGTAACTGTCTATATGTTTTAGAATTCTAAAACTGTTCTTTCTGATTTCCAATTGACATTACTTACAAAGTTATGCAATTCTAAAAAGGCATGATCTAGTACTAATCAAATCTACACTGTTGACTGCAGTTGGAAATGCAATCAAATTCACTCATGAAGGTTCTGTTTTTCTGTCTGCCAAACTTTATTCTGGAGATATTTTGGACTTCTCAAATGGACAAGGGACTATGTCTAGTGGTGCTAAGCTTTGGAAAAAGTCTTTAGAAGAAAATTCAAGGGAAGGGATACACCGTAGCAGCTTCTCTTTCAAAAGTTCAATAGGATCAGGCATAACCAGTGAATTTCTTGTGCATGAGGATAATTTTATAGATGAAACTCTTGGAAAGTTCACTGGTGACAAATGCAGAAGCATAAGGAGGCACTCCTTTGATTTACCTCAAGTGTCGTCAGCCTCAATTGCACTTGGTTCAAAGGCAGCAAGAAAAATAGAGTTTGCTTCTGTAGGAGACTACAACAAGAATAAAGATGAAAAAGTCAACCTGATTTTCCATGTAATTGATACTGGCATTGGCATCACTAAAGAAAAACAGAAAGAGGTTTTTAAAGCATTCTCACAAGCTGACAGTTCAACAACAAGGCTCTATGGGGGAACTGGTTTGGGATTGAGTATAGTAGAAAGGTGATTTTTCTATTCCATCTACTTTCTGTGTGGTTTGATTGGTAGCCATGTTGCTGGCATCATGATTATAAAAAAATTGTGATTGCTTACAATGCTCACTGGTATATTTCTTTGTAATTTGGAAGGTGTATTTCAAATTGGATATGAAATTGTAGCAAACAAACTACACATTTATCTCATTATATTAAGATATGCAAAACAATAATAGAAAAGATATCATAATGCTACCCACTAACATTCTCTAGAATGAAAAACAAAACTGTATTTTTAAACTTCTGAGAAGAACAATTCAACATCTGAAACTAAAAAATATTTCTTTTCCAATGGAAAAAATGTAAAACCGTATAAGAACATCTTCAACATTGCTGCTTTTCTCTCTTAGAAATTTATTTGTCAAAACTGCTTGAATCATCTCTGGAACTAAAAGGTAAAATCCTTCAATTTTTTTCTTATTTAAATTTTTTATTTGAATTTGATATGGCATTGTAGCACATAGCCTACACATTCACCTCGCTATATCAAAATATATGCAAAATAATGTAATGTCCCCTTTCCTAGGCAATCATCAGTTGCTGAGGTTGGTCTATCACTTGGTCCCCATGGACTAATAGGATGGTTAGGGTGGCTCCTCTGAGGGTGTTTGCAACTAGTCATTCAACCATTGTGCTCAATTGGTGTCTCCCAGCTCAGTGTTTCCAAGGTTATTGTTGTGCACCTTCAAAAGCATGATTTGGACACTTTGTCCATACTTCTATTTTTAGTATGTCATAGGGGGTTATGTCTTGGTCAGTTGGCAATATTTCCATATCAGGAAAGTTGGTGGATTCTCATCATGAAGTTATCCTGGCATTTATCATGGTCATGGGTATTACATTTAAATAGCATTAACAATAAAGTTAAATTAATGACTAATGATAAAAGGGTGTTATAAGGAGTTTCAAAAGATTATTTTATAATATAAAGTTGGACAACAACCTAAGGGAGATATAAGGCGGGAAATAAAATAATTTTAATATGCTAACTTGGGCATGGGAATTGGAGGGAAATATAAAAGCCCTTTTGTGAGCTCATTTACACATTCATGTTGAGAAGAAAATTGATAAGGGTTTTGCGGGTTGTATTGGAAGATCTAAAAATCTTGGCTTCTTTGAGGACGAAAACCCTCATGAGGAACAATATGCTATAGGAGTGAAAGATCTCCCAAGGTTGCTAGCTAACAACTTTGTTCAAGGGTTGTGCTTGTGCTTCAAGATTGTTTGATCCATAGTTGAAAAACTCGGACTCGACAATAACTCGGCAAACCCAATTTTTTTAGAAACTCGGGACTCGGCAAAAAATTGAGGAAAAACTCGGCAAATTTATCGAACATTTGAAAATACACAATTTTTTAAAATATTTTTAAAAACCTCACATATAAACTGAATTTTTAGAACATATTATTGATTTCATCATATATAAATCAAAATTAGAGTTTAATACATATCAATCATCAATGTATCAACTGATTTCAACACATATAAATCAAAATTAGAGTTTAAAACCTTAAAACATATCAATCATCAATGTATCATAGACCAAAAAACAAGTTCGACTTCTCAATACATGTCAACTTCAAGTTTTAGTATCAATAAAAATTATCTATCCTAAATTTCTTCTACGACTGAAACTCAAAAGTTTTTGTTGCTGTTGTGTGGTTGGTACTGAAGTAGATGGTATAGGTGCAGTGTTCTCAATAGAAGCCTCAACAGGTGCCCCAACAGGTGCCTCATCCATAGGGATAGGATCAAGCTGCGTGTGTGAAGAAACAACCTCTATTGGCTGACCAAGCTCGCCTTCTTCCTCCTTATATGCTGCCTCCTCTGCTTCCCATTCAGCTGCCTCTGCCTCCCTCTCCATCTCAGCGAACTCATCATCACTTATCCATGGTTCCACATTGACCTCATCAGGCTCAACAATCCAATCTGAGTATGGATCAATTTCATCAAGGTCAAGTGCTTCGTGCGAACTCAACCCTTGTACCTTCTTCTCATGCAACTGAAGGTTGTAGCGCACATAGACAAGGTCATTCAAGTGATTTTGAGTCAACCGATTGCGCTTCTTTGTGTGAATGGCTTCAAAGACACTCCAGTTGCGCTCACAACCAAATGCACTACAAGGCTGAGATAAAATACGAATGACAACCTTTTGAAGATTAGGCGTTGTGGCACCATAATCTTGCCACCACAAATCTGCAAGGATAACAATTGCCATTTATAACTTAGTAAGGATTTAATAAACTTAAACGTTAACATAATGTTATAAATAGTAAAATAATATTAAACACATGAATTTTTTACCTGGTTGTAGAGTGTCTTTTCTACGAATGCAATCCTTGGAAGAAAACAATGGCCCTTCGGCTCTCTTATAGCTCTGTATCTCATCAAGTATGAGATCTCGAAGGTCATCATCACTAACCAATCTCTCAATACATGTATTGAAGCCAACTTGAACCTTTGCATCTGCTCTGAAAGTAGGAGAGAAATAAAACTTGGGGTTCAAAAAGTAGGCAGCAGCATGAATATGTTGGTAGAGTTGTCGGTTCCACCTCCGATCTATTATGTGCCATATGGGTTCATATTTGGTCTTGTTTGACCCATATAAATGCTGAATTGCCTTTTTGGCCTTATCCATGGCCTCATATAGATACCCCATGGGGCTTTTATCCCCATCCACCAATCGTAGAACTCTAACCAACGGTTCTGACACCTAAAATATAAAAAAATTAACAAAATCAGCAAGCTGTAATATTAGAAACCAAAAAAAATAAATCATCAATAAATGTTTGAAAACTTACTTTGGTGATCTCCTCCATTTGTTTGGTAAATCTATCATCAAAAATGGTCTTCTTGACCTTATCTGCTTCAGGCTTCTTGGAATAACGACTCTCAAGCCATTTTTCACTCACAAACATGCGCTTGAGGTTGGGGAATGTAGCTAAAATGCTCTGCAAGGTGATGAAATTGGTGGCAAAGCGTGTGACTCCTGATCGCACGAGATCCTTACCATCAGTGTACTCTCTCATGAGACTTAGGACCCATGTGTGATTGTAGATGTACTTTGTGATATTCCTTCCATCTTCAACCACATTCTTCACCCAACTTATTTTCCCTATGTCCTCAAGCAGCAAGTCAAGACAGTGGGCAGCACAAGGGCTCCAAGATAATGTAAGATGCCTCGCCATTAGAAGTTTATCGGCTGCCACATATGCAGCTACATTGTCGGTCACAATTTGAATTACATTTTGAACTCCCACTTCCATCACCACCTCATCCAACATGTAAGATGCCTCGCCATTAGAAGTTTATCGGCTGCCACATATGCAGCTACATTGTCGGTCACAATTTGAATTACATTTTGAACTCCCACTTCCATCACCACCTCATCCAACATGTTGCACAAGGTCTCTGCATTTTTTGTCAAAGTGATTTTTCACTCAAATACTTCATAAAGTGACTTTTTCACTTAAATATTTCATAAAGTGACTTATTTCACTTAAATACTTTATAAAGTGACTTTTTCACTTAAATATTTCATAAAGTGACTTATTTCAATTAAATACTTTATAAAGTGACTTAAGATATTCTTTTAATAAAGTCACTTTCACTTTATAACATTAAATCCACTTAATAAAATAATATTATTAAATAACGTGACTTAATAAATTAATAACTCTTGGCCCAGATATCCAAATGACCCCTCGAGAGTGTCCCATGACTGAGATCAATGACAAGTATGCCATTACTGACCCAAAATGTCACTTACTAAAAATAGTAAGTAATAAGGACAAGTCCTGAAACCCCTCAGAAAGATTCCCTAATCCTCCCGTTAGCCTACGGGAATTGTAGTAATAGGCTAACCCTGTTCCTCGAGCCACTGGCTAGGAAGGGGACATTACAGATTTATGGCAAACATTGTGCCCAATTTGCAGCTGACCTTTAAGGCAGATTTATAGTAGATATTGTGCTTGATTTGGAGCAGACCTTTAAGGCAGATTTATAGCAAACATTGTGCCTGATTTGGAGTAGAATTTGGATTAGAAATTGCATCATTTGGAGCAGAGATATAAGGTGAACTTGAGCAGAGATATAAGGCAGATTTGGAGCAAAGATCAAGGTAAAATTGGAGCAGAAATAAGTGAAGTTTTGAAGCAGACTTTGGAGAGGTTGGTGCCTCTCATTAGAAAGGATTGGTGTCTCTTGTTGAGTTGGTGTTCAGTAGTGGGGATTGGAGTCTCCCTTGGGTTGGTGCCTATGAATTTTGTAAGAAGATTTATGCAAGTAACATTTTGCCATTGTTTTCTCTCGTAAGGGTTTCCATGTAAGATTGTTTGTCTCTTATGTGTGTTCTTAATTGCTACATCTTGCATATTTGGTATTGCTATGGATAATTAAGGTTTGAAGTAATATTACTATGTTTGCTTAAATCAAAAAGAAGTAAAGTTTTGATCTATACTGATTCATCTCCCCTCTCAGTATAAGTGTGTGTTTCATTAGTATCCATTACTTTCTTTCTTGGACCTTCGTTAGATTTCTTTGGTTCTTCATTTGATTTTACCTCTCTCGTTGCATTGGCATTTGTGGCTTGGTTCCCAAGACTCTTTGCATGAGAAGAAAAGTTTGTCTTCTAAGCTTGTTTTTGTTGTTATCTACTTTTTTTGCAACTTGAGAGCTCTCATTCTGTTCATGGTTGGAAGGAGGTGCCTTATAATGATTTTTTTTCTAGTCATTGACTACTCTAGTATTGTCGTGCATTTGATGGGTTTTTTAGGTGTTGGTTTTAATTGTTCTTCTTTCTGCAAGAAACTTCTCTTCCCCATGCCCAATAATCTCCTCCTTAGTGACCTCTTTCAATTCTGGCCTTTCTTTTCCTTTCCTAAACTCCTTATATAGTTATATAGGTCTCTTTTAGACACTAAGTACCTATCAAAAGGTAGTGCAACTTTGATTTTTTTAATTTACTTTGGTACTCTTCAAAGATTTTGACAATCTCCTTTCTCTGTGATGTTTCAGCTGGAACTAGATTTTGCTTTTGAAGCTTGATATGTTCATCTTGATTCTTTTGTCTAATTGTACCTCCAACACTCTTCAAATTCATCAAATTTGAGAAAGGCACCGCTTCTTGGATCTTTGATGGAAGTTCATTATATTTAGTATAATAGGCAATGATACCTTCCTTGATTGAAATTGGAGCTTCTATCACAAGAGTGTCTTTTTATGATTGCAAGAAATTGGGTTGGAGATGTCTTTCATCACCTTTGTTTTGGTTACTATTATCTCTTGAAGAGCTTGTCCCACCAGACATTAATAATTTTAGTAATCACATGGTTCACAAGTTGGCAAGAAAACCTGACTTTGATACCACAGTAATGTTTCATGCTAAATTTAGGGTAAATAATTTTAATAGACAAAAACATATTTAATGTGGAACCATACGAATCCTAAATTATATTAATGTTTGCCTAGCATACCTCACAACTCATTATTAAGCTTCGGATTTCATTACTTAACCCTAAAATAATGAACTGTGATATATCTTGCTTGGGCTAAACAATTTTTTTTCCTTATTACATTTACAAAATAACAGTAAGCCCACAATTGCAGATGAATGGCAAATTGTGTTTATATTAAGTAGGAGAGAGATGCTTTACAAAATGCTACTATCGTAGCAATGACAGACTAAAACATGATAGTGAACCCACATATGCCTATTCACAACTTCCAATTGAGAATACAATATTTTTAGAGAACCTTGATTATAGATAAACTATTGTATTAAATGGGCCTGTAAAATACTACAAAATCTTGCTACAACAACTATGGCAAACCGAAACACAAAAGCTTACATCCACAACAACTGTAAGTGTCATACAGACTCCATATCATTGATTTCGACCCCATTAAAGCTCAAATGCAACCTTTGTGTGAGATTGTTTATTCAACCAAAGGGGTTTCATCCTCCGTATGAGATCTATGGTGTTTTCATCTCTTGAGCTTCATAGATCCGTGGGTTTTTGTCCTCAGATTTGGACACTTGGACAAGCAATCATGGCAATTTTTGGTTAGGGTTTGTGTTAATTTGTTCAAAGATGATCTCTTAGTCTTGTATCTACAATCTTCAGCACCTAGGAAGAACATCACAACTTTTATAGAGGTCTTCGTCTTGGGCTTGGTATGTGTAATGGCTTCCCCATACTTGTGAGCACTGTTTCCCTTCACATCAAGCCATAAAATGTGTCCTTGTGTGTGGAAATGGGCTTGAAAGGTGTAGAGGAGGGTCCCTTGTGACTTGCAACTGTCCTTAGCAAGTATGGCAAGGAGCCCCTTTGGGTTCAAAATTGTAACTACCACATTAATGGTGGTTGGATTCATCTTCTTTGTGTGTATCATTGGAGGCACACGTGGATCCATGTCCTCCTTATTTCATAATGTTTTTGTGCCATTTGAGATCCTTTTGGAAGACATGTCTTCGCTCTGAGCATTAATTGCATTTTGGACGTATAGGGAGGTGGGTGGAGGAGAATAGTGAAAAGAGGCAAGAGATTCAAAGTTTGGGTGTCGAGGTTTGAAGGTGAGGCACATTGATGTGGGGAAGTCTGACTTCTCAACAAATTCTTGTGAAGAAGTGAGGTTTTGGTGAAGAGGAAAGGTGGTACGAGAAACTCTAAAGTCTTGTTGGATGAAGGAACGAAGGTGTGGGATAGCTAAAGGGCATGACTGGATGGGTATGTTTGATATCTTGATGGAGCTAGAAGAGAAAGCAGACTTGGGAGGAAGGTCATATTGGCAAGGGAAACTCCTCAACGTTGAAGGCTTGCATAGACTAAGAAGACTCGACATGCCTTCATACTTAGAAAATTTGGGGATCTTGAGCAGATGCATGGGGAATAAAGGGAAGAACTCGTACACAATTTTGGATTAGGGGAGATGCTTGAGGTAGAAAATGGGTGCTTTGGACTACAAGGGGACATGACACAAAACACATTGAGGTTTAGTGCCACTACATCCATGAACATGTTCAACAACAAAATAACCAACTTTGATATTATTCCACTCAAGAGAAATGTGCTGATATATTTATCAAATCTCTTGCAGCAATGCTATTGATTGACCCCCTACTATCCAAAGGGGCCCTAACTTTATCCTTAGGTTGTGGGGGATTTCATTACTATGGATATAGGGTGATCATTGATATTGTATATGTAATATCAATTTCGAACTATAGATATAGGAAATTCCTTCCTTAGCCAAAGGCGTTTTGAAGTTCAAACACAACATCCCACAATGAAAAAAGAGGAGAAAGAAGAGTTTTTCCAAAGAATTGTTTGAAGTCTAGTTTAGGGCCATAAAGAGTCTAAGTAGTTGATTAGGATTTTGGTTGAGCACTTAAGTACATGAAATATCAAAGGAAGAGAGAACCCCATAGTAAACAATAGAACAACAGGTGGTACCCTCTTAAAATCGTCAAGTCCCATGTTTTTGTGGATAAGAAGCTTAAACAACTCCTTTAACTCCCCATGATTAATCCTATGAAGATGAAATAGATAGAATAATGGAAAAATACGAAAACGAATTAGAGGTTGTGAGGGAAGCATTAACATTTGACAGATACATTTAAACAATAACGAAAAGTCCCTTCTACAAGAGAGGATCTAGGAACATACAAAAAATGGAAAATAAGGAATTGAAAAACAAGCTAAATAAAATTTATGCCTCCACTTTTGATGGGAATGACAAAGTGTTTGAAGAGAACATAGGAAATAATGAGTAAATCTTAAAAACATGCAAATCAGAAATCAAAATAGTAAGTTCAAACATTGAACAAGATGAACACTTAGATTACGTTGAAAACCCTTTCGGGTAAAAAACCACGGCAAAATATTGCTTTTATTATCTTCAAAGGGCACCAACCTAGATTACACAAGTGAGTACCAACTCTCTCGAAGCACCAACTTCGAACAACTGAAGCACCAACTCCAACGTGAGCACCAACTCACTCAATTTGTAAACTCTAGTTTCAAATTCGAACTGCACATCAACTCGATCTTGACATTATCATTCAATAGACTCCTCAACTTTTTGATATTCAAATAGAATCAAGAACTTCTCAAGTACAAATCCATTGATGGAGAATGCAAAAACTGTAAATATAATCACTCAGCTGTAGCATAACACAACCCACACTTATCCTTATATTTTTTGGTGAATGCCATCGAATGGCATAACCACAACACTAAAAATCTTCAACTTCATGTCCAAAGCAACAAGAGAGAATAAATTAGAATAACCTGATTCTTTTTTACCATCAAAAAGATTGGTCAACATGCGATTTGACCCCCGAAGGCCTTTATTAGCACAACACCATAACTTATTCAAAAATGACTTCCACTATGTCTTTTCGTTCAACTTGTTATACCCAAAATGAAATTTTTGGCATTCTGCTTAATTTGAGCTAAACAATGAAAAAAATGCCATTGAAAGTATGTTTTAGGTCAAACCAAACATGAAGTCTTCGTGGGTTTATGTCAAGGAACCTATGGTTAACATTCTGAAAAAATGAAAATTAGGGTTTTACGCCCCTATTTTTATGGAAACCCTTAAAAATAGGACCTTCCCGGAAATGATTGAAAATAATTCTGATAGGATTAATTGCCTTCACGATCACACTGATCAAGTCAGATTTATCAAAAAATAGGTTTTACTCTGGTGGGTCTATTTCTATATTTCAGGAACAAAGTTAGGAGCTCCGCAGCCATTAATGGCAGATTGGCCAGTACCAAGTGCTGAAAGCTAAACCTCAAAAGCTTCAACGAAGAAGCCATGGCTGAAAAGGATGAAAATGATGCCGTTCAACGAAGGAGATTCTCAAAACGGAAAAGGCCAAAATTTGGCTGTCTGGAAGGTGCACGTTTTGTCTTCCAAGGCAAAACACAGTCTACAGTGGCTAAAAGCGCCCCTTTTGAAGAAAGGCGCCCTTGGATATCAGAGGGCAAATGTAATCAATTGGCATCTTCAACTCAGTCATCCTCTTCACTTTCATGCTGGCTCGACAACGAAACAATCAATAAGATCATTTGATTCAGGTATCATTGACCAATCGCCAGCAAAGTATGGAGGATCCATCAACGACAAAGATGCCAAATCAGAGAGCTTCAAGGTAAAAGCGCCCCTGCTGGCCAGGGGCGCCCCTCAGTTGCAGGCACCAAATGAATCCATAAGCAGCAACTCTATACATGATATCTTTCCAGCTTCCTCCCAGCTACGTGATCAATCTAACAGCAAGTCCATAAGACACACCACACAATCACGAGATGAGATCAAGCAGAAAAAGCCAAATTTGAAGAACTGGAAAGATAAGCCAGAAAATGGCTAAGGCATGGCTAAAAGCGCCCCTTCTTGAAGGCATCCAGATTCAACCAGAATCTTCACTGCCTCCCAGGATGACCTTCTCAGCCATGACCTATCTCGTCAGTAAGACTATCAGCAATAACTTCCGACAAATCAATCGTCTGATGGAGGAGGTCAAAGTCAGGCAGTTCACAGCATGAAGAAATTCAATCAAAAGCTAAAACTAGGGGCGCCCTTTAGTTTGAAGGATCAAAACTTGCCAGCTTCAACTGAGAGGTCAGTCATCCTGAACAATACCGAACCGGCTACCCGATGCATCGTCAAGTAGAGTCATCTGATTCATCAAACATCGGGAATGTCAGATCAAAGCAAAGAGGGTCTGAAAAGATCAAAACGAAGAACAAGTCAATGAAAATTGACTAAGGCATTGTCAAAAGCGCCCCTCTCAAGGAAAGGCGCCCTTCTTTTTGGAGACCTAAACTCAGTTTTCTAAGTTAACCTCTCCCAGGCATATCTCATCATGTTGATCCCACCTCAACAACAGAACTGCTAGCCACTGCCAGAGATCAACTGAGTAGCCTGAATCGAAGATCAAACAGGAGCACTTCAGCTTGCAAAATGGACGAAAATGATCAACTTCAAGGATGGACGCCTAAAAGAAGTCAAAGCAAAAGTGTTGACTTGAGTTAGCAAATTTGGAGCCAAAAAGAGACCAAACACTCCACAATCAGTGGAAATCATCTTTTGGAACTCCAAATCAGGCTTGAATGATGAGTTATCTTCCATACTTTGTGGATCTTAACCCTAATCACCTTATATTCATGCTAGGCGTCCCTTTCCTCATTATTCTTTTTGCAGGTTGAAGGATAAAACATCAAGTAGCTCCCAAGAACACGTTTTCAAGATCTGGCAGGGGTTTTGGACGGATCTTCAATATTTTTGAAGATCATTGGCAGTAAAAGTATTCTTCTCCCAAGATTGCTTCTAGAGACAGATTATTGCAAAGTGGCAGTTTATAACTTCCAATCCATCTTCTGTCTACTTCCTCTATTTCTGTCTATATTTCTTTTGCATGTCACAGGAAACGACGGATTATCATAGATCTGGCCAACTGGGTATGATCAGCACAGCTTTTTCAACAAAACCCATATGGTAGATTTTTCCAGAAAAAGTAGCCCTGCTGCCCCTATTTTTTAGGGTTTTCGGAAAAAGTCATAATATTGAAAAACAGACAAACTGGGTTTGTTTGGCTTTGAAGCACGAACAAAACCCATGTGTTAGATTTTTCTGAGAAAAATCACTTTCTGGTACCCCTGTTGCCTCTGCTACCAAAGGGCTTTTGCATGCCAAGGAAAAACTCATTTTTCCGAATTTCTGACGATCTGGGTTTGTTTAGAAAATCATTCTTAACAAAACCCATGTCTCAAAATTTTTCGTAAAAACTACCCCCGGGCGAGGCTATTTTTAGCAGTTCCAGAAAAGTGTCAGAACAGGGTCAAGTGCCCAGTCAATATTCAAGGTTTTCAGAATGCAGTACTCTTAGGTACAATACAAGACCAAAACGGTCTTATACCATGATTACCTGAAAATGACTGACACAGACTCATGGCAGAAAAATCCAGAGGTCAGTTATGAGGATTTGGAGGGCATGAATCAAATCACGTTGCAAAACATTGAAGAATCCGGTTTATTTCAAGCAGCATCTATTCCAATCATCTTACAAAGCATCGAGCTTGTAACTGCTTGCACAAAGCATTACAACCCGACTACAAGAGAGATCCTGTCAGTAGACGGGAGGGTGATTTGCAGCTTGAAGCCGGTGGACATAGAGACTTGTTTTTCAATCCCACCATGCCCTACCAAGGTGGTCATATCTATGACAGAATGCGAAAAGGCATTCGAGGCTTCGAAGGATGAGTGTTCTCTTATAATGGCCCAACATTGGTTGAAAACAAAGAGAACCAGCTTGCCTAGATTGGTTGGGAGAGGAGAATTCAAAGATGAGTACGGAGTGTTAATCACCCTACTCAGCAGAGTCACTGGACAAGAGGATGGGAAATCCTTCCAGCCGTGGATGTTCTACATTATTGGCAAAATAATCAGCAGGAAAGAACACTACGACTGGGCCTCCCTGATCAGTGACACACTCCACCAACAATTCACCGGGTTTCTAGAAGAGCACCGTTTCCACGTGTGTTCATACCTGGTCTACCTGATAGCCTTCCAAGGCGATTTCAAAACATTAAACACTGTGGGAACCCTGGGTGTGCAAAAGGTCCAAGAATACTTTCCTCACTTGGAGTTCACTCTAGCGGAAAGACACTTCAAAAAGATAAATGACCTTTTCACTATGCACACTGTGCGTGAGCTAGACCATGAGATGCACGTGCGTATTTCACCAGCAGCTAAGGCAGCAATGGTGGACTGGGCGGATTGGTTCATACAATTCCCCATTTTCACCTACATACGCGTGTATGGCTATAATGGTCACCTCGCCATGATGCCACGCTACCCCTTAGATAGGGTAGTGTTCATGGAATTCCTGAGACAGTTGGCCGAGGTTCACTCTTACCTTCGCATAAAGAAGAAGTCTGCTGCAAACTTTCCTTTCCAGATGGGATTCTACAGATGCAGAACTGTAGCCGATGCTAGGTTGATAAACCAGGAAATAGTGAGATTTAATCTCAAGTACCTCATTGACAGGAGGCCATCCTATGACCCCAGAGGCATCTTCGTAGCACACCTTGAACAAAGATCATCACATGAACCTTTCATGGAGGATTTTTGGGTCAACTGCGAGGATGAGTTCGAAGTGAGAAGAAGGAACCATAGCAGATTCAAGCTCTCGCAGATTGCAAAATTCATGTCAGAGGACATCGAGGGCTTATCTGATGAAGAAGAAGAAGTCATTCTTTCTTCCTTCTTCACGGGTCTAGTGGATTCACAACCACTCGGCAAAGTAGACTGGTACGCGAAAGAGAGTACGTCTATTGAGGAAAGAACGGGTAGAGTAGTTCGACACAATCAACTCTACCTAGACAGTAAAAGGACAAGGAAGGTAGTACTTCCTCGATCAGAGCCGCTAGCGGTTCAGTTTACACTACCTACCTCGTCTAGGAGGAAACCTAGATAGAAGAAGATGAGCTTCCTTCCAGAAGGAATGCGGATGTCAGGGAGCACATGGGGAAGAAGAGGAATTGCCAGCACAAGCCGGCAAGAGGTACAGGTGGAGACAACCACCAATTTACCTGAAACAGTTGAGACTGCTGCAGCTACACCAGAGCCATTGATTGAGATAATCGAGGCAGAGATGGAGCCCATTGTAGAAGAGGTTGCAGCAGAAGCAATGCCTGTGATAGAAACAGAGCCACCTACTTCACCACCATCACAGAGGTCGCACAGTCCTATTGATTTGGACTCGCCACCACAAGGCATTGCCACGGCACAGTCTCGTTCTTCCAGCATTCGGGGGGCCTATGTTCCTCCTCCCAGCGATGCTAGCCGAGATTCTATCTGGCTGGAAAACTCGCTTGGGAGGAAGAGGGAGAGACCTTCTTATCAACTTGACTTCTCTGAATTCCATCATGTCCCACAAGACATGCCGGCAAAGAAGTTGAAGAAGCAGACACATGTAGAGAAGAATGCAGAGAACGAGGTTATCATAGAGACTGTTGCCCCGCCTGAAGACAAAGATATACATAATGTGAGGGTTGAGGATTTCACGCTTTCAAAGGTGAATCTTGGAAAGACCACTCGACAGGTGGAGGCAGAACTTCTTGGAATCGCCTCGGCGAGTGTCAAAGAAAGGATGACAAAGGATGACAAAGGATGGACAAGACAAAGCAGCCTTGAAGGCTGAAATCCGTTAGCTAAAATTGTACATTTCTAGTTTGATACATGATACTCCAAACTCCTCGGCCTTGCCTCAAGGACTATTGGATCTCCCAGCTGAAAGAAACCATCATCAGTTGATTACATACGGCAAACACTTGAGACGTCAAGTGGATGAGTTTGTCGTCAAAGGAAGGTGTGTGTTGGCAGAAGCATATCAGCTGAGAGACAGGGCACATGGACTTAGATTAGAAATCCAGTAGTCAGATGTAAAGGCAACTCAAGAGAGGCCGAGAGAGGAGGCGACATTGCTGATCTACAACAGGCATATGAATCAATTACAACCACTGAGAACAAACACCATCTCTTTGAGTGGAAAGAACAGGTGGCATACAAGGTGAGAGCCTACGATGCCAACTCTGTGGAGCTAATTGATTATAGACGCTTTGTCGCCAATATTATCAACTTCGCAAGAACGTTGGTAATATCCTTCCCTGAGTTAGAATATCAGCCAAAAGGAGGGGAATATGTTGAGCTTGAAACGGTGCAAACACGGTTCCAAGATGTCATCCGATCTTCATTCCTTGAAGATCCCAATGGCTGCAAATTAGCCAAAATTGTAGCCATATCTATCCAGTAAGATGAAGCAGCTGCCCAATGCATAATCTATCAGCAACAGCTTGCAACGGGTGAAGAAATACTTAGACGCCACATAGTCACTTTGAAAAGCATTAATTGCCTGGAGGCCGAAGAGGTCAATGACTGGATAGAGACTTTGTTGACCAGTGGTGAAGAGGTGTAAAGCACCAAGAAAGGACGTCCTACCCTCCAAATAGCATTAAATATGACTGAAGTCAACTTGATTCCCCTTTCCAAGTTGACTCCAGATCTCCACAGATCATGCATGTCAGATCCCACTAATCTAGGATGTCTATTTGACTCCCACGATTTGTGGATCTTAGATCTCCTCAAAAGGTGGATGTCTATTTGGAGACACATTTGTAACATAAGTTCACTTTTAGTTAGGTGTCAGTCAACTGAGGTAGACTTCCAGTTTGACTTTTGTTTAGTTTCAGTTAACTGAAGTAGATTTCCAGTTAACTGTTTGCTCACCTACTTTTAGACATAGAAATAAATCTTGCTGATTGGCAAGAACTGTTTGTTAACTCAAGGAGATTTTAGGGTTGCCTACTCCTTTGAGTTTCTATAAATAAGAGCCTTAGGTTCTTTATTTGTTTAAACCTTTATTTCCTTGCAAAATTGCTGTGCCATTGTTGCCAGAGTTAGCTCGTTTATATTTGTTCACTCTTGGATGAGAGTTCGTTGGTTGATCGCAATTGTGCATGATTTCGTGCCTTTGTTGCCCCGACCTTTGTAATTCTTTGGAGAAGCTTGAAGAAATAAATCAGAAGGCGCATGCTTGTTTGATCTAAATAATTGAGTGTTTTCAAAGTCTTGTTTTCAAATAGTGCATTGTTTCAATCTCCTCCTTGGACAGGTATCGTCACCTCCTTGGATATTTTGTCATTGATCATTATCGTTTGATGTTGTTTAATGTTTTGTCTTGCGGCCTAGACTTTGGACAGGTGTCGTCACCTCCTCGGGAATCCTGTTAGACAGGCCATCGTTCCTTGTTGTTTCCAGTAAGCTGTTTCCAAGCCTACACCTCGGATAGGGGTTCCTCCTCCTTGGCAAGTCTCTGATCCAGTTTACCGTAAGAGAGTGTTTGCTTGTATCGAGCCCTATCTTGGTATATATCCGAAGGTTCAGAGCCTCGGCCATATTCCATTGAGACGGAGGATTCAAGTGATCCAACCAAATCCATTTCGCTCCTACGCCCTCATGCTCTGTTTATCTTGAGGAGGTAGGATAGTCTAGAAGTTAGTTAGTCGTAGTTAAGATTTGCGGAAACCAGAGAAAAAGCTTAGCTACGGCGCATTGGTTTATGCACCCTTGTATCCTACCGCTGAGTAAAAAAGATAGGAATCTTAGTACACCCCTTTTTTACAGTAGAAAATCAGCAAAGAGAGATCTTCCTCTCTATAATTCGAAGAGCATGTACTAACACACTTGCAATAGCTGTTTGTTTCCAATAAGCACTCCAGAGGTGCTAATTGAAACGCCAACACAACTCAACCATGAATTCCACACACCTCATAAATATTCAGATGCAACAAGTCTTCATCCTTTATTGATAACAAGTGGTCAGCAATATAAGTGAATCCCATGAAAGCATTGCTTAGAAGCACAATTCTCCTTTGTTCGGCTAGACTGAAGACATTCAACAAAAACACATTGAAGATTTCATTCAAAATTTCTATTCACCATTCAAACTGCATATACAACACAAATATGCTCATACGGCTATCTCCATGCATATTCCACATTGAAGTTTATACAAAAGTAATCGCCCAGCTTAGAAAAATGTAAACTCCATAGGTGATGACCAAAAGTTGACCCAGACGACTCCACCCTCACAACCACGACCTTTTTAATGCCTGGAAACTTAGTGATTTTCACTAGACAAGTTTACACTGTCCACACTTGAAATTAATGGCAATGCAAATTTTTTAAGTGCCATGACTTCTTCACCACCACATGCATAGAGAAGTGATAGCAATAGATGTCTTTATTACCACATCCTGCAAAAACATCAAGCTTTCATGTCGCACAACATCTCCTTTGTAATCGTCACCACACTTTGCATGAATGCAATTATAATGTATAAGACTATGGTCAACATGTGTCCAAGACGTTACAACCTGTTTGCATACATTAAGCAACCTGGTGCTTGGAAAATACTTTGCATATGGAAAATATGAACTGCCTTAACATGAAGTCAGAGGAAAAACCGACGCTCACAAAAGTCATAGCAAATATGTGAAAAATCGAAACCTTCAAGCCGTCGAGGTGTAGACAGAGCCGCCCATTAAGGCATGCCATAGCAATTAAAAATCGGTCCGAAAAAAGAACACGACATGGTGTCCAAGCCGCCCACACAAAAAGAATATTAGCCACCACATGTAAAGATTCTGCAGATGAATTAAAAGTGAAGCCGCCTTCAGCAAGTTCGATTTGAACTGATGCCAGATACATTAATAAGCTGACACCAAAAGAAGTCTTGTTTGAAGCCAAAGTCAGAAATCGATGCGTTACATGGCACAAGACTTCTTGACCGAAGCCAAACTGACATGGCATATGACATCACATTTGTTGACTTAGCATTTGACATGGCATCAAACACATAAACAATTGCGCTGACATAGAAGTTCGCCACAATGCTTTTTCAAAAGACATTCATCAAATCACATTTGGTGACAAACAAATCTGATATGGCAAAAGATTTGCTGACTGAGTAAGCAAGCAAGCAACTGAATTAGACAAGCAAGTAGGTGAAGTAGGCAAGCAAGCACCTCAAGTAAGCAAGCAACCAGATCAAGTAAGCAAGCAACTAGCTGAAGTAAGCAAGCAAGTAGCTCAAGCAAAGCATAGAGACAATCAACCTTTGACATCAATGACAAGATATTTCAACAGTGTCAACCAGGGCTGGTTAGGAAAACCACAAACCTACCTCACCATCAATCCCATGAAGGAGAAAGATGCTATCAAGTTTGCCTCTTTGCACTTAGAAGGCATTGAATATGATTGGGTGCACTGTGGCCACACTACATCGGGTCATGATAGAATGCTAATGTTTGGGGAGTTTTGCCAAAGGGTGTTAGATAGGTTTGAGCTTAAAGATGAAGAGCAATATTTCAAGAAACTCTCACAAATTAAATAGAAAACCACAATAAGTGCATGTGTTGTAGAGTTTTAGAAGATTGTTGTGATGGTAAGAACTATATTAGAGAAGAGGATTATATATCTTTTTGTTGAAGGACTCTTGAATCTCTCAAGGGTCTTGTTAGAGCTTTTGTGCCCTTTACATTATAGGAGGCCATCAAATGAGCTTTGACTCGAGAGTCATTTGTCGTGAAAAACAATTTTCCCTACCATTCCAATACACCTCGTTCTAGGCAACACCAAGGACGCTTCAGGAGGAAGGGATTCTAGACACCTCCTCAAAGGATCACTCCTTCGGTTACAACAAAGAAAGTAGAAGAAACTTGGAATGAACTTATGAGAAAGAAGTTGTGTTTTACTTGTAGGGAACCTTGGACCCTAGTTCATAGGTGTCTTGGTAAGGGTCAAGTGTACATTGAAGTGATATCCGATAAGGATTCAGATTCAAATGAGCTCGAGGAGTTTGTGGATTTAGAAGACCATGTACTTGAGGAAGAAGGGAAGGAAGAAGGAAATGAAGGCACCCTTGCAGCTCTTTCAAGGGCACCCAAGTATCACCCATTCAAGTTGAACACAGAGTCCAAACTTCCCAATAAGAAAAATGAAAATGACCAAAGATGTGTAATTTCCTTTTGCAAATCCCTTTTTTATATCCTTTCGAACTTTTGAGAAAATAAATTTTAGACAACTTAATTTAATTAATTAAATATTCCCTTACTAGCATTCCGGTTAGCCTACGGGAATTAAATAGGCTAAGGGTCTCCTTCGACTCTCACTCTTGAGAAGAGGACATAACATATTTCCATTATTTTTAATATGAGCATTTCTTCAAACACTTTGTGGCCAACTAGAAAATCACAAGAAATAAATTTGTACCTTTTCTTGCTAACTAGAGTTGCCTAGAAATGATGTAGATTAATTTCCAAAAACAATTGGAACCCAAAATGAAGAATATTTAGTCATTTTCAAATGGTACAGCTCAGCTGATGCACAATCCAAGGACAGGAAAAAAGGAATTTCAGCACTTGAAATCAGAAAATTACCACCTCCAATAGTGGCGGCTAGGCTAGAACAAGTATGCTGTCTACAATCAACCCCAAAGTGCCCCTTAACTGTTGTAATAATTGCCCCTTTGCTGGATGGTCTAGTATAGGCTTGTATGGTCCCTCTAAAGTTTGGAAAGTTGAATGACCAGGTCTGAAAATGCTGATCAGACTTATATTTTCAAATACATCAATAAATGGAACAGTACAGCCTCATAGGAAACAAGTATAGTACACATAGCAAGGAGAAAAGAATGATATAACCTGTAGAGAAAATAGAAATGGTATGGCTTATAGGGAAAGTAGAAATGATATGGCCTGCATGGGAAACCAATAAACTCCAAACAACCTTTGATAATATGCATTACAATCAATATATAATCATTCTATGAACTCTAAAATATTCATACCAAAATTGGAAACAAATAATTGGAACAAACATTGAAAAACTCACACCCCAAAACTATAGCACTAAAAGCAATATTGGATGAAGTTCATTGTCAATCCTTGAATGAGATTGCAGGAATAACTAGGAGGGTCTTCATCCTTGAAACTTTCAAATTTCCAAAGGGTTTCCATCCTTGGGAAATAAAGAAGATGAATGTGTGTTCATTTGTGAGAAATTGAAATAGCTTCATAAAGAATGTGGAATCTTTTCAAAAATTCTCCTCCTTTTACAACTTAATTTTGAGGAAATAAGTAATTTTTAATTTCTTTTTGAAATAATTTCCTTGAAGTTAAAATATTATAATTTAAGTGTCTTTTTAGTCACCTTTTTGTACCACGAGCCTAGCAACACTTAAATTGATCACTTATAACACCATTTTAAATAATTAAATATAAGTTGTCTTTTAGTTTTATGTTTTCGACAATTTTAATATTTAATTATTTAATTAATTTTCCCTTTTAAATCATCCTATTAGCTTGTGGGAAAATATAGAAATTAGGCTAAGGGTCATTTTTGAACTTAACTCTTGAGAAGTGGACATGATAATTATTTCTTTAAAATCGCTTATGCCAAACCTCAAACTACCACACATTCCTCTCTTCATTTGCATGCTCACGCTAGCTAGCATATTCTCCATGCTGTTGAGAGTTATGCTCTTCAAGTCTTCTTGTCCGAATAAACATGACCGACTTACTATCACATGAAACTCTGGCAGCACTACCTAAGATTGCAACGGTGGAAGTAAACACTCAACTAGCTCTGATATCATATTTGAGTTGGAGCATACATTGTGAAACCAAATAACAAAATACTAACAAGCTTCTGATTTATGCATAACAATTTACTTATAATTAGGAGAACTCATACAGCTATGTTGCCTAGCCTTTCTATCTTTATATTATCCAGTAAATGGAAATTATATTGTAATCAAACAAACCCTAATATAATTTCTTTGTGGAAAACAAAAGCGAATTTAATTAGTTGGAACATCACACCAGAGATTTAAAAAGAGTGTGCAAATACCCAATCAAAAAGCAATACTTCTCCACACATCTACTCCATGGGTGTCAGTGTCGAACTCCTGCACAAAGGAAGATGAAATGACACATTTACACCCTTTGGAGGAATAGTTTCTCTGTTTCAATTACATCAATATATTTGTTGACAGCCAAGCCAGCTGCTTCCAGAGCATTCTTGACAACTGAAATGGGCTAAGCATATTCTTTAATTGTTCCAACAAGAAAATCAAGTTTATTTAGTTGTTTTATCATTGTCATATTTGTCTAGATAAAATGACAAAACGATGGTACAAACAAGAATGACATGTTTTGTGTTAGAAATTTTAGTAAAGTCAATTGAGAAATAATCAGCATCACATTAAACTTCTGGATCAAGAAAGGAAAAAACCACCTCATAAAGGGGCTCATTTTTTGTTGGATTTTAGAATGTATTGATGTTAAGGAGCAAGAAGATAACTAGAGGAAGGGTCACCTTGGGCTGGTGAACCTGGATGGAATCCAACTTTCAAGAGTGATGTAAGTGTAGAGCTGATGGTGTGGATTTGTACTTAAGCAGTAATGCCATTTTCCAGCTTACCATTTGCAATGTAGTGGGATTTTCCACAGAATAAGTACTTTTTATGTCTTCATCATAATATTTCTAAAGTGTAATTTTGTAAGCATACAAATTAAGGATTATTGTCTTGAAGCACCTTGAATAAACTTCCATTGGAGCCCTATAATTGTTGTATCTGCATATGTTTCTATAATATATACAACAAACTATTGTACCATCATTTTCCCTGATTGTGATCTATGTGTGCTTTAGCTTGTTATAATGCTTTGCGTGGTATTATATTCATTAGTGATAGTAGGTGAATGGAAAATGCATTTACAAGGACATTCTTGTGTGACATCTTTTTTGTGCTCATGAAACCTTGTTTCCTAATCTTAGTTCAATTCTTACCATGCTGACTTAATTATTAAATTTACCCTTCTTTATAGATTTCTCACAATTGTTTTGTAATCTTTTCTAAGTAAGAAAAGTAAATATTGCAAAGGGAGGATTTATATGTTTTATCAATATTGTATTCTAAAGTTTATTAGCAAGTAGAATGTACCAGTGTATAACTTTGCCTTTTTTAACTGACAGATTAGTGGGAATGATGGGTGGCCGTATCTGGCTGGAAAGTGAACCTGGCAAGGGAAGCACCTTCTCTTTCATAGCTCGATTTGACAGAGGGACAGAAATATTAAGCAGTGACACTGAGGGTAGAAGTGGATTTTGCATGACAGAAAAAGAAGCAGATGCAGTTTGCCTCCATGAGGAGTGCGACTCTAAGAATGTACTCTATGATGTGGAGAAGATATACGTTGGAAATGGAAGTACAATATCCAATGAGCGCTTACCAATCACATATTCTTCATATTGCAATGGTGCCATCCAGAGCTTAGAATCAAACAGAGAGCTTTCAAGCAAATCTCCATCAGTTCTCAGTGAAGTGGAATGTGAGATTGCTAAGGCCAGAGACATGGAGAACCATGACATGTCTAAATATAACGAGGATTCATTGAGCAAGGGTGTTTCATATGCAAGAAGGAAACATGAAGATTCAATGGCTTCTAGGGTGCCCAGTCTTGGTAATGAATCTTTTTTCAAAGGGCTGAAAATTTTGCTGGCAGAGGATAATTTGGTAAACCAAAAGGTTGCATGTCAACAACTAAAGAAATTCGGTGCAGAAGTGGATGTTGTTGGTGATGGTCAGCAATGCATTAATGCTCTTCAAGTGGATAGGGAAAATTATGACTTAATCCTTATGGATGTTCAGGTGTGTGCATTCTTCAACCACTCCATTTTGATATTATGGAAGTTGTTGGTGTTGGTGTTGTTTTTCTTTATCTGTTTTTCATTTGTGTTATTTATTTGTTGAGCCTTATACCTCTCAATGGCATCATTTGAAGCAATCTGAATTTTATAGATTAAATGGCACTTCACAACTTTTTGTGGCTTTCGGATTAGATACCAACTCTCAAGTCCCTATAACTAAGTTGTACTCCACCATAGCTCTCTCTCCTGCTCTCCTTTGCTATGATTGGCATCTCAAATTTGAGAGGCACAAGTGTCCATGTGCTTCACTATAAGAGCAAAGTTGGCTATGGTGGACCATTTTGCAGACCCATTTCACTTCAGTATTTAGTTTCCTTTTAGATTATGCACAAATTTCCAAGTTGTTATCAATGATTTGTACTGCACTGTAGTCTTCTGTCATTCCCTTTTGCCATGAGGCATCATCTTAAGTTTATAGTCAGAACCATCCACACCCTTCACAATAAGAGCAAAGTTGGCCCACTGCTTTTGACTTGAGTCATGTCAGCATCTGACACATCATCTACATGAGATCTAGCTTCATAAAGAATTGTCTTAGTTCACTTAGGATTATGAGCCTCCTTATTAAAAGATGATTCAGGTCCACCATCAGAGAGAATCTCATATTCTTAATCTTTATTATAAATAGCTGAACTAGATATAGAGGCAGTATCAATAGAAATAATACAAGAATTTTGAGATGGAGTAGGAAAATTTGTAAGGGCACAATCCCTAGACAAATAATACCACATTGAGTTCAGAAATCCTTAAAGACATCGTTCACATATTCTCAACCATCGTTCATTCAAAGTGTCTTAATTGTTTCACTACATTAGTTCTCAATAGGAGCCTTGAATGTCTATAAATATATCCAGGACTTGCCATTATGGTTTAGGAAGTAGGCCAAGGCTCACTTACATAAATCATCAACTATTGCACCCTCTACAAATGTTTGATTATATTTGTATGGACAAATCATTATGAGCAAACAGCAACTTGGTCTTCATATGCCATGCCTCACTATTCTCAGACTTTCCTTAGTGACAGTTCCCAAGATTACACTCCTCACTTGACTTCTTAAGAAGTCTTGGAAGGTAGGGCATGGATTATCTTCAATTGCCCAATCAATTTCATGCTTCAACATTTGAGGTGAACATAATGTACGAATTAGCTACTCAAGATCTATAATGCTTAAGAGCTAATTATAGAAAATTTAGAAGATCCACATGATGGAATAATATTCTATACAAAGGATGTAATGTGCATATGCACACTTGAGAGAGATAAATTTCTTGTTTGAGAGCTGTAGGTGGGTATATATAGAATACACCACCAAGAGATGCAAATGTACAACCAATATGGGATAATAAGAGATATAGTCACATGTAGTACATCTCCACCAAATTAAGAAAGTACAAATGCCCTAGTAAACTTAATATTATAGGTGTGAACAAGATAGAAAGTAAATTAGACTAGTAAAAGGCACATCTAGATTAATGTGTTCACACCAACAGCCCCCTTTAAGTGCAACTTAGTGAGAGAAGAAAAGAATGAGGTAAATCCTTAGATATGGGTCTTGGAAACTAGACCTGATTGGGCACCCATATAGAAAATATTCCTCACAAGTAGAGAAAAGAACACAAATGGGAAACAATCCCCCCTAAAAGAGAGAAACATTAGAAGGATTGAGAAGCCTCCCTAGTAGCTATCTCTAGGAACATGATGATGAATATGGTGGTCTCCACTAAAACAAGCATGAAGAAGTTATAAACATTTGCCAAAGAGTGATTGCTATATTGTTGGAACCAAAGAACCTCCTCTAAAATTAGGTTGAAGATTAGGGTCAAATAAATGGTGAATTTGCACCAGTATCTTGCAATAATGCAACAACTTGGGAGTTGAGGATATAGATGGCATATCAAAAAGAGCTAAAAATCTGCATGAGTGAGGAAACCAACACTATTTGAACATTGCACAAATGGTTAATTCACATCAATATATTGCATCAATGGAACAATCTGGTAGTTGACAAAGCAAATGGCATACCAAAAGGTACCAGCAGACCCAAAAATGTTGATCAACTGAAGAAGGTAGAAGGTGACTTCCCTAAACAGTAAACAGGTATCTAGGAGTGTCTATGTGTTACATGTTCCATCTCATCAAAATGCACTATGAACAAAGACTGTATCAAAACCACCCTACATTTTATTTATAAAATTTTTAGATATAAAATGTTGAACATATTTGTCATTGATGTCAAAGGTGCTCACTGATGTCAAAGCAGTAATGCTAGCAGATCAGTCAGAATTAAATATAATTGTAAGAACCCCTACCGGGACATTCCTTACCAAACTCAAATTTTAAAAAATGTTTAACACATATAAACATGAAATACTTTCTGAATATAAACACTTGCACAATTTGTTCAATGCTATCATAACATATTTTCTTTATTAAACTCAACCTTGACATTCATATAGTTAAAGAGGCATAATGACAAATAGTTTGCATCCGTTCATTATACTGCTATTACAAAGGCATACACAAAGATTTCTTACAGCAGAATCATTTATAACTACTCAATATTAACATTCAAAAATGCTGACCTGAATTTGTTACTGATCAATCAGCAATACCTTTTATCCTTATACTCTTGTACGGACTTTTTTTTGAAGGATACAACACTTGATAAAATGGGTACGACATCCTTTTTAATACCTTGACACCCTTATTACTTGGTAGGGCTGATTAATAGAAGGCTGCACCAAAGTCTAAAGCCTTTTTCCTAGCTTTATTGAAGTCAAATATAAGCTGTATTGGATATTGCTGACCCTTCAATGTGCCACGTTGGAATTTAAGAAAACTCTAATGACTTACCAAGAGCACCTATTCACCCTTAGATTCATGCACTGACCTTAGGGGACCCACACAAAAAGCTACGTTGAATCTGTCTTTCTGATTTTCTGTGTGTTTCTGTTTATTTGTTTTTGAGTGTTTTGATGCCGGAAATGAAAATAATTGAAATGCACAAATAAAGAAAGGGAATGCATAAAATTATTGAAACCCAATTGATTTTTATTTATTGTAAACACAAATATGACATACCCATTTGCTGATAACAAATGTCACGATTCCGATTTAATGACAACAGCCTTATTTGCACACTAATCAAGACGCCAATCTCCAATTTGGTGGATCTCCAGCTTGTAATAAATCTGAAAGTGCTTCTCCGATCTGGACGCCCAATTTAGAAGCAAAAACAGTCACCAAAGAGGGGTGATCTACCGACTGGAGTCAACACACCTCCCAAGAAGGTACAGACTGTACCTGTAGCTAACACGTGCCAATTTGGGGAATACTATATGCTGGTCTAGAAGCGTGAAACTCAATGCTAGAGGTGACGCCTAAGCCACAAAGAGCAAATGAAAAGGTAGGACATGATGTAGAAGACCCATGTGCCTTGGAAAGTATGAATAATGGTTCCCATGTGCTGGATTATTGTTGTGCAATCTGCACTTTATTCAATCTGCAAACCCTTTATTCTAGATCTGCAATACCAATATCAAAACCTGATTTGTTCTTCAAATTAAACTTTTTAATAATGCTCAATTGTTGATCCCTGAATGAGACCAATCAAGTAGGATCCTTGGACGATCTTGCATGCCTGTAGAACCTGTTCTAAAAGAGGGTATCCATCCTCAATCATCCATGAAAGACAAAACTTGCAGCAGCAGCTCACAAAAATTGATATAATATTCTGAATAATGAATAATGAGCTCATATCCTTGCCTTATGGAGAAGTACGCCCAAATTAGGTTTGCAACCTTTGACAAATGAAAATCATAAATATCTTCTCTTGAAATCCACACCACTTTTCAATAGCTCCTTTAATTTAATATTAAATCATTTGTCTAAAGTACCCCCCTTTTCACCTAGATACTTTATAAAGTGACTTATTTCACTTAAATACTTCATAAAGTGACTTAAGATATTCTTTTAATAAAGTCACTTTTACTTTATAACATTAAATCACTAAATCACTTAATAATAGAATATTATTAAATAATGTGACTTAATAATTCCATAACTCTTGGCCCAGATATTGAAATGAACCTTTGAGAGTGTCTCATGACCAAGATCAATTGCAAGTGTGCCATCACTGACCCCAAATGTCACTTACTAAAAATAGTAACATGGACAAGTCCTGAAACCCCTAAAAAAGATTCCCTAATCATTCCGTTAGCCTACGGGAACCGTAGTAATAGGCTAACCTTGTTTCTCGAGCCACTAGCTAGGAAGGGGACATTACAATCCACCCTCCCCAAAATTGCTTGTCCTCAAGCAATCTCATGATAGGATGCTGCAATATCTCCTCATTCTCCCATGTTGCATCCTCAACTGGCAGGTCCTTCCACTTAACCAAATATTCCTTGATTACCCTGCGCCTCAAATGACACTCTCTAGTATCAACGATAGCCTCAAGAATCAAAATCAATTTCCCCTCCTCATCTAGGGGTGGTAACATTGTAGAAGGTGTCAAATTATGTCCCAATGCCTTTTTGAGGCGAGATACATGAAACATGTTGTGAACCCTACTCTTTGTCGGTACCTCTAGCTCGTAAGCCACCTCACCAATCCGTTTGGAAACTCGGAATGGGCCATAGTATTGTGGCTTGAGCTTCTCTGCACCACTCTTCCTCAAAGTGGATTGCCTGTACGGCTGTAGCATAAGATACACCATATCCCCCTCCTCGAAGGAACGCTCCACTCTATGTTGATCTGCATATTGCTTCTGTTGATTTTGAGCCTTCTATATGTTCTCCTTCAGAGAACTCATGATGTCCTGGCTGTCCTGTAGCAAATCCTTCGCACTTGACACTCTACTGTCTCCAAATAGCAAATCCAAAAAATTGGGAGCATCATACCCATAGAGTGCCATGAATGGTGACATCGGTATAGACATGTCGTGCATAGTATTATAACAATGCTTGCATAAATGCATCCACTTGACCCATGCCTTCTGCTCCCCCGCAATGTAGTTCCTCAAGTAGCCCTCCACCCATTTATTAACTATCTCGGTTTGTCCATCTGTTTGTGGATGGTAGCTTGTGCTCGGAGTGAGTTCCGTGCCACTAAGCTTGAAGAGCTCATGCCAGAAATGACTCATGAATCTGCTATCTTGATCATTCACTATATTCCGAGGCAACCCGTGCAAACAAGATATCTCTCTGAAAAATAAATCAGCAACCTGCACTACCGTGAAAGTAGCTGAAATCGGAAAAAAAGTGTGCAAACTTCGTGAGCCTATCAACCACAACATAAATGCAATCCCTACCTTGGGTTTTGAGTAAACGCGTGATGAAATCCATGGGTATGCATTCCCACTTCCGACTGGGAATGGGTAGATGCTGTAGTAGTTCTGCCGGAAAAGTGTGCTCCTGCTTGTTCTGTTGACAAGTGGGACACTCTCTAACATACTTGAGTACCTCTGATTAGAGCCCCTTCCAAGTGAACCACTCCCTAATTTTCCAGTAGGCTAAGTTACCGGTTCGGGTTCGGGAACGGGTACAGGTATGAGAACTAGGTACATGGGTACATGAAATTTTTTTTAGGGGTTTGGGTACGTATGGGTATGTGTGTGTGTATATATATATATGTATTATATATACAAAAAAATAAGAGAAATATACAGAATTGTAAAACTAAATCATTTCATAGTATGATACTTGATCATTGATCAATGCCAAATGCCAAATATAAATATTAAATGCCAATTGACAGTTGAAAAATATTCAAATAAGCTGCAGATGAGCCCACAGACGAACCCAAACTGGGTTCAGGGCCTGCGGGTATGAACCTTGCATCATAGCCTGTAGGTTTTAAAGTAACCTGGGTGGTGCCATAGGGGCGTCATGAAGAGCTCTCAATATTTTTTTTTTCATAGAGGATCTTGGTACAAGGAAAATCCTCCCATTGTAAATGATGAGGTCATTCATAAGGGTGTACCTGTCATCCGCAACTGTACCATCAATGAACTCAGAAGCCCACTTATCCTTAGCATACTTAGCTGCAATCAGACTCCTCCAATCCTCTATCACTTCACCTAGAGAACATGAGTAGGGTCTCCTCGAAAGGGCATCGACAACTATATATTTCTTACCATTGGAATGTTCTATGTCAAAGTCATAAGCCTGTAGCTTGCTGACCCATTTTTTTTGCCAATCATTGAGGTCACATTGACTTAGGAAATGTTTCAGATTGTTATGATTTGTCTTCACCAAAAATTTGCTGCCCACCAAGTACTGTCTGAATTTAGCCAACGCATTCAGGATGGCTAACATCTCCTTGTTGTAAATGCTGTAACCTCGCTCAGGACCCCAAAGTTTTTTGCTCTCAAAAGCAATCGGGTGCTTATCTTGCATCAAGACAACACCAATGCCCTCTCTCGAGGTATCACACTGTAGCTCAAATGGCCGTGTGAAATCTGGAATAATGAGAACCGAACACGAACTCAACAACTGTTTGAACTTCTCAAAGAATTGCTGTGCTCTTGGGTTCCAATCAAAAGCCCCCTTCTTCGTCAAGTCTGTAAGTGGGGCGGCCTGCTATGAAAAGCCCTTGATGAAGCGGCGGTAGAAACCACATAACCCAAAGAATCCCTTCAGCTGAGTGAGATTCGTTGGTGGAGGCCAATCAACTATAGACTTCACCTTCTCAGGATCCATCTTAACCCCCTCGGCATTGATGATATGCCCCAAGTACAATAACTCCCTCATGCCAAAGTCACATTTTAATTCCTTGGCGAATAGAGATTCACTCTCCAATATGCCCAACATTGAATCCAAATGTCCTAAATGATCCTCCCAAGTCTTGTTGAAGACTAGTATATCATCGAAAAAGACGAGGGTTGTCTTCCTCAACTAATCTCTAAAGATCCGGTTCATACAAGACTGAAAGGTAGTTGGTGCATTTGTTAGGCTGAAAGGCATAACCAAGAACTCATAGTGACCATAATGGCATCAAAATGCCATCTTCTCCACATTCCCCTCTCTAACCCGGATCAAATGGTAACCGGATCGAAGATCAATCTTGGAGAAGAAACAAGCCCCGTGTAACTCATCAATACACAGAATGGGGTACCTGTTCTTAATGGTCTTTTTATTCAAGGCTCTGTAGTTAATACACATTCGTAAGGTGCCATCTTTCTTCTTCACTAGGACAACAAAAGATGCAAAGGGACTTTTACTTGGTCCAATATGACCCATATCCAAAAGTTCCTTTTTCGTCTTCTTGATCTCGTCCTTCATCCTCTTGGGATGCCTGTAGGGAGTAATGATGACCGGATTAGCGTCGTCTTCAAGCTCTATAATGTGCTCAAACCCTCTATTGGGTGGTCTCCCATGAGGTAAACTCTCAAACACCTTACTGTGTTTGTTTCTTAAGGTGTTTTCTTCAAAGACTTTTTTGATTGTTGTTTATGTTGATGACATTATCTTTTGTGGTAGCAGTGATGCCATGTGGAAAGGTTTCCGGCATAGTAACGAGACTCGGACTCAGATCAAACTCGACTAGGGTGACTCGACTAGGGGGACTCGTACTCGGCGTTCGGACTCGGCGCAAACTCGACAAAATGAAAAAAGTTGAAAAAACCTTAGAAATTTAGAGATTTTTAAGGATTTAAAACTTGTTTCAAGCACCCTTTATTGAATAAACCTTAAAGACACAATAACATCATTAAATAGAAGCAAATTTGATCACATACACAAGTATACAACACAAATTGTAGTCGAGCTGCTAAAGGAAATAACATACTTAGATATATAAAATTATAAATATAGTCAAATGTATAGAAAACTCATGGAATATGAAATCCATGACATCAAATGTTCCATATCAATATGAAATATCAAAAAACTAGCCACAAGTCTATGGCTTAGTGGAGCCAACATCCTTCCTACAAAGGCTTCTAAGGGTCCTCGATGATGTAGCAGCTGCAGCCATAGTCTCTGCCTCTGTCTGACTCTCCATGCCACTCTCACCAACAACAGCCGTGTCTCCTCATGCTCTAGCCTCCTCCTCAGCCATGGCTACAACATCAGCCTTTCTCTCTGCTTGGTCCACCCAATCAAGGTCCTCGTCACTAAAGACCGCATCTGTAGCCTTAGTGATGCACTCAGACTGTGGATCAACCTCCTCTAGCTTGATTGGGGTATTGTCATGGTCAAAAAGCTTCCTGTATCTGAGCCGAAGGTTGTAATGAACATATACCAAATCATTCATCCTCTCGACTGACAGTCTATTGTGCTTCTTGGAGTGTATGTGCTCAAACATACTCCAATTGCGCTCACAACTAGATGAACTGCATGGTTGGCTCAATATATGAATGGCAACATTTTGAAGGTTTGGTGTATCAGAACCAAACATCTCCCACCAACTATCTGAGATGAGAAAAAGAAACAAAATCAATCTCATTTCAAGTTTCAAGTTCAACATTTAATAATAAATTATAATATAAAAAGATGAAAATTATGCCCTTAAATATATTTTTACTTGGCAGTAATGTCGTCCTACTCTCTTTGCACAAATAACGTGCAAAAAAGTCTCCCTGTGCCTTAGTGAAGGCTTCTATCTCGTGCACTATCTGTGTAGTAACAGCAGGCAACATCTGCTCTATTGTCTAGTAGAGCCCACTAAGAATCTCTCTATCAACACGGAAATCACATCTGAATTGGAAGGCCGGATTTAGGAAACATGCGGTTGCATGGATGGGCCTATGAAGTTGGTGTTGCCATCTATCAATGATCTCCCAAATAGGACGATACTTCTCCTCAACTCCACCATAGATGGATCTAATGGCCTCTTTGGCCCTATCCATGCCCTCATATATGTAGCCCATTGCGGGCTTCTCCCCATCAACAACTCGTAGGAAAACTATCAAGGGCTCGGTAAACTACAAAGTGCAAAGTTGCAAACATTGTGAAACATTAACTTAAGTAAGTGTGAACGAAAATAAACAAATAAAAGTAAAATATGAATAAAAATTAAAAAATAATGAAGAATTAAATTTTACCTTCAGAATCTCCTCTGTTGGTGTCCAAAACCCTGCCTCATAAAAAATGCAATCAGCCACAACAATCCCTGCAGTGCTTGTAGCATAGGATGAGGAAGACCACTCCTCACCAACAAACATGCACCTTAAAGCTGCCTTTGACTGAAGCAAGGATTGCAATGTGATAAAATTTGTTGCAAACCTAGTGATGCCAGGACAAGCCAACTCCCTCAACCCCGTGTATTGCCTCATAAGGTTAAGCACCCATGTGTAATTGTATACAAATTTGCAAATGTTTTTTGCGGCATCCACACATGTTTTGATCCATGGGAGCTTGCCAAGATCCTCCAACATGAGGTCAATGCAATGGGCGGCACATGGAGTCTAGAATAGAGTAGGGTGCCTCTCCATCAATAATTTACCAGCAGCAACATAATTTGCTGCATTATCTGTCACTACTTGAACTACATTCTCTTCACCCACCTCAGCTATCACCTCCTCTATAGCCTCACAAAGGTATGTGGCATTTTTGAATTGGGCGGAAGCATCAATAGACTTGATGAAGACGGTGTCACCTGAAAAAATACGAAAAACCAATTATTCAATAAATTAAAAAACACAAATCAGCCATATTAAATAATAAATTATTAATCATTAAATCAAATTCAAATTTCAAATTAATCAATGCATTGAGGGAAGTACAATTACCTCCAGAGGAAACTAGAAAATTAAGCAATGTCCTATTTCTCCTATCGGTCCATCCATCAGTCATGATGGTGCAACCCAACCTCCTCCACTGCAAGCGCTGCTCCTCTAATTTTGCTTTTACATCAACCACCTTTTGAGTCAAAAGTGGGCCCTTTAATTCATCTTCAGTAGGGGCTTTGAACCCCGCCCCACAAATGGTTATGGCATCGACCATGTTTTTCCAAAAAGGAGACCTAAAACATGTCATGAATAAATTAATAAGTTACTTAGATAAGTATTGTAAAATGAAAAGTTTTAATTTTTAAGTTTTTAACTTTAAATTTGAATTCGATAATGAATTATGACATACATCTAGAATCTAGATTCTAAAATTTAAATATAAATTTTAAAACAATTAAACAAAAAAGAATTACCTGGCTAAATGGAAGGGAATGGTGCAATAGTACCAAAAGTCTGCAATTGTTTTCTTGGCTGCATCATGTGCGTCCTTGTTCCAACCCATGTTCTCAAGCGATGGTTGGGAACTAGGAGTAGTGCGTGGTCAAAATATGAGTCCATCCTAGATTTACGAACTTTAGGGCCAATGCTAGCACTCCCACTACCACTAACAGTAGCAGTGCCAGTGCCAACAACAGGAGTAGTAGTACTAGTAGTAGTACGCATAACTGGTGCAGTAGCAGAAGCACTAGCACAAGCACTAGCACTAGGACGGTATGGAGGCATGGAAGAAGCATCTCCAATAGCACCAAGTCCCTGTCCAACACTCACAAACTCTTGCCTCTGCCTCTTTTTCATTTCTTTTTGCATTTCAAATGTTTCTAATTGCACTTGCACTTCACAAATAGCCTTAGGAGGTGCTTCAGTGCAGCCCACTACATCATGGACGAGTATGCGTGCAATATGATATCAATCTGTTTATGCCTCCATGATATATTGTTTTGCAATATTTACATTTTGCCTCTCCTTTTTTCATTCCAGGAAATATTTCAGCATGTTTCCAAGCAGGGTCTTTTCTGCTTGGGGTTTGAGACATTGTGAAAATATGGTTTGATTTGTGTAAGAAAGTGGCTGCAATAACAAGTAGGGTTTCTAAAATTATTTAAGTTGCAAGTAGGGTTTGTAACTTTGTAAAAAAATAAAATGTAAACCCAAAAAAACAATGATTTTACAAATTACAATGAATTATTTGTTAAAAAAACACAAGAAAACCAAATAAAATAAAACTTACCTCTTAAATCTAGCTTGGAATGCAATGCAAATTCCTCCCAATTGCTGGTAATGAGCTTTCAATGCACCTCCTTGCTGGTTTGTAGCTTCCCAAATGATTTAACACCCTCGATTTCTCTTCAATAGCTTGTTGGTTGCCCTACAATGATCTCTTCTTTTCCTTCACAACTCTCTCTTCTCCTATTTTTCCAAATGAATGAAATGAGGTTACTTTTAGGGCTAAGGAGACAATACAAGTCAAAAAAAAAAAAAAGGTTGAGTTTTTAATTTTTTTTGGCCTTTGCTGTCGCCGGCTGCGTCCTAGGCTCAGGAATAGCTTAGAAGCGGCGCGTCTGGCCAGGACGCGGTCGAACGCGGCCGCGTTCGCGTCTGGGCTCCCAGGACCCAGCTAGGGGTGCTTGGCTCGGGACTCGCCAAGGCCTGGCAAGTCCGGGCGAGTCTCGTTTCACTGGTTTCCGGGACGCAATGCAAAATGAATTTGAAATGTCAATGCTTTGTGAATTGACTTTGTTGGTTTACAAATCTCTCAATTAGACAAAGGTATATTCATTTCTCGAAACAAGTATATGAAAGAGATGCTGAGCAAATTTAAGATGGAAGAATGCAAACCGGTGAGTACATCTATGGTTATTGGGTGTAAATTGAGTAAGGATGATGAATTTGCTTTGAAAAATCAAACCTTTTATAGGTCAATGATTGGTAGTTTGTTATATGTAACTGCATCCAAATCAGATATAATGCAAACAGTGGGGATGGTAGCTAGGTTTTAGGCAGTGCCTAAGGAAACTCATATCAAATCTATAAAAAGGATATTCAGATATTTGAAGGCTACAATAGATTTTGGTTTGTGGTATTCTAAGAGTGAAAACTTTACACTAACTGCATACATAGATGCAGATTGGGTAGGAGGCATAGATGATTGGAAGAGCACAAGTGGCAGATCTTTCTTTCTTGGTAACAGTCTTGTATCCTGGTTAAGGAAAAAGCAAGATTCAGTATCTTTATGTACAACAGAAACGAAGTACATTGCGACAACTTCATGTTGCACTCAGGTATTATGGATGAAGCAAAACCTGAAGGAGATGAAAATATAACTTAATGAACCTATTTCCATTCTTTGTGATAAGACTAGTGCTATAAATATTTCAAAGAATCTGGTGATGCATTCGAGGACAAAGCATATTGCATTTAAGTATCATTTTCTAAGAGAAAAGGTTGTAGACAAAGAAGAAAGTGTGGATATGTTGAAATTAAGGAGAAAATTGTAGATATTTTAACAAAACCTCTTCCCAAGTAGACCTTTGAGTATCTCCGACAGAAGTTGGGAGTTGTTGCTCCCTCCTCTTGAATCAAGAGGAAGTACAGAGAAAGGGGGAGTGTTTACTCCCTACCGCAAGTGTGCTTGATGGCCTTGTAGAACAATTGTCAGACAAGACATAACAAGGGAGAGAGAGATGCTCAAAATGAATAGCAGAATGAATCCGGAGGGATTCTAATTGTTGCGACTCTCAATTGTCCTTTGCCATAGATGTCAAAGGGGGAGAAAGGAATCCAAAATGCTACATCTTTCAAAAGTTTAGGAACTCCAAATTGTATCACATAGGGGGAGTTTCGGATTAATGTGTTGGTGTGCTAACAACATTTTGTTGTTTGCCATCAATGACAAAGGTGCTCATTGATGTCAAGGGAGTAATGCTAGTAGATCAATCAGAATTAAATGTAATCGTTCTATGAGCTTTCAAAATTAGGGTGTATTTTTGTCATGATCATGTCATGTTAGAGCATTTGAGAACAACAAAGAAGACTACATGTAGTATGCTTGAAATATCTATTCCAATTGGTGGAAGTAGTCTGGAAGTGTTTGTGGAAGTATTCTGTGGATTGTTACTCATGCACTGTAATATACTACAATAGTGTTTTGCTCCGCATTCTAACACAGTTGAATGCTATGCCCTGCGGCTTGAACCTAAAGTAAAGCTACTAATGTTGTATTAGATTCTAGAGTTTCAGAGGTGGAGCCTTAGCAGACAGTAAGTTGGATGTAATAGAGTGTTGCTTGTGTTGATTGGTTATTTGTGAATAGAGTTTGAGTGTTTGCGCTAGAGAAGGGAAGTGTGCGCCAACTGGATGATGCATGTGAAGATGAATTAGGTCCAGGTTAAGATCTCTTAAGGAAGCACACAACATCATGTATTATTGGTAGCAACAAATTTGATTTAGGATCGACCCGTTACATGTTTCATATCAATTTGAATTTAGGTCCACCTTAGCCGACCTGGCTATTTGCGGATGGTGTTAAGGAATTCTTGGCCAATATGAAATGGTGTTAATGTTCTGGGATGTATATAATGACTAATCATCATAGTTTAGATGAGGAGTTTGAATATTGTTTAGGTGATGTAATGGGAGTTGCATCCCAATTATTGTGTGCCATTATTAGATCATATATTGTGTAGGAGAGTGTCTAAAGGAAGATCATATCAAGCACAAGCTGTGTAAACAGTATTGAAGAACCACATATCATATCTTTGTAATTCGGTAGGACTGGTGTCTTACCTATTGAGTTGGTGCTCATATCTTTGTATTGGGGATTGGTGTCTCCAGTAGGTTGGTGCCTACTAATTCAATAGGGGATTGGTGTCTTCGGTAGGTTGGTGCCTACTTCTTGATTGTAAGTTATTTATGTTTTCTTTGTGAGGCTGGATTTGGACAGTAGCTCCAAGCAGCTCTTCTGATCGTGGTTTTTCTCATTCCGGGTTTCCACGTATATCTAGTGTTCATTGTGTGAATGTGTGCATCTGTGTTGCTAGATTAATGCTTGCTGCTTTGATGATCGAAGGTTCATGTTTGAAGAAGTCATTAATGATGAATCATGCTGAATTAAAGAGTTTTAAATAGATTTGATATACTGATTCCCCCCACTCCCCCCCTCTCCCCTTCTCAATATATTGTGCACCCTTCAAGACCCAAAAAAATTGATCAACTTAAGAAGGTAGAAGGTGACTTCCTAGGAGTATCTATGTGTTACAGCTTTCATCTCATCAAAATGCACAAGTAACTAGCCACTATATCAGCCTTATATATTTTAACAAAGACTATGTATTAAACCACCCTACATTTTATTTTGAAATTTTTTAGATATAAAATGCATATGCAATGTCTTCACACTTTCTGATTACCCAAATCTCGAAGTGGGCAAGGTGAGAGCATATAGTGCTTCAACTGCAGTACTAACTACAATGTATGCAAATAGAATGCAATAGTAGCGAGTTGACCATAGCACGCAAGTGGCACAATTGACCTCAATCAACACTTCTTTAGTGGATAGCAAGCATTAATGCAAGGAACTAGCAAAATGTCTAAGTTGGCTCAAAGCAAAATGGTTGATTACACCAATTTGTTCAATGCGAAAGCGGGCTAATGAAATATACTGGGTCTAGCGGCAAACTGACTGAGAACCATCAGCATGATATGCATATGAATTGGCAATAAATCATCTAGTTTTACAAGTTAAAAGTAATACAAATATATACCTCCAACAGTACTACCATCTAGGGTTTACAAGACAAGCATGGAACAAGTCTAATATATTGCTGGAACAAGTCTGATATAATATTATGATTACAAAATCAAACTATATCAATGACATAAATTAGTCCAAAAGACTCAAAATGAGCATGGAATATCATACCCAAAATGTGTGTTCATCAACTGAGTTGAAGTATACATCAAAAGTTGAGGCAAGAGGCTCATGTAGAGCTGACACAACTCTGAATTGCTGTCACACTGTCAAAATCAGAACTGATGCATACTGAAAACACAATGTAATCACCTTTAGATGCTGAAACAACCACTCAATGTGAAAGCAAGCAAGAATAACCATTGAACAACTGAAAATACATCCCAAAAACATGAAACTAATTGATATCAGACTGATTGCAGGTCTGAAACAAGGATTAATTGCTGTTTGTACAGCAGGTACAACCCACAAAACCTCAAACATCCTCTTAGAACATGTTAAAATTTTCAATTACATCAGTAATATTTAGCAATCAAAAATTGCTCAAAATACATCAAATATTTCCATTTAACCAAACATGTGGAGAGAACTCAGCTTGCAGCACAAATGTGATCTCAAGGTGAAATCACTATATACAGCCAAGAGGGTTTTCGTCCCTAAAACTGGTATTCCAAGAGGGGTTTTGTCCTCAAAAAATATGAAGAACTCATGTTCTTGATCAGAGCAAATGAAAATGAAAAATAACTCAACAACCTTTCTTCTCAAGACCCAACCTCCTTTTATAAGCTTTTTAGAGTTATTTTGGGAAAAAATGTTTTCTTTTTTTGTTGCTTTTTTTAAATAAATGTTTTTCTGCTTTTTGACTGCTTTTTCGAAAAAGTGTTGTTTTGCTTTTCCAAAAAAACATTTTTTTTTAAATTTTCCATTGCTCTTTTGAAAAAAAAAACATTTTTCCTTAAAAATAATATAGTATCCTTATTACCACTTTTGATCACCTTGAGCCTAGCAACTGTTAGAGTAATCATGCATTAGCTAATAATTAATTAATCTTTAATCGATTATTAGTCTAATTCATTTCATGCACTTAAGCTAAACTAAGGAGTACTTTTTATGTTAACTAAGTGCTTTTTTATGTTAACTAAAGTGAGCTATAATTAGTTCATTCTGTCTCATTGCATGTGATGTTGACACTTGTCTTGATCTAATCCCTTTATCATTTAGGGTTGCTCTTGTATAGCACTCAACCCTCATTGTATTATCTATCTGGATATTTTGTAAGTATTTTCTTTTTGAGGAATAACAAATCTTTGTTTTGTACAGCTCTTGCATGGAAGATGTTTTGTTCGTTGTTTGATCTTGTGTCTCATGTTATTCACAAATCTAACATGGTATCAGAGCATGGACTCAGCGAACCCCTTCTCCAATTTTGAGGATTTTTTCTTCAACAAGGGTTACAGGTTTTAGGTCTGGAATTTCCATTGTTTTTTTTCCAATTTCTAGAGGTGAGCGAATTTTAGGTGTATTTTGGAGTGAAAAGGACCTCACTGTTGTGTTCAGGAGGTCGATTCGATGAATGTTGACTATGAATTTTCCTATATTCCCCTTGTCAGAAGCTTATGAGGCAATTTTTTTTTTGTATAGGGATCGTATGACCCATGTATGGCTGCATGAACGACGATCTTAAAAATAAAATTAAAAAATAAGTTTTAAAAAAAAAATTTAAATAAAAGAAAAAAATTCATTGCGTGGCTAGGCCCTCCTACACAGGATGTACTTGCGCCAGCTACAAGGAGGGCCCATTGACGACCCCACACAAGGCGTTGACGGTTTCTTCAATCGCTAGCAGCATAATTCTTTTTCTGGCCACAACAATTCATCGGAATATTTCGAAATCGTTTCCATAATCCGGCGGCATGTTTTTTGGTGGCACGAATTTTGACAGAGAATCTTTTAGCATATTCCTTTACATTTTGGCATATTCTGGGTAAGTGGTCAAATATTCTATTCGTCAATTTTTTTGCAAGGGCCAGATTTTTTTTTGGTGGCATTGGGAATATTTTGTTGACATCAGCATAACGCCATGTTGACATCAGTGGTGCAGACTATTGGCAAGAGCCCCGTCAAGCCCACTTGGCCCGAAAAGAGTTGTTTTTTTCTTTTGGCCATAACTTGGACGTATGATATTGAAATTTGGCGATCGAGATATCGTTGGAAAGTTGGTTCTGTGTACTTTCCAGTGGTATGTGTCTTTTCACCATTTTTTGCTACTGGTGCAATCTATAGCTTGTGGAAGTCAGAGGTGCTATTTTCATTGCCGAGCTCATAACTTTTGACTTGTTTCTCTGTTTTTCGCGATTCTAGTGGTGTTGGGATGGTTTTTCAGAGCTCTTCACATCTATCCATGCACTTTTTCCAGATTTTTCTCTAAGTACATTTTATTTAGTTTTTGTGTTTTCACATTTTGGTGAATTACTTGGATGTTTGAGCTCCTGGAAACTTCTTGTTTGCGTGGGATGACTTGTTTTTTGCTGTTCTATATGTATTTCTAGCATTTTGTCCTATTTGGACATTGTAGACATTTTTTGCATGTAATTTATTTTTTGTAGATGCACTGAGATAAAGTGCAATTTTGGTGTATACTTTTTGGGGATTTCACACATCTTGTTCTGCCTTATGTACTCGCACTATGATATAAAGTGTGGGTGGGTTGTGAGTGCTTTTGTTTAGCCATCACACCTTTGTCAGGTGAGTGTCCTTTCTTCGACAACATCGAATCCCAATGATTCATGCCTCATGTTTGTGTGCCCTATTTTACACACCCTTTTATTTGCAAGTACTCTTTTAGTTGCAAGTTCAAATGTTCTTTGTTCTCCTACATGCACTTCTTGGTTTCACACAGTTTCAGTGTATTTGTCTTGGCTCTTCCTTTTCGCATTATGGGGGGGTTTCTTTTGTTAGTGCTAATGCTTCCTTGGTTTCATTTTTTGAGTGATCTATGTATCTAGTTCTTGTTTCTATGTACTAGGCAAATGCAATGACTGGTTACCCATGCATTTCGGTGAGTGGAGCATTTACAATATGGACATTCTTCGACTCCTGTTTCTGAAGGCGACCTTTTATCTTCATTTGATTAGTGTTTTTCAGACTATGTATTTGTATTTTCAACTTGCATCTTGCATGTTGAGTAGTGTCATTGGGATCACTCATGTAAATTCATGTGCCATTTGTATCTTTGAGTTTTAGATGTATTGCCTTTGTTTGCCATCTGATTCGAGTAGTGTCGTTGGGGACACTCATGCAGATTATTGTCTTTCACTTGATCAATGTTCTTCACTCTATTGGTACTTGTGTTTTTGACTTGCATCTTGCATGTTGAGTAGTGTCGTTGGGGTCACTCGTGCAAATTCATGTACCATCTGTATCTTCAACTTCCAAATGCTTACCTTTGTTTTCCATTTGATTCGAGTAGTGTCGTTAGGGGCACTCATGTAGATTATTGTCTTCTTGATCTTGAAATTTGTATTTTTGAGTTCTAGATGTTTGCCTTTGTTTGCCATCTGATTCGAGTAGTGTTGTCGGGGGCACTCATGCAGATTCTTGTCATCGTGATCCTAATCATCATTTGTTTTAGAGGAGGTTCTTCATTTCAGCACTATATCATTCATCTTTCAACAATTGTCTATAGCTTCTTTGTATTTCAGCGATGTTCTTCATGTTCCTTTTTTTGGGATATTGTTTTGGTTGGAGTCTTCTTAGTCCTTCACATTGGTTTGGAGGCTTTTTCAGTTCTTCATTCATCTTTCTCTCTTTTGGAGAGGAGTTTTTTTTTTCCACGAGGTTTTCTCCTTTTTCTCCAATTGTGAGAGATTAGATTGTTTGTACATGGGTACCTTATTAGGCCTTGTTTGTCGGGACCGGTCATGCATTTTTTTTTTTAGGGTTTTTAGCTATTCCCTAAGTTCATCTTAAGGGGGGTTGTTAGAGTAATCATGTATTAACTAATAATTAATTAATCTTTAATTGATTATTAGTCTAATTCATTTCATGCACTTAAGCTAAACTTAGGAGTGCTTTTTATGTTAACCAAGTGTTTTTTTATGTTAAGTGAAATGAGCTATTATTAGATCATTTTGTTTCATCGCATGTGGTGTTGACAATTGTCTTGTTCTAATCCCTTTATTATTTAGGGTTGCTCCTATATAGCACTCAACCCTTATTGTATTATCTATTTGGATATTGTTGGCGTTTCAATTAGCACCTCTGGAGTGCTTATTGGAAACAGACAGCTATTGCAAGTGTGTTAGTACATGCTCGTCGGATTATAGAAAGGAAGATCTCTCTTTGCTGATTTTCTACTGTAAAAAAGGGGTGTACTAAGATTTCCTATCTTTTTTACTCAGCGGCAGGACACAAGGGTGCATAAACCAATGCGTCGTAGCTAAGCTTTTTCTCTGGTTTCCGCAGATCTTAACTACGACTAACTAACTTCTAGACTATCCTACCTCCTCAAGATAAACAGAGCATGAGGGTGTAGGAGCGAAATGGTATGGTTGGATCACTTGAATCCTCCGTCTCAATGGAATATGGCCGAGGCTCTGAACCTTCGGATATATACCAAGATAGGGCTCGATACAAGCAAACACTCGTTACGGTAAACTGGATCTGAGACTTGCCAAGGAGGAGGAACCCCTATCCGAGGTATAGGCTTGGAAGCAGCTCACTGGAAACAACAAGGAACGATGGCCTTTCTAACAGGATTCCCGAGGAGGTGACGACACCTGTCTAAAGTCTAGGCTGCAAGAGAGATCATTAAACAACATCAAACGATAATGATCGATGACAAAATATCCAAGGAGGCGACGACACCTGTCCAAGGAGGAGGAACCCCTATCCGAGGTATAGGCTTGGAAGCAGCTCACTGGAAACAACAAGGAACGATGGCCTTTCTAACAGGATTCCCGAGGAGGTGACGACACCTGTCCAAAGTCTAGGCTGCAAGAGAGATCATTAAACAACATCAAACGATAATGATCGATGACAAAATATCCAAGGAGGCGACGACACCTGTCCAAGGAGGAGATTGAAACAATGCACTATTTAAAAACAAGACTTTGAATAACTCAAATAATTAGATCAATCAAGCTTGCACCATCTGATTTATTTCTTCAAGGTTCTTCAAAGAATTACAAAGGTCGGGACAGCAAAGGCACGAAATCATGCACAATTGCGATCAACCAACGAACTCTCATCCAAGAGTGAACAGATATAAACAAGCGAACTCTGGCAACAGTGGCGCAACAATTTTGCTAGCAAATAAAGGTTAAACAAATAAAGAACCTAAGGCAGATATTATTCTATGTCTAAAAGTAGGTGAACAAACAGTTAACTGGAAATCTACCTCAGTTAACTGAAACTAAACAAAAGTCAAACTGGAAGTCTACCTCAGTTGACTGACACCTAACTAAAAGTGAACTTATGTTACAAATATGTCTCCAAAATAGACATCCACCTTTAAAGGAGATTTGAGATCCACAAATCGTGGGAGTCAATTAGACATCCTAGATTAGTGGGATCTGACATGCATGATCTGTGGAGATCTGGAGTCAACTTGGAAAGGGGCATCAAGTTGACTTCAATCATATTTATTGCTACTTTGAAGGGTAGGACGTCCTTCTTGAGGTGTTTGACACCTCATCACCATTGGTCAACGGTGCTTTTGTTCATTTGTTGACTTCTTTATACGGAGAACGTTACATGCCTGTCAATCGTCAGCTTACCGCTTGTCAGCAACTTGATGTATGTATCTCCTTCATTCTGCTTCCCTTAGGAGGGTTACTCCTTTTCATTTTTGTCTATGTTTCCACTTTGACGTGGAAGGTAGTGTAGTATTAACCGATGGCGGCTCTGTGTTGGGAATGACTACCTTCCGCGTTCTTTTGCAACTTTGGCATTTTCCTTGATCTTTCTCAATGGAAGAGTGTTGTATGGTGAAACCGTGAAGCTTGATGATGAAATCACGAAGTTTGACCACGATCACTCTAACCGTGAGAAATGCACATGAACTTGCTGCATGTGTAAAATTCCAACGGTTACAATCCTCTAAACTGGCCTTGGAAGGCGATCAGATATACGAGATGAAACCATTATGGAACCTGTGGACTTGTTTCTATGCTTGTCAATCTGTCCAGATTGACCTCAGGGTGTGTCCGACGCAGATTGGTGCCAGTCGTTTTCAGAAAATCATGGAGTAAGACCAATTTGGTCTTGTATTCGTCTTGGGAGAGCTGCGTTCTGAAAACCTTGAAGATTGACTGTGCACACGATGCTGCTCGGACAACTTTTTCTGGAACTGCTAAAAATAGCCTTGTCGGGGGTAATTTTTACGAAATATTCCAAGACATGGGTTTTGTTGAGAATAATTCTCTAAACAAATCCAGATCGTCAGAAATTCGGAAAAATGAGTTTTTCTATGACATGCAAGAGCCCTTCGGTGGTAGAGGCAGCGAGGCACCAGAAAGTGATTTTTCTCGAAAAAATCCAACACATGGGTTTTGTTCATGCTTCAGAGCTGAACAAACCCAGTTTGTCCGTTTTTCAATATTATGCCTTTTTTCGGAAACCCTAAAAAATAGGGGCAGCAGGGCTACTTTTTCTAGAAAAATCTAACATGTGGGTTTTGTTGAAAAAATTGTGCTGATCATACCCAGTTGGCCAGATCAGTGATTATCTGTCGTTTCCTGTGACATGCAAAGAAATATAGACAGAAATAGAGGAAGTAGACAGAAGATGGATTGGAAGTTATAAACTGCCACTCTGGAAGAATTATGCCTTTTGATGCAAACTCTGATAAATAATCCCTCCATGCAATAGATCTTCAAAAAAATATGAAGAACGGTGAAAACCCCTCTGTCAGATCTTCAAAAATGTTGAAGAAAAATATTCGTTCTTGAGCTCCTCAACCTGCAAAGAAATAATGAATAATGAATGCCTAGATGCTTTGATATGTCAATTTGGAGTTGCAAGCATCAATTGGGCATCCAACTCATGATTGAGCCTGATTTGGAGTTCAAAAAGGTGATTTCCACTGATTGTGGAGTGTTTGGCCTCTTTTTGCCTCCAAAATTTGTTAACTCAAGTCAACATTTGCTTTTGACTTTCTTAGGCTTCCCTTTTGGAGTTTTGATTATTTTGCAGGCTGAAGTGCCTCTGTTTGATCTTCGATCCTGGTTGCTCAGTTGATCTTCGGCAGTTGCTGATGGATTCGTTGTCGAGATGGGATCAGCCTGAGAGGGATTAACTCAGAAAACTGAGTTTGAGCCTCCAGAATGAGGGGCGCCTTTCTTCAAGAGGGGCGCTTTTGGCTGTGCCTTAGTCAATTTTCATTGACTGTTCTTCCTTTTGGCCTTTTCAGACCCTCTGTGCTTTGATCTGACGTTCCCGTTGACGGATGAGTCGGATGACTCTGCTTGACGATGCATCGGGTAGCCAACTCGGTCTTGCTCAGGATGACTAACTTCTTAGTTGGAAAAGACAAGTTCAGGTCCTCCAAGCTCAAGGGCGCCCCTGGCCAGCAGGGGCGCTTCTAGCTTTTGACTGGTTTTACTTATGCTGTGAACTGCTTGCCTTTGACCTCCTCTATCAGATGACTGATTTGTCAGAAGTTCTTGCTGATAGTCTTACTGATGAGACTGGTCATAGCTGAGAAGATCATCCTGGGAGGCAGTAAAGATTCTGACTGAATCTGGATGCCTTCAAGAAAGGGCGCCTTTCTTCAAGAGGGGCGCTTTTGATCATGCCTTAGCCATTTTCTGGCTTGTCTTTCCAGTTCTTCAATTTTGGATTTTTTTGCTTGATCTCAACTCGTGATCGTTTGGTGTGTCTCATGGACTTGCTGTTAGATTGATCACGTAGCTGGGAGGAAGCTGGAAAGATATCATGTATAGAGCTGCTGCTTATGGATTCATCTGGTGCCTACAACTGAGGGGCGCCCCTGGCAAGCAGGGGCGCTTTTGCCTTGAAGCTCTCTGATTTGGCATCTTCGTTGCTGATGGATCCTCCATTGAAACAACATCTTTTCATCCTTTTTCGCCATAGCTTCTTGGTTGAAGCTTTTGAGGTTTAGCTTTCAGCACCTGGTACTGGCCAATCTGCCATTAATGGCTGCGAAGCTTCTAACTTTGTTCCTGAAAAATAGAAATAGACCCACCAGAGTAAAACATATTTTTTGATGATTCTGACTTGATCAGTGTGATCGTGAAGGTAATTAACCCTATCAGAATTATTTTCAATCATTTCCGAGAAGGTCCTATTTTTAAGGGTTTCCTTAAAAATAGGGGCGTAAAACCCTAATTTTCATTTTTTCAGAATTTTAACCATAGGTTCCTTGACAGAAACCCACAAAGATTTCATATTTGGTTTGACCTAAAACATACTTTCGATGGCATTTTTACGTTGTTTAGCTCAATTTAAGTAGAATGCCAAAAAATTCATTTTGGGTATAACAGATATTTTGTAAGTATTTTCTTGTTGGGGAATAGCAAATCTTTGTTTTGTGCATCTCTTGCGTGGAAGGTGTCTTTGTTCGTTGTTTAATATTGCGTCTTGTGTTTATTCACAATTCTAACATGGTATTAAAATGTGGATTCAACGAACCCCTTCTCGATTTATGAGGTTTTTTCTTCAACAAGGGTTACATGTGTCAGATCTCGAATCCCCTTTTTTGCTCTTTTAAAAAAAAATTAAATGTAAACTTTCAGTTAAAATATTGAGTTGTAACTTTTTTCACAACTTAATTATTTAAATAATTTTCCCTTTTCTAATTCCAATTAGCTTATGGGAAAACTTTGGAAAATAAGCTAATGGCTAAACAATTGCTAACGTACGAGAATGGGACATTACATACTAGATACATAGGTGTTAGTGAACGGATTTGTCTTTATGAAGATTAATTGATTACAGACTCCATTCGCACATTAAATAGAGACAAAGTTACTAACAGTTTGGAGAGATCACAATTTCGTTGGTGATTTTCCTTTGAATTTTAGTGAGGTACCGCTCCCTGAAAAGGTTTAACTAACCTTATATAAGTATGCTCTTAACCAAAAAGCAGAAAAAAGAAGACCAACATCAGTTCATAACTATGATACCAATGTGATAGAACTGTAAATGAGTGTTACCAACATTCCAATACAAAGATTAAAAATATTAGCAATCGAATAAATGATCTTTCAGATAGGATTTAACTCAATTCCAAAGAGAATGAACATATCACATCAAAGTATTCAATTCACAAAGGAAAGAAACTTTAGGTGTTTAGTCAAGTTCAAAGACTCATACATAAACAAATCATTACATTCAAAATCCAATGCTCACAGACAAAGAATAACTCTAGAACGAGTGACTCCAAATTGTTCCTTTTTTATTTTCCTTGACAACACAATGTAATTAGAACCTTGCAGATGTCCTTGAAACATATTTATAGATCCTCATTCTTGGATCTTTCTAGTTAATGTAACCACCATCTTTCTAAGTAGGAGTTTCACAAATCATTACCCAACTCTTTGTAATGTCCCCTTTTTCGGCATGATCACTCTGATAGAGATGATTAGCCTATTCTTCATTCCCGTAGGCTAAATCACGTGATAAGGGAATAATCAGCTGTGATGGGGAGTTGCATGTCAAATTTAATGGAAAGTTACATTCTAATTTGGAGTTACTTTATGAAAGTATTTAATAAAAGTAACTTAAGTTATAAGTTATGTTGGCCAAAACATAAAGTGAAATTAAAAAAAAAGGAAAAAGCAACTTTATAATATAAAGTGGGTCCCATATGGAGTGCTCCACTTGAAGGCTTTATAAGGAGCTTTTGGAGATTCATTTGCATCATTGGATCATTGGATATTTCGAAAGGGAGAATTCCTATATTGCTGCAACTATGGTTTCAGCAGAGTTGTAGGGATGAAAACCTCTAGAATTTGAGAGCTGGACGAAAACCCAACTTTCCATGAGAGGCAAATCCACCTAGGGTTTGCATTTGCATTTCATTGGCCTATTTTGGCAAGACTAAAAAGTTGGAAAAGCAGGTATTTGCAGGTTTATCAGCTGACAGGGTTTTGTAACAACTTGGAAGCGATTTGTATGACAAATTTCGAAGTTGGGTATTGATATCTTGAGGAGATATTGTAGATTTCACCTATAGGGTTTCATGGAAGCATTATGGCATTGATTTTATGGTGAAATGTTGATGGATTACATGCTGATATAATTTTAATGTTGCTGGGCACTAGGGTTTAATACCCTATTTTGATGTGTATTCGATGATTTGGAGCTTCAACTAGCTAGGGTTTGAAAAAATAAATTATAACCAGCTAGGGTTTGAAGATTTTTTATAGATTAAAGGCATTTTGATCAAAGTTTGAAGGTCTATTTGATATATTTCTTCCATTTTCATCCACGGCTAGGGTTTGGCAAATTGTGGCTAGGGTTTACAACTCCAAATTGATGAAGATTTGTACCAAGTATCAATTTGTAATGGCGATTTGGAGTCTATTTTGATGTTGGCCGCCTAGGGTTTGCAAGTTATTGACATTGGAATCATTCTATGGCAGTGTTACACGGGGACGCGTCCCTTGGGTTTTTGCCCCCCGTACCCGTCCCGGGAACGTCTCGAGGATGGGGGACGTCTGGCAGCCGTCCCCAAAAAGACCCCGAAAATCAGGGACGTCCCCGATTGGAGGAAACGGCCCGGATACAGAAGGGGGACGGCCAACTGTCCAGGGGATGGATAGGGGACTCCTAGCCGTCCCTCGACCGTCCCGGGGACGGCCGGTCGTCCCCCTTTGCCCAACAGCAATTTAAACACATAAAAAAAAGGTATTTTTAAATTTTCTTTTTTTATTCTTCTTTTGTGGACCCCATGCCCTCCCAACCCTAATATGGCCACTTAAAACATCTTCTTACTTTCATTTGAGCTCATTTTAACTTGCCAAAAAAAATTTGTAGCCAAGAGCAAAAGTGAGAGGAGACATGAGGGATTGGTTGGAGTTCCATTAGATGAGCCAGCCCCTCACAGTGACAATGACTCAGACTCTGAGTTTGATTTTGATGGAATGTTGGCAGATGCTGAGTAGCGGCAGCCATCATACTTTCTATTACTATTTTTTGGACACTTGTGACTTTGTCATTTTGACATTTGTAGTGCAAACTTGTAGCCTTTTGGGCATTTTATTATTATTTATTTTATATCATATGCACATTGACTATTTGACATGAATTATGGTCCATGGAAGCAATTAGGTAGCTGTAGTATTAATTTGTTCGATAATTCGATTCTATGATGCATATGTCAATATGATTGGTGATTACATTTGCAACTTTATGAATGTTCATTGTTATGATTATCATTACTCATATGCATATCTGAAATTTCCCTATATTTTTCAAATCTCTCTCTCTCTCTCTCTCTCTCTATATATATATATATATATATATATATAGCCATCCCCCCGTCCCCTAAAGTCCCCTCAAAAAATAGCCGTCCCCATCCCGCCGTCCCGCCATCCCGGAAACTTGGTGGAACATAGTTCTATGGTGAAATCGTGGATTTTTGAAGGGTATATCAGATTATTACATTGCTGGTTCATGTTTAATTCCAACCATTTTTGGCGATTTGGGTATATATCTTCGTGAGTGTTGGAATATTATGTTTGGCACATCATTTTGGGGCATTGTGGAATACATATCAGACATGGGTTTTGCATATTAAGGGCAGCTCGTGGCTTGGTGAGGCTTGTTGAAGCCCTAAGTGCACTCCCAAAAGCTATTACAGCCTTCTAGGGTTGGTGTGCTACCCTTGAGGGAGGTTCATGGGATTGTTTGGAGCTATTTCAGTTTGCATACTTCACATCAGCATTCTATATCAAACATCAGTCCCGTAGCAGCCACTTTGTATTCCATTTCAGGTATCTTTCATCGTCATATCAGCAATATCTTGTATACTTCATGAAGGATTGATCACGAGTATGTCATACATTGTTATTTGATCAACTGGAGATATATTTTATTGATTGTAATAGATTGATATAACCTATATCAGACCTGTCATAAGTATATACAGAGTGTAAACAGACATGTTCTATGATCAATAAAGGCATATTTGCAAGTGGGTTCCTTGATATATGAGTATGCAATCATTTATTTGTCATTCCTATGTTATTGTCTATGTTTTGGCATTGAAACATCTTTCAAACCAGCATTAGAACACAAAGAAATTTATATCAGACTCGAGGAATCAGAACTTGGACACTTTTCATGCCAAGTTTTTGACGAAATGTCAATCCATTCAAACTGAGTTTTTGGGACAAAATAAGACAGGAATCTTACAGTGGTATTAGAGCTTTGATCCTGCCAGCCTGGAGGGTTTGAAGTTTTTAGATTGTCTCATCGAGTGATCAACACTCATCTATAGCAGCTGCAGCTGATTGATGGTTTTGGTAGAAATGAAGTCTATGCAGGAACTCATTCAGGCCTTTCAGGACTATGACAAGAATTTGACCAGGTTTCTACAACACCCGGAAATTTTAGACCCTTTGCAAAGGAAAGAAAAGCAAACACCAATGCTAATAAATCTATCAATATAGAGGAAAACAAAAAGAAAGAAGAATTCCTTCCTCATGATGTGCACCTTACAGGTGAACCTAAGAAGAGCAAAAAACAATTGAGGAGAGAATAAAGATGCTTCATATGTCAAGATGATTGGACATCTAAT